>JAJIBD010030851.1:0-270000 GCA_021461705.1 Cryptotis parvus
TTTATTTTTTTAACATTTTATTATACCACCGTGAGATATACCAATTACAATGCATGAATTTACGGCTTGGGGTTTCGGTCACACAGTGTTCCAGCACCCCGCCTCCACCAGTGCCCTCAGCCACCACCCATGTCCCTACTCCTCCTCCCTCCCACATCCTGCCTAAATGGCAGGTTCTTTATCTCCCCTCTCTCTCCCTCTCTCTCTCCTCCTTCCTCCCACATTGTGGGCTGCACTACGCACATCTTAGAAGCCATCATTTCCATTTTTTGTCTGTATTTAATGCTCAGTTCTATGTTAGCATCAGAACTTTAGACATTTATTCACACATGTTCCCTCTCTATCTAAACCAACCTCTGACTCCCCTTTTGATTGGTAATTCCACTTTGATAAGATCACCTAGTATATTTATGTCATGCAAATAAATGCAGTCATTCTATGTCTCTCTCTTTCCTTCTGACTAATTTCACTCAACATGATTCTTTCCATATCCATCCATTTATAGCAAAATTTCATAACCTCATTTTTCCTGACAGCTGCATAGTATTCCATTGTGTAGATGTACCACAAGTTTCTTTATCCAGTCATCAGTTCTCGGGCATACTGGTTGTTTCCAGGTTCTGGCTATTGTGAATAGTGCCAGCTATGAAAAAAAAAGTGCGGATTGTGTTTCCGCTGTGTGCTTTTGGCTTTCCCAGGGTATTCCCAGGAGCGGTATGGCTGGGTCAAAAGGGGAGCTCAATTTCTAGTCTTTGGAGGAATGTCCATATTGTTTTCCAGAAAGGTTGTACAAGTCCACATTCCCACCAACAGTGTATGAGAGTCCCCCCCTTCCCCAATAGCCAGCACTTGTTGCTTTTACCCTTTTGATATGGGCCATTCTCTGTGGTGTGAGGTGATATCTCATTGTTGTTTTGATTTGCATCTCTCTGATGATTAGTGATGATGAGCATTTTTTCATATGCCTTTTGGCCATTTGATTTCTTCCTTGTCAAAGTTTCTGTTCATCTCCTCTCCCCATTTTCTAATGGGTTGGCTGTTTTTTTCTTATATAGCTGTACCAGTGCCTGATATATCCTGATATTAACCCTTATCAGATGGGTATTGGGTGAATATTCTTTCCCTACCTGTGGACTGTCTTTCTATCTTGGTCACTGTTTCTTTTCGAGGCGCAGAAGCTCTTCAGTTTCATGTAGTCCCCATATATTTATATTTTCTTCTAGTTGCTTTGTTAATGCGTGCTTCACCTTTGAAGATGTCTTTAGCATCGATGTCGTGGAGGGTTTTTCCTAAATTTTCTTCAACATACTTTATGGATTCAGGGTCTGACATTGAGATCTTTAATCCATTTTGAACTGATTTTTGTGCAGGTGTTGGATCACAGGTCCAAATCATTTTTTTACATGTAGCTATCCAGTTTTCCCAGCACCCACTTGTTGAAGAGGCTTTCTTACTCCAGTTTGGACTCTTTGCACCTTTATCAAAGATTAAATGATCATGTTTTTGAGGGTGGGTCCTCAGGATACTCAACTCTATTCCCCATAGGTCCACCGGTCTGTTTTTATTCCAGTACCACGCTGTTTTAATTACTAGCTGCTTTGTAGTACAGTTTGAGGAGTTGTAGGAGGTCATGCCTCCCCCATTTCTTCTTCCCCAAGGATTGCTTTAGCTATCCAGGTGGGGCCTTAGTATTCCATATGAATTTCAGAAGTGTTTGATAATTTCTCTCTTTAAAAGAATGCTCTGGGAATACCCTTATAGGAACATACCGCATTGGAGAGAGGAAATCTGTGCAGCAAAGCTCTAGGGAGTGTTACCATCTTAACAATGTTATATTCCTCCCGCATCCATGAGCAGGGGAATGTGTTTCCATTTCCTCATGTCCTCTTTTATTTCTTGAAGCAGTGTCTTGTAGTTCTCTTTGTATAGATCCTTTACACACTTGGTTAAGCTGATTCCTAGGTATTTGATTTTCTGTGGCACAATTGTGAATGGAATCGATTTCTTAATATTCCTTTCTTCTCTTTCGTTTAAGGAAATGCATTTTAGTTGGGTAAAATAAAACATTTCTGGAAATAGACTTAAAACAGCAATGTGAATAATAAGGTCACTCACCATTTACATTAAACTTTACACTTCAAATTTTGCACCCTAGAAGACACTCATTTTTATTTTTTATCTATCTACCTATTTATTTGTTTGTTTGTTTGTTTAGTGGCCACAGCTGGAGATGCTCAGGGTTACCTCGAAGTTTTGTACTCAGGAATTAATCCTGAAAATGGCCAGGGACCATATGGGATGCCGGGGATGCAAAACCACATGCAAAGCAAATGCCCTAGCTCTCTGTACTAACGCTCCAGCCCCATTCATTTTTAAGATGTTTAAGGTAGCAACAATTTTTCAGGGGGCCGATTGGTTTGGACCAAAACTAGCTATGCCCCAGTGGTTATTATTGGCTTTTTAGTTAGGAGACACTCCTGGCTCAGTAGATCAAACGCAGTGCCAGGGATTAAACTGGTGTCTACAACATACACAGCAAGCTCCTTAAGTCTTTGTATTGATCACTTGATCACTTGATCACTTGAATCCCATTATTCATCGATTTGCTCGAGCGGGTGCCAGTAACATTTCCATTGGACCCTATCACGTGCCAATGTGGCCCAATGGCATCTGGTTGATTCAGGAATATGAAGAGCCTCAAACCGTTCCTTCAGGGTCTTGACAAGGAAGTCTGACCATCTTATAGGTGGGCGGCCACGTGATCTTTTGACATCCTGTGGGATCCAGTCGGTAACAGCTCTAGTCCAGCGGTCATCTACAAATCGCATTCATGTCCAGCCCACCTGATTTTCGATGCCTTGGCAAATGAGACAGCGTCCCTGATTCTGGAATAGCGATGGAGGAATCCGAACTCCGGATTCCCTTCTTTCTCACTTGAGTGAGGCATGATATTCCAAGCACAGCTCTTTCGATTCCTCTCTGGGGGGAATTGGGTCTCTGGGGAGACCCAAATAGCATTCTCATCCTGCTTTCGTAGGGCCCAGGTTTCTGAGGTGTATGTTAATGCAGGGAGAACGGTGGGGTCAATGAGATGTGCCCGGAGCTGGGGGTTCTTTGTCCTTTTAGCTATTTCTTCGATGCCTTTGAAGGCATTCCATGCCGCTCTCTTCCTCCTGCGCAGCTCAGGTTTTAGGTCATTCATCATGTTGACTTCTCGACCTAGGTACACATAACTGCTAGGTACACAAGTCTTTGTATTATCTCTCCCAAAAAAAGCAAAATTTCCCCCATATGAAATTTCATGAGGGATGGCAGGTTCTAGCCCTGGCCCGCCACCCCAGCAGAGCCTTGCAACAAGCCAGACGAACCCCCACTCCATGAGGACCTCTATTTTTTCCATGTCTGGACTTCTCTCATCAGAAGTCCACCCAGCAGACCAGCCTATCACAGTCAGTCACATCAAGATCCACCCCTGCTGCAGTCTTTTTTTAATCCAGCCCAGGTATGCTGATCCAGAGACAGACATGGGGCAGAGCTGCTACTTGCTCTCCCTGTGCCCAGCCGCTCACAAGGCACCCAGGTGGATGGCGGGTTCTAGCCCTGGCCCACCACGCCAGCAGAGCCTTGCAACAAGCCAGACAACCCCGACTCCATGAGGACCTCCATTTTCCATGTCCGGACTTCTCTCTCGTCAGAACTCCACCCAGCAGACCAGCCTATCACAGTCCGGCCCATCGAGATCCACCCTACTGCAGTCTTTTTTTTAATCCAGCCCAGGTATGCTGATCCAGAGACAGACATGGGGCAGAGATGCTACTTGCTCTCTCTGTGCCCAGCCGCTCACAAGGCGCCCAGGAGGGATGGCGAAGTTCTAGCCCTGGCCCGCCCCCAGCAGAGCCTTGCAAGAAGCCAGACGACCCCCACTCCATGAGGACCTCCATTTTCTACGTTCGGACTACTCTCCGTCAGAAGTCCACCCAGCAGACCAGCCTATCACAGTCCGGCTCATCGAGATCCACCCTGCTGCAGTCTTTTTAATCCGGCCCAGGTATGCTGATCCAGAGACAGACATGGGGCAGAGCTGCTACTTGCTCTCCCTGTGCCCAGCCACTCACAAGGCGCCCAGGAGGGGATGGCGGGTTCTAGCCCCTGGCCCGCCACCCCAGCAGAGCCTTGCAACAAGCCAGACGACCCCCACTCCATGAGGGCCTTCATTTTCCACGTCCGACTTCTCTCTCGTCAGAAGTCCACCCGCAGACCAGCCTATCACAGTCCGGCTTGCGCGGCCGCAGCTGCACGGTTCATCAATAAATGCTGAACTTAGAGATGACTACAAGAGTATGCTACCTGCGCGGCAGAGCCTGACAAGCTATCCGTGTTGTATTTGATATGCCAAATACCAGTAGCAATTATAGACCTCATTCGGAATGGTTTGAGGCTCTTTATGATCCTGGAGCAAAGAGATGCCCTAGAGTCTACTAGCATGCGACAGGACATATGGAGATAATACTGGGGCCCGCTCGAGCAAATCGATGATGAACGGGAAGACAGTGATGAAATTTCATCATAAAGTGATAGCTTCAATTCATGTCAAGCAAGAAGTCCAGAACTAAGCAAGGACAAGAATTAGCTGTAGGCATATTCTTCTTAGAAAATATATAAAGTAACTATTTAGAGAGGAAAGTGACTATGGATATATTTCTCCCAGAGAAGTAGCTGGGATTAGATGACCTTCCAATCCTGAGAGTTGATACATGCTGCAGATTAGGTAGGGTATTCAAAGTGATTCATACAAGGGACAAGCCCTTACAGGCAGACATGCCCCTCTGCAAGGGGCTTAAGCCTCCTTTTCATTGGTGCTTTTCTGTAACCTAAGATCCTCATCTGTTCCCTTTGCTAAAATTCCCCGAAAAGGCAAGAGGCATTCCCTCCAGAAAAATCTACAAAACAAAGAAGTTATATCTGCTGTTCAGTTGATGTTGCTCAGATCAAGAAAACTCAGGTCAGGTCAGGGCCAGAGAGATAGTACAATGAGTAGGACATTTGCCTTGCACATAGTAGACGGGGTTTGATCCCTGGCACCCCACATGACCACATGGTCTGCCAAGCCTGCCAGAAGTAATTCCTTAATACCAGCTGTGCAGAGCCAGGAGTAATCCCTGAGTACTGCAGGGTGTGGCCCAAAAAACCACAGTGGGGAAAACAACCCTCAGGTCAGGGACGGAGCAATGTACAGAGGGCAGGCTGCTTGCTTTGCAGCTTAGACCTGGCTTTGATGCAGTTTGATCTTCTTGATGAGCAGTGTGACCCCAAAACAAACAACAAATCTAAGTCTTAATTTTCTTACTTTTTTATAACTGACATATATTTTTCCAACTGAATGTCTGTAACCCTAAACCTGCAACCATTTCTTGATTTTCTAGAACCCTCAATTTATTGGAAAATAATACATATTAATTACTTCAAAAACATCATTCGTATTCTCTTTCCTCTGTTTTCTCTCTTTAGATGTCACATGTTCTCATGCTGTTTCCCTCGTGTCAATCTGCAGGCCTCTGGCCCTTTCTCTACCACCATATTTACCTGGCAGCTCCAAACACTAGTTATATCTGAACCTTTCTCTAGTTCTTGAATGTTTGCTAACATATGAACTAATATTTTTGGTTTGGGTTTTGGGGGTCACACCTGATGGTATTCAGGGTTTATTTCTAGCTGTGCACCCAGGCATTACTCCATATGGCACTGGGGACCAAACCCTGGACAGTGCATGCGAGGCATGTGCCTAACTAGCTGCATCATCTGTCTGGCTCTTAAATATGAATAAGCTTTGTAGTCAAGATAGTAAATAAAACAAAGTCAGTAACGAAAGGTTAAGTATTGTATAATTTCATTTATATGAGGGCTATCTATCTATCTATCTATCTATCTATCTATCTATCTATCTATCTATCTATCTATCTATCTATCTATCTATCTATCTATCTATCTATCTATCTATCTATCTATCTATCAATCTATCTATCTATCTATCTATCTATCTATCTATCTATCTATCTATCTATCTATCTATCTATCTATCTATCTATCTATCTATCTATCTATCTATCTATCTATCTATCTATCTATCTATCTATCTATCTATCTATCTATCTATCTTGCTTTTTGGGTCACACCCGGCGGCGCTCAGGGGGTTACTCCTGGCTCTGCACTCAGGAATTACTCCTGGCAGTGCTCGGGGGGACCATATGGGATACCGGGATTGAACCTGGGCAGGCGCAGGCCGGCTGCATGCAAGGAAAATGCCCTACCCGCTGGGCTATTGCTCTGGCCCCTACTTATTTATTTATTCATTGCCACGCTGACTGTTCCTGGCTCAGTGTTCAAGGAATACTCTTGACTAGCACAGGGGACCCTATGGGTACAGAGATGGAACTCAGGTCTGCTGTGTGCAAGCCAAGCACCCTACCCACTGTACTATCTCCCTGGCCTCAATACTATTTTTTCTTTTCCTTCTGTCTCATGCCCATGAATATTTAAATAAATATATCCTCAAATTAAAGAAAAACAATAACTCTCCCTCAACCATGCTTCTGTTCCTTTGTATCCATTTAATCTTTTAAATCTTCTTTGGTCCTAGTGCAAATAGGTTTCAATCATCATACACTACTAATCAAACTCTCCCTATTAAGTTTGCCCCTGACCACCACGTAGCTGAGGCCATTGGCTACTCAGTTTTTTGGCCTTAATTTTATCCACATTCATAGTATTTAATAGAGTGAATACTGTAATTTTTTTTTCTCATTTGGCTCTGGGACCATTATTATTATTATCCATTATTACTACTTTTATCCTTATTGTATGTTATCAGATTTTCACCAACTTGTCTGAATTTTTAGAGTAACTGCCTACAATTCAGACTTGACACACTGAACATTTTTCTGCCAGACAGCAGAGCTAGTGTAAGACTTACAGCACTGGTCTTGTCTGAGACCCACTCAAGTTCCATCCATCTCCATATGGTCCCCTGAGCATAACCACTTGCAGTACTGGAGGCCTCTAAGCATCGCTGAAGGGATTTTAATAATCTCTCGCACTGCATCCCTTTATCTGCAAGCTCCAACGCTGAGGTGCCCTGCACAAAATTCGGGAGTAAGGTCAGGGATCCCCTTCTGGCTCAGGAATGGCGGCCTGTGTATGGAGAAAGATGCAAAAATTCGGCAAAGTTTCAAAATGCTTTACTTAACACAGGTTCTGGCATACAAATCAGCAATAGGAAAAACTCCAAACCTAGGGTTCCTGGATAGGCCGCGTCCACGTGTAGGCCAAGATGGTGGCCATGGCATGTTAAAGTCCTGCAAAGAGGAGACAGAGACAAGGTGCCAGCAGAAAGGGGGAAAAAGATAGAGAGCCCAGAGAGGAAGCAGCCTAGTTTTATATCCCTGCAACCCAGACCTCCCACTCCTATGAAAAGCCATCAGGGTCAAATGCCCTCAGGTAATTTCTCCCAGGACCTCACCTAGGTCCTTTGAGATGTTAATGTTGCCAAGCCAAGATCTGCTTGGAAGTGCCTCCACAGGGTGGAGAGAAGTTCCTAAGATGAATTGTATCTCAGAATACAAAGGCTTGCATCTGTACCAAAGAATATGCTATAGCCAATTAAATATTTCTCCAAGCCCTCACAAGAGTCTCATCTTTACTTAATAGTAGTTCTAAATTTTAGCTTTGAGTTATCAGAGAGCCCTGCTTGCTTGCTTGAAGGCAAATAGCATTTCTCTCTGGTCTAATTACTTAGAGATCCAACGTGGCCAGGCAAATATACCTGTAAGATCTAGCTAGTCCCACAATGATTGTGGCAGCATGAGAGAATATTTATACCAGCCAATATAGAATACATGGTCAGATAAACTGCCACATTCAAACTGTCCTCCTCCTATCTACAAAGTGACCTGCAGGAGACAACTCCAGGCCAGATGCAGAGGCTTTGGGAAGGTGTACTGCAACACTCCTGCATGAATCTGCAGATCACTAGCCGTGAATCACTAGCATCACTAGGAAGGTGCCAAACCAAACAACCCCTCAAAATTCCATCTGCCCAGCAACCTTGAACCGAAGACTTCCCGTCCAAGGTGCTCATCCCAGATTCACCCAGTCAACCACCTTCTTGATAGCTCAGAAGAGAACCCTAAACCACAGAAATCCTTTCGTCCTTTTCCTCACCTCCTGCAACTTGCTTCTCTGTCCATATTCCCATGTCAGCGGAAGGAACCACTTTTCTTTCAGTTGCTCTGAGTAAAAACATTCATCCTTGACTCTCTGCTTTCCCAAGCACTGACTATAATTTATTTCCCAAATTCTGTTAGCCTCTTTCTCTGTGGACATACCAAGAACCTGCCCAGTTCTTAGCAATTCTCTGACTCGGCTTCCATTACTCAGAGCTTTCCAGAGAACAAAACAATAGATCTTACCTGTATAAGAATAATTGTATATTGATACATGGAGAGATATTATGGGATTGGCTCACAAGATTATGGAGAAGTCCCAAACCTGCGGTTGGCAAGTTGGCAAGTTGGAGTGAAGAAAGCTGGTAAAGCTGGTAATAGAATCCCTGAGTCTGAGAATCAGGAGAATGAGTGGCCTCAGTTCAGTTTGACGGCAAGTGCAAAGACAAGGGGAAGTGAGGCCTCAGCTTGAAGACAAAAGAAAAAAAATTCTCCCCTCTCCTGACTTCCGCTTTACCTAGGTTTCCATCGTCTTGGATGAGGCCCACCTATAGTAAGGAGAGCAACAGGCTCTACTGATTCTCCAGCTTTCAACATTAATCTCCTCCACTGACACACCCAGAAGAATGTTTAAACAAATACCTCGGCACCAGTGGCCCAGTCAAGGTCACCTAATATTAACCACCATAATAGCTTCCCAACTGGTTGATCTGCTCCATCCTCATCACTGAATCCACCTCCAATATAACAATGAATGGGAAACAACATAAGAATAAAAATAGCTCACACTATCGCCCCTCTGCGAAAAAAATTTTTCAGTGTCTTCTCTTCTTGATCAAAGTAAAATTTAAATACTCTCTCCCACAGAGACCAACTCTGCTGTGTTCCCCCACACAAACCCCCAAACCCACCACACTTTCCCCTTCATTCTGTTCCACTCACAGCAAGGTTACAGCAAGCAGCCCGACCTGCTCTTGGCTGGACACATCCCTCACTTTTAAATGGGTTTACTACAAAATCCACATTGTTTTCTTCCTTGACTAATTAAAAAATACATATGTCTTTGAACTCCCCCTTTAAAGTTTATTGTCTAACATATCTCTTACTTTTAGTTTACCTTTAGAATTAACCTTTTGAAAAGGATTGACGGGAAAAATGTGAAGCTGTTATAGAACATTCCCGTGAAAACTGTTGCCATTCTCCCGGTCATCACCACCTTATATTCACATCGCACATGATCACATCTATTAAATCGGTCTAGAATCTTTATTGGGAGCAAGTTCATCCTTGATTCAGTTGCCCTTAGAGGCTTGATTTAGCAATCCTAAATTTTCTCCTTGTTTGTTAGTTTTGTTTTTTGTGCCACACCCGGCTGTGCTCAGGGAATCACTCCTGTTTGTACGCTGGGATCACATGAGGTATCAGGAATCCAACAGTGTCCAGACATGCAAGGCAAGTGCCCTACTCTCTGTACTATCTTGCCAGCCTTGCAATCCTTAGTTTTAACTTAACACTTTTCCCTGCCAAGAATCTCATACGAGACACAGCATTACATGTTTACTGTGAGTTCTCCTTGGATCACTTATGGTTAGGACAAGTTTTCAGATTCTCATTGGCTTGAATATTTCATTGACAAGTAATACTGGTCAGACGTTTTATAGGATGTCCCAACACTGACATTTATTTGTTTGTTTTCTTAGAAGACTGGGGCTTTTGGAGCCAGAGAGATAGCAGCAGCTAGGGCATTTGCCTTGTACAGCTCTGACCGGGATTTGACCTCAGGCAGCGCTGATTCCTGAGGGCAGAGTCAGGAGTAAACCCTGAGCACTGTGAAATGTGGGCCCAAAACAAACAAACCCCAAACCAGAACTATGACTTTACTAGGGAAACACCACAAGGTAAAGGGCCACTTTCATATCAGGAGCACATACCATTTTTTTATGATTTATGGCTGTTAATGTAAAAACCCTGACCATCCGGTCAAGTGAGTGCTCACTAGGTGTCCCAGTGAAAAGGCACGCCTCCACTTTCAGGAAGAAAATCTTCCTGTCCCTCTGGGACTCAATGATCCTTATGTTATTCCTTTGGGTTTCGTCTCTGTTATCTCTTGCTGTCTGTTCGTTTACTGTGAGTCTGTTTTCCATCTTCTGCTATTGCCTAGAAAGTCTCTGCACCTCATCTTAGAGCTCAATGTTTCTGTCCTCAGTGGCTGTTACTCTGATGCGAAGACCTTCCAATGAGTTTTTCATTTCACCCACCACATTTCTAATTTCTGTTATTTCTGCTTGCATTTTCATTTCCTATTTTCCTCACTTCTGCTTTCATGTCCTCTTGCATTTTATTGGCTCTGTGTTCCATTGCTTCCTTGAGCTCCTTATGCATCCTTAACAGTTCCCCTTGAAATTCCTTATCAGAGAGGTTATACAGCTCATCATTATCTCTTGGCTCATCTTGGCAGGTGGTTTCGCTCACGGAGCTTGATGGAATTCTGCTTTGCTTTACCATTATGACCTTACAAGTTGCAACTTGAGTGTTCTTGTGTGGCTGGGCAGTACAGTGGAGGTTGTTGATGGTTGTTCACCAAGTTTTATGGGATGTGGGGAGCATTCGGCTACTGTACCCTGGTACTTTTATATAGGATATCCAAGAACTAACTACTTTGCGTGGATGCTATTGCGTCCAAGCGGTTTTGAGTTTTGGGGTGTGAAACCTGGGGTAGAGCTGGGGAAATCAGGAGATTGGCGCCAGGATTGTGTTGGGTCCCAAGCGGAACTTGGGTGCTCCTGGCTGTCGGGCTCTTTGTCCTCTGGCTTGCCCAGGGGTAGGCGGTGGGGTGTGGGCTCGGGAGAAAATCACTTTGAGCAGCTCATACTTAAAAAAAATATTGAGCCATACTCAGCATGCTCAGGAATTGGTCCTGGTGATGCTCAGGGGACCACAGAGATACTGGGATAGAACCTGGGCCCACTACCTGCAAGGCAAATGCCTTCCCCTCTGTGTTATCTATGGCCCAGTGCAGCACCTATTTAAGGAGTAGGAAGCTAAGGGTTCTTCTTGACAGAACATCTGCACAAAGATTTGGATTTCTGCCTTGGATAGCTAATTCTTCACCACCAATTATTCAGTCATTTATTTTATTATTGTTATTGTTATTATTGTATCACTGTGAGTGGACAATTTAAAGCTGTTCATTTAACATGTGTGAATAAATGTCTAAAGGTCTGACACCAACATAGAACTGAGCATTAAATACAGACAAAAATGCAAATGATGGCTTCTAAGTGTACGTAGTGCAACCCACAATGTGTGGGAGAAGGAAGAGAGAGAGAGGGAGAGAGAGAGGAGATAAAGAACCTGCCATTTAGGCAGGACGTGGGAGGGGGAGGGGAACTGGGGACATGGGTGGTGGTTGAGGGGCACTGGTGGAGGGCGGGTGCTGGAACACTGTGTGACCGAAACCCCCAAGCGTGAACAACGTTGTAATTGTATATCTCACGGTGGTATAATAAAATGTTAAAAAATAAAATTGGAAGGAATTAAACTGAAATAAGGAACAGAAAAAAAAATAAAGCTGTTCATTTAAAGCACTGCCAGAAACTACTCCTGGTGGTGCTTGGGGCACCATGGTTGGGCTTCAGTCATACAGTGTTCTAACACCCATCCCTCCACCAGTGCACATTTCCCATCGCTAATGTTCCCCATTTCCCTCCCCCACCTTAGCCTACCTTTATGGCAAGCACTTTTCTCTCTCTCTCTCTCTCTCTCTCTCTCTCTCTCTCTCTCTCTCTCTCTCTCCCTCCTGTATTGTGGTTTGCAATAGATGCTGATGATTATTATGTACATCCCTTTATGTATTTTCAATACTCAGTTCTAGTCTAGCGTCACCATTTCTAGCTATTTCAATTATTTATTTATATCATTATGAACTTAGTGCACCCCCTCCCATGCCCTACAGTTTGTAATTTAATACTACTTTATTTTCTTCCTTCAAATTGTTCAACGTTGGGATGGGGAAGGTTTTCCCCTTATTTCCCATGTGTCTTGAGCAATACCCATAATTTGCCCCACCACCTCTCTGCCTTTTGGGGACTGGGGCACACCTGGCAGTGCTGAGGGGTTACTCCTGGCTCTGCATTCAGAAACTACTCCTGGCGGTGCTTGGGGGACCATGCGGTGTGGGGTGCAGGGACTCGAACCCGGTCAGCCACTTGCAACGCAAGTGCCCTGTATCACTGTATCACTGTCTTCCCGTTGATCATCGATTTTGCTCGAGCGGGCACCAGTAACATCTCCATAAATCCTGTCACAAGCAAGTGTAGCCCAAGTGTATCTGCTTGCTCCAGGGATAGGAAGAGCCTCAAACCATTCTTCAGGTCATGGAATTGAGGTCCATAATTATACTAGTTTTTGGCATATCAAATAAAACCCGGGTAGCTTGCCAGGCTCTGCCATGAACGCAAGTGCCCTACCCTCTAAAATGTGGCTCTGCCCCCTACTTCCCCCTTCCTTTTTGGGGGAAGAACAGCCGGGTTGGAGGCTCCATGCATGGTGATGCAAAAAGTGGTCTCACCCTGCAAGCCCAGAGCCTTCCCTGGAGATGTGGAGGAGAGTTTGGGATCATGGTTCTCCCCTGCAAAGCGCTCTAGGGCCCCTGAGTTCTTTGTCTCTCGTGCCATTTTGGGGGAGCATTTTCTTACTTTTAAGTTCAGCCTTATTTTTCCAGTAGCAGCACTTCACAGAGCAGATCGTTTCTTGCCCTTCCAATCTCGGCTCTTTACAATCTTCTAGGGCATCACTCTTGACCACGAGCTCATCAGGTGTTGCAGGATGAATGAATGCATGAATGAATGAAGCCCAGGTCTGGACGCCCAGGAGCGCCGTGAGTCCCGGGGGTATGCGGGAAGACGGTGCTCAGCCTCGTGGAGCCGCTTTGTCCATTCCGGCCCACGGTGCAGGGCCACGTTCCCGCAGCTCCACGACGTCACCAGCGCCGCGGGGATTCCCAGGGAAAGTCCCACGCGTCCGGCCACCTACTCGCCTCTGGGGACGTCGAAGACGACGGTGCGCCCCAGGGCGAGGAGCGTGGGGCGGGCCCGGCGGCCTGGGGAAGTGGTGGGCGCGGGCCGCGCGGGATTCCCCGGGTCCGGGGCGCTCGGACGCCCGGCGGGGCGGGGACGGGCGCGGCCGTCCCGGGGCGGGCCTGCTCCCAGCTGCGGGCGCTTCCGACGCGGCGGCGGGGGTTGGCCCCGAGCGTCCAGATGCGGCGGCGGCGGCGCGGAGCTCGGGAGGCGGCGGCGGAGCGCAGCCGGGGCCGCGGGAGGCGCCGGGGGACGCGCGACAGGTGTCCCACCGCTCCCGGCGCCGGAGCGGGGACTCGTCGTCGGTTCTCACGGTCGGTCTGGGGCTTGGTGGCGCGTCTGTCCCGCGCGCCCCGGGAGAGCGGTGGGGACGGGGTGCGGGAGCGGGGCGATGCGCACCGCGGGGTGTGCGGGGAGCCGCGTCGGGGAGACCGCATCCCAGACCTCACACCTCGCGTTGGCATCCTGGGAAGCACATGTTGGATTGCTCCCAGCAGAGTCATTTTCCCACCTAGTGTGCCAAGAGTTAAGGGTCTCCTAGGAATTAGTTCATAGAAACTTCGTGGACACGCTTCTTGGATCAAGTACTTAAGACTTCCTTGCATTTGAGTCGAAAAGCTGGAGATTTTTTTTTTTTTTTTTTAATTAGTGGAGGCATTTCTCGCGCTCGATCACCCTTTCACTTCCTATGAGGTTGCACTTTTGAAAAAAAAAAAAAAGGCCAAATCTACCCCCTCTTGACTCGAACTTGTCATTATGACTCAGGAGCCAGGAAATAGAGCACTTGATAGCGCTTGCAACAACGGTTCCTCCCAAGCCCGTAGAAGAAAGCTTCTCTCCTCTCTTTTCCTTAGCAGAACCGAGACAAGAGGTAACAGCAAGGGCCGGTGAGAACCCCGGGGGCCTGCTAGGGAATTCTTGCCTCGGCTGCCTGTCAGTGACAACTGACTTCCTGTGGGTCTCAGGCCCTGGCTAAGCTGTTTCTCAGCAAAGGGAGGAGTTGTTATTTCCACACCGTATCCAAAAATGAGTCACAGGGTTCCTCTCTTAATTGTGTGACTCGGTTAATGAGCTTTGAAAGGTGAGGTTGGCTCTTTTGTCTGTCTGGTCAAGACAGATGGTAGTCGGTCCCTGCAAAGCTGAGGTGTGTGGTATAGAAGTAACAGTTCAACTTTTCGGTTTCCACAGCGGCCGATGGTTCCACATACCAGCAAGCGTCACTAGGCTGATGGAAGATAACCATTAAAATCATGTGCTTTGCCACAGAGGCCCAGAGAATGCTTCATGAGACAATAACCAGTTCGGTATTACTTGGTAGAAAGATGTTGTTCTACTTTACGAGTCCAAATGTTAAGTTGGAGCTTGTCTTTAGGAAATTAGTACTAAAAAGACATAAAAAATGTTTTTCGAGAAGGTGGATACTATTTGAAACCGAGAGTGAAAATATTTAAAGGCGTGTTCATTGGCGCTGGACAGAAGCTCTTAGGAAGACATGGCTGTCACCCATTGGACATGCGGGGTGCCTGTTGGAGCTGATACCAGCCTGGCTCGGCCTGTAACTCCTCAGTGAACTCTGGGTAAATGACCCTAAGTCAGGACACTGCCAACCTGGCCCATACGCCTTTTGATGGCCCACTGGGGTCTATAGAAGGGAGGCGTTTCTGCCTGGAGGGACGGCTATCTCAGAAAAACAGATGTTTCTGCAATCTAGAATCATTTTTATATTATCCTTTTCTTTCTAATATATTAACTCATTAGTTTATGACATTAGGAACTTCCAGAAAAACAGCTTAACACCACTCTGAGTAGAGGACCGATGACCCACCACCAAAGTTCCAGGCCTTCCTATGGCCCCCAAATCCCCTCCTCATCACTCCAGTCTTCCTCCGCCCACTGCTGTTCACCAAATTTTCACTCGTCTCAGAGTTTTGCTGGGTCATTTGCTCTAGTTATTCATATTCCAAATATGAATGAAGTGAATGGTCTTCTTCTTATGTTTTTACTTATTTCACTTAGTTTGGTCAGATAGTCATCTGAAGTATACACTCATGATCCCAAAATTTTGTTTCTGAAAGGCACAATCTCATCTTTTGATTTATGATTTTTGTGGTGCTGGGGCTCAGGTCTGGGGCCACATACATGATCACGTGGTCTGCCACTAAGCCACATCCCCAACCCGTCATATGGCAAAGGAGTGTTTTTATCGATACGTATACCACAGCTTTGTCAGTGGGCATTTATATTGAGTCCATGCTTTGGCTATTATGAATAATGCAGCTGTGAATGGAGGCACGCAGCTACCAGGGAAGTTATGATTTTTAGTTTGTGTTTGTGTCCCACCCAGCAGTGCTCAGGATTTATTCCTGGCTCTGTACTCAGGAATAACTCCTGGTGGGCTTGGGGGGACCATATGGGATGCTGGAGACCTTGGAATGTTCGGGATTGAATCTAGGTCCACCATATGCAAGGCAAAGGCCATACCCTTTTGTATGATCACTATGTTCATCACTCTGGCCTCAAAAGAATTATGATTTTTAAAGTAGCATGTTTTATATTATGTAATAGTCATAAAATAAGATAAAACCAGCCGGTTATTACCCTGAGAGCATCACGGACACATTTAGCCATGCTCTTTAAAAATGGTGAGTAGTTATTTGCTTATGGCTTTATACTTTCATATTCAAAAAAGCACCTTTCTTCTAGTTCTTACATTCCAAATCAATACTTTCTTCATGGTAGCACACAAATCAAAATGAATTAATTTGCTCTGTGCCAGTGTACTGTTGGGATTAAAACGTGTTGAGTTGCTTTTGAATTAGATGCTCCAGGAGGTTTGATTCTCTCTGATTCCGTAGCCAACTCGTGATAGAAACTATAACCAAATCTTGAGATTTCATCTCAATTCCATTTTGTTTTCTCCCTTGAGAGCTTGAGTTTTCAGTGAGAAAGAAAGCTTCGAGTGTGTTCTTTCTTCTGGAGCACCCCGAACTTGGCACAGGCATTTCTCCTAAGTGTTAGGAAATATTTTTGATAAAAGAATGATCCTTAAAAGAGGAGGTGGAGTTGTCAGGCAGGTGGAGGGAAAAGCAGCTGACCATTGTGGTCGGGTCAGACACCCCGTCTGGGAAGTGTGAGTCCAGGGAAAAGCTGGAGTGAGGGCTGGGGAGACTGGGGGGGGGCAGGCACAGGACCCCTGTGCCTTCTAGGGACTGTGGGCATGTCCCCCCCCCACCCCAAGACTTGAAGCTAGTGAATGATACTGTCAGATGCAAGGCTGTTTTTTTTAATTGTTGGTTTTTGAGTCACCCCCAGCAGTGCTCATGACTTCCTCCTGGCTCTCTACTCAGGGCTCATTCTTGGCAGGGCTCAGGGAACCATCTGGGGTGTCAGAGATGAAACCCAGACTGGCCGAATGCAAGGGACACATGCTACTTGCCATCCTGTTGCTCTGGCTCCAGATGCATGTTTCTAAAGGAGAACTTAGGATCCTGATGGAGAATAGATTCAGAGATGGTGCGACAGGGCTAGGGAGGCGTGAAGAAGATTGTTGTCACATTCAGACTGAGAAACTAAGACTTAAAAAGTCAGGCATTGACAATGAGTATCAGGAAAGAGGGAGGGGACTGTGTTTAATAGGTGGATCTTGGTCCCATTGTTAGAGAGGGAGAGGTTTAAGATGATTTGCACGTTCCTCTTTAATGATAGACTAGGAGAGTAATCGGAAGGGTGGGTTTGAGTCAAAGGATGGTGGGTTTATGCAATCCTTCACACAGTCAGTGCTCAAAACAATCAAGGCTAAGTTTTATTGATTGCTTATTATACTAAATGTTTTCTAATTATTTGCTTTTTCTGGATGGGATATTTGGAGCCATGCCTGGTAGTGCTCAAGGGCTCCTCCTGACTCTCTTCCTAAGGGCCCCGTGTGGTAAAGGGATCAAACCAGGGCTGGTCTCCTGTTTTGCATGTACCCAGACTCTGCTCTTCAGTTTGCAGTGTGAATTTTCTTTTTTATTTGCTATTACAACTCTGTAAGAGAAGTGCCGGCATCAAGACTTGGGCCCGGTGAAGGAAATGCAGTGTTAGTACTGGACACGCCAGAAACTGACCCCCAAGGCACTGGTCATTTTAGATTTGCCGCCTGAATCGATGAATGAAGGAATGAATGAATGAATGAAGTCTTAGGCATTGTCTAAAACTTACACTGTTGTCATTCTCCTAATATCCACTCCCTCATCTAGGAATAGCCCAGGACAGGTACCGCGCCCACAGCCTCATGGTCCTATGTGTTCCCTGTATTCCTCTCTCCTCCTCCACCCTTAGAACTACTTGGTTAATCTAGAAACAAACCTCAGATAATCATAACATTTCTCCTGGAAATTGAAAATGTTTTAATTTTTTTTCTTGCCTTTTTTGTGTCCCACATGGCAATACTCACTGGCTTACTCCTGGCTGTGCACTCAGGAATTACTCCTGGCAGTGCTCAGTGGATCCATATGGTATGCTGGGGATTATATCGGGTTGACTGCATGCAACGCAAATGGCTGACCAGCTGTGCTATTGCTTTAGCCCCTAAATGTGGGCTATATGCATCTTTTTATTTTTTGTTTTAGCTTTGAGGCCACACCTGGCTCTACACACAGAAATCACTCCTGGCAGGCTCAAGGGACTATCGGGATGCCAGAGATTGAGCCTGGGTCAGCTGCATCAAGGCACATGCCCTCCCCACTGCGCTATCTCTCTGGTCCCTGGAAATGTAAAACTTTTAAATGGAGACTCAGTGATGAAGGTACCAGACACTGCATTAACTGCGACCTTAGCTTGGTCCACCCTTCCCAGCTACTGCATTTTATTCTTAAATACATGCATTGCATAGTTGCCAGGATCTAGAAAATCCCCTGAAGGGAAGAGGAAAAGCTGGCCAGGGGATAGAAAATGAAATCATTTCTTTTAATGCACTGCAGATACCATAGCAACTCCAAGCCGTATCTGCCTGGTTTATGATCTGGCGACTGGAATCAGCTTTGGTCTGGTTTTGCCAGACCAGATACTTACGTCTTCCTCCTATCTCGTCCTGCCAGAAACAGATCGTGCTGTGTTGTTGTTTCTTGAGTTTTGATTTGAGCTGAATGAAATGATTCTGGTTTCCCTAGATTCAGACCCTCTTTTCTACTCCACGATACCCAGGTAGAATCCCTTATTCTGATCAATATACTTAAATTAAAAAAGTTTTTTGCACCCTTCCCTCTGTTGCTATTGTGATGCCCAGACGACCCCCATGGTGTTGGTACTTTCCGGGGCTCGCCCTCCTTCAGTTGTGCTGCACCCCCCACCCCAACCCCTGGGTCTTCTTGTTTCCTTTCGGTGCTCACACACATGGTCACCAGAGTTTGCATCCCTTTGTTTATACACACTTGGATATGCTGTGGCCAGAAACTCTTTTATGTGTGGCAGAGCTGCTGGAATCATGTTCTGAACCCTGTGGAGCGGCAGTGGGGATCCAACTCACAGCCTGGCGGGTTCAAGATAGTGCCTTACAGATTCAAACTCACCATTGAATATACACAAAGAGACTTAAGTGATAAACTCTAAATATCTGCAGGGCTAGCCACAATGTGTAAAAGAAGAGGAGGAGAGATGCAGAGACAGAGAGAGAGAAAGAGAGAGAGAGAGAAAGAGAGAGAGAGAGAGAGGAGGGGTACCTGCTATTGAGGCAGCCTGGGGGTGGGCGGGAGGGGAGGGTACATTGGTGGTGGAAATGGGGCACTGGTGGAGGATGGGTGCTGGAATACTGTATTACCAAGAACCAATTGTGAACACCTTTGTAATTGTATGTTTCACAGTGGTATAATAAAAAAATTAAAAAAAAAAGATAGTGCCTTAGCCACTGAATCATCTACATTTTGTTTTGTTACTATTTACCACCTTTTCTGCCCCCATGTGGTCCCAACTTTCCACTGTTTGCAGTGTTTCTCAGTTCAGCCTACTCTCATTGGATTAATATACTGAATTATTTTCCCGGCAAGTAAGTCTTGTCCTTTTTCTTGGGATCATTTAAAGAGTAGACACACCAAATTAATGTCGTAGCTAAATTGAATCAGCAAACCTCACTTGAAGTATGAAAATGTTTAAACAGGGCCAGAGCAACAGCACAGTGGGTGTTGTGGCGTTTATCTTGCAAAGGCCAACCAGGGTTCGATTTCCGGCATCTCATGTCGTCTCCTGAGCACCACCAGGAGTAATTCCTGGAGTGTAGAGCCAGGAGTGACCTCTGAGTGTCACTGGGTAAGACCCTAAAAGAAAGAAATAAAAAAGTTTAAACAATTCTAAACTTAGAGTTTTAGAATGAAGGAAGTGTCTTAATCTTCAGATTTACCAACAGATCAAGATATTTATAGTTGCCCATGATATGGAAACACACATAGAATCTTCTGGGATTAAGCAGCACCCTGTGTTTTCTTTTTCATCTGTATTCATAAACTTCTGTCTGTAATTTCTTGAGTAACAAGAAGAGGAAGAGTTTTGGTTAATATTTCATGTGGGTTTGTCTCGCCTCTTCATTTGACTGTGGTTTGTAGTAATTAATAGATTCAGGGGCTCTCAGCCTCCCTCCCAGTTTTAGCCAGTCCGAATTCTGCTGATAATAAAAGCAGCTGGCTGGGCAAGTCATTGGCTGACCGCTTCTTGCAAGGCTGTGAATACCAGACATTATTTGTGAATCGCACTCCAAGTTCTTTATAAGATTCAATAATTGGCCCCTTCTTAGTATAAAGCAGCTTTAGAATTGGTAATTTCAGTTTTCCTTCTTGACCTAATTGGATGTTTTTGATTTAATGAATGCATATTTGGCTGTTGTTGCCAAGAGCTGGAGTGGCGTTAGGGGCCCAGGAGGAATGTGGAATTAAGTATTTTTGTGTGGCACCAGAATAGAACCCTGAGCACCGTTCTTTGCTGCTGGTTCCCATTTACAACCATATCAAGACAATAATCAGTTGCTTAGCAAAAACATCCCCCATTTTGTCGACCTACTTTTTTCTGTTTGAGAATGTAAAATGACATTCCATTACTCATTGCATGACTTAGTGGGTAATAATGCGATCTCTGACTTTCCGGAGAGTGGAAATAGCTCCGCTGCTGTCTTCGTACGGAAACAAAGCAAGCAGACGCTGCTCCGTCTTCTGTTTCAGTTTCGGGGTTGCCAAACCATGGCGTACCTCAGGAGGGTTTTCTAACTTCCTACTATTGTATTGGGCAATTGTTTAGTGGACACCAGTCTGCAGACTTGAGATAAAGTAGAACACGGTGTGTATGTTGAATTGTATCATATTAATAGACCCCCTCACTTCCTCCTTCCTTCTCCCCTGCTTCACGGTAAACCATGCAGTGAGAAAGGGCATAAATCAGAGGCAGTGAGACCAGCCTCCACAAACCTAGGAACTGCAGCAGTCCTTCAGACTTATTCTGCCACCCTGAAGCAAGGGAGCTGGTCATTGCTGTTGCGTTCACGTCACACACACACACACACACACACACACACACACATCTAGCAGCCCTTGAATGTAGGCTGATGGGTGGCACCCGAAAGTGGAAGGTGTAACCTTGGGCTGAGCAGCACTCTTCAGTCAAGAGGTACTTATGGAGCTGTGCACCTGGGGCAGCCCAGAGTAGCTGTCAGGTAGGGAAAAGGGGCTCTGGTTTTAGGGGTGAGGAGTCCTCTGCAGGCATTTATGTGAGGGAGAGTCTTCTCTTTTGTGACAACTTTGTGTCTGTCCCCTATCAACCCTACTGAGCCAACCTTCAATTCAAAAAAAAAATCTTAAGGAGTTAGAATAGCTGTTGAGTGAACAAGAACACACAATAGTTACAAGAACACACAAAATCTTCCTCTTGGGAAGGCTCGGGCAGAAGGCCTGGGCCAGGTAGGGTGAGCTGCCAGGAACGCTGTGGTGGTGTCCAGCAAAGACCATGACTGCCCAGACTCAGACCAAAATATTCGCTCGTCATAGCTACAATTCCACATTTCAACATTGTAAAATGGTATAAAGGAAATAAGCTACGTTTTGTCTCTCTCCTCTTTGATGTAGTTGTTGTTCTTGTCTGTACACCCTTGAAAGGCCCTAAACCAGGGTCCAGTGACTTTCACAGTGTAGCTGGTAGACTGTAATGAGCAAGAATTACCCAGGAGACAAAGATTTTCTTCTCTACCCCATCACCCCAAACAACAACAACAAAGAAAACAGAGACAAAAGTCTAGTTCCACGCTGGGGTTTCTTAGTGGTAGAACCCATGAACCGATACCTTCCCCAAGTGATTTTAATAGATACTAGAATCTGACAGCCATTGCCCCATGATGCCCTGGAAGGTAACTAAGCCTGTTGAGATTTTTTACATTCTCAGGAAGCCATGGAACAGGGGCATGACCGACCGAATGTCCAAGTCTTCGTCCTAGAAAACTTGATATCATACCAGCCATCCTCCATCCTTCATAGCAAATTCCCACTGTGGCAGCAGAGAGCCCGGCCCAGATTCCTTAACTGCCTTTAGACTAATATTGGTGGAGAGAGAAAAACAGGTACTCTGACTTGAGTGCTTTACTAGCTGGGTGAGAGATGTCAAGCGCCTTGAAATCTCCATAGATGGAAACGGAGGGTGTCGGAGTCAATGAATGCATAGCAAAATCGTCAACCTTATATTTATTTATGTTTGCTAGCCCTGGTGGTATTAGGGTCTATTCCTGGCTCTGTGCTCATGACTGTTCCTGGCAATGCTTGGAAGGATTATATCTGGTGCCAAGGATCAAACCAGGTTTGGCCACATGCAAAGGCATATGCTTTAATCCCTGTGCTATCTCTCTGAAAACTAGCCAAGTCCCTAGGAGGACAAGACGGTTCCAGGAAATCTCATGTCACCAGATATAGCTTGGAAGTGCTGCCATAAAACTTGAACAAACAAAAGGGATGAGAGAAAAGATATGAAAGGAAAAAAAATCAACATTCATAAATGTACGAAAATACATGATTCAATTCAATGAAATAGGAAATAAGTCAGTCCCTCCCCCCTCCCTCCCAAAGGAAAGGAACTTTTCAGACTACTGTTTTTTAGTTTGGTCCCTGCAGGAAACATTAGTCACCTGAAGGCTAATCTGATAAACTTCTATGGTGTTCTGTTCTCTCCTGCGGCAATACAACACTACAGTTCCTATCCTGCCTGTGCCCTGCCTTCTTTCAGGTTCTCTCTGTTTGCATGACTGTCTTCTTCTTGCCCACTCACTCCTATGAAGCCATTTATAATCGCTCAGACACGATAGAAGAAGGAATCTTTTTTAGAACCAAGTTTGATATCTTCCCTAGAGCTCAGAAAGTACTTCCATATATCTCTCTGATACTGCCTGTGGTAGTGTTTTTTTTTTTTTCTCCTCCACTATCCTGAAGGTATCCTACATGTAAGGACTGTCTTATCTTTGAGCAGAAGAGGTCTAGCCTAATCAAAAATGACCCCAAGAAATAACTATTCTCATGAGCTGAGATAGTCAACAAATACTGATTGAGAGACTTCTCCAGACTCTGACGCTCAAGAGTCCTTGGCAAACACAGCAGTGCAGTAGAGTTTATGGCCAGTAAAAAGTGGGGTAATAAAACAATTAGCCCTAGACAGTGGCGTTAGGAGAGAGGGAAGGACCAGTGTGAGCTCAAGGAGTCAGCAGCTCAGTTTAGTCAAAGGTCAGAGAATATTTCCCACTGTCATAAAAACAATTGATATCAAAGTAGAAGTGAGAAGACTGACTTTGGTTCCAAGACAAAGGGCCTTTTAATTATTACGTTTAGTATTACAGGGGTGAGTGTTGGGCCATACCCAGTAGTGCTTAGGACTTGCTTTTGATTGTGTGCTCAGGGAATCGCTTCTAGTGGTACTCAGATCACTGTATGCAGTACCAGGAATTGAACTGCGGGTTGACTGTATACGATGAAAGCACCTCAACCCATTTACTAGCTCTTAGCTTTAACAAAGAAAGATATTTTGATCTTTTCAGCTAAAAAGTGACCAATTTCCATCTGATCAGCAGTTCCACTTTTGGAATATGTTCCAAGGGTCCAAAGACACAATGCAGAAACAACTTCTTTACTCCTATATTCATTGTAGCACTATTCACAATAGCCAACCTGAAAATAACCCAAGTGCTCAGGAAAGACAGCACACATACATAGTGGAATACTACTCAGCTGTAAGAAAAGATGAAGCCCTATAATTTGATAGTACATAGATAGATCTGGAGAGTATCATGCTATGCCCTTCAGTTTTGGCTAAGTTTATGAGTGCAATTGAGGAACTTGTTTTAAATTTGTATTTATTTTCTGAGTAGCTGTAATGAATATGATTTTATTTTTGAGGCTATGATTTTTTTCTATATATTTTGCTCAACATTTTATCATCAGGACCTGCAGAGAGTGTTAGGGCACTTGCTTCACATGCAGCTGACCCACCTCGGTTAGGAAACCGCACAGGTCCTCTGTACCCCACCGAGAAGAATCCTCGAGCTCAGAGCCAGGAGTTAACCCTGAGCACCACTGGGATGCGGTCCCCCAAACAACCCAAAACAAAACCTCTACATTTTACCATCGTGTTATTTTCCTATAATTTGAGTTTTCTTTTCACAGAATATTGAGTAACTTTGTGCTCTTTATTATGTTTTGTGAAACTATTTTCTTCTAGTCCTTGATTCTTAATTTTTTTTATTGTCCAGATTTCAAATTTAATTATATTTCACTTTAAAATTCCTCCACCGCTTCAAATTTCATAAGAAGTTATTATAGAGTGCCAGAAAAAAAATTCAGCTTTTGGTCTTGTAGTCTTCCTGTTACTGATTTGGCATTTTTAATTCTTTTGAGGTGCCTGAGGCTTCTTAAGGGGGCCACAGTCATAGTGCTGCAAGGCAGATTTACCAGCCTGCTTCCTTGCGATTATTTTCCTCCCGGACTATTTTTGTTGTTTTCATTTCTCACCATTCCCTTCATTGTTGTAGTGGTGCTGCTCTCCTATTTCATTTGCGGGGGTTCAATGGGTTTCATGCAGCGCTGCCTAGGGTTTGTGGTGCTTTAGTTGTGGTGGTCACACACCCCCTCGCTGCGGTGAGCCCAACAATCGCAGCCCTAGGGATCACAGATGAAGGTGCTGTGAACATCAAGGTTAATGAATGTGGCTGTGCTGTTTGAAGTCATCAAAATATACTCTGCCCTGTCTTGTATTTTTTTAATAATGAACATAAATTGCCATTTTTTATATAATGTGTTCTCAATGTCTGTGTCTATTTACCAAGTATTTGTCTTTGCAAAGTTAGTATGCTTTTAATTATTATGATATTCACCTGTGCTAGTTCTTTTCAACTTATAAGCAATTTTTATAATTGATTATTTGAATTTAATTTTTAGGCTTATTTTTCTCTTTCAGTGGGATTTTTTTGGAAGCTTCTGTGGGAATTTTATTTTTGGCTCAGTTAAAATTTTCAGATGGTATAAACTCAGGTCCCATTTATCTGTCACAAAAGTGTTAATTCTATAGTGGAATTTGAAAAGGGATGTTTGTAAGTATGGGGGGTGTGGCAGAGAGAGGTAGGTAGGCATATAGACATACAGAGAAAAAAAGAGGGAGAGTTTCTGGGTATCTCCAAGCCAAAATTCACAGCATGTTCTTTGGTTAGTGTTTGGGGTTTCTAGAAATGTGTGTGTGTGTGCTTTTAGATTTGTTAAAATTGTGCATATGTAATTAAAGAAAAACTAGTTCTTTGAGACAGTTCACGAAAAATTAAAGTCTAACCCCATCTTCTATTTGCCTTATTCTCAAGGCCACTTTCAGTGATTTTTGCCTTTATTTTTGTGTCTACATTCTTACCTCTGAATACTGTGCTTCTAGTGACATTTCTTTTCCTTTCTGGTTTTAGGGTTACCTGTTGACTTCTCTGTGGGAAGTTCGATTTGGCTCATTTCACCCCCACAGTCATTTACTTACCAGCCTGCCTTCCCTCCTTTTTGGCTTCCGTTATAGTGATTTCTTCACTTGAGTTAGATTAGTATTCAATAACTCTGTGTTTATAGTTGTGAAAAAACCAATCACAGCTGAGTCATGTATTAACTCATGACTATTTTCCCATAATATTACATAGCATTTGTTTTCTTGAAATTGAGTGGACTTTTGTTTATTTGATTGGTTTGTTTAATTTGTACTTAGAGTCTCCAATTAACTGAATCTCTTCCTGGAAAATACCAGTCCATCAGGAATTCCATCAATTTCATCTTTTGGAAGAAATCTCCTTTGTAACCTTATCACCTAACAAGACAGATGGTCTTTACAGTCAAGTTCACAGCTGCCCTCTCTTTTCAATCTGTTGGGATTCTTTATTCTGTGCCTTTTTGTTTTGTTTTGTTTTGCTTCATTTCCTTGTTTTGTTGGCATGTATTCCCAGTCTCTTCTTTAGGAAGTGGTCATAGGGAAATAAAAAGCCCTGGAGACTTTGTGTATCTGGAAATGTGTTCATTCTGTCTTCAAAATTTGATTGAGGATTGGGCTATGTATAGTAGTCAGCGTTGAAAATACATTTTCCTCAAAAGTTGAAAAGACATTGTTCCATTATGTTTAAGTTTCCAGTATTGCTGTTTAGATATCCAAGTGTTTTGACTTTTTGACTTTATTGTGTAAAATCAATAGTCAGAGTATTCACTGCAGTTAAAGGAACGGATATATTTTTTGTTGTAGTTTCAAGACATAACTAATGAATGGATACTAAACAATAAGTAGATATAAAACTTTAGGTGTTTAAAAATGTTTAATTCAAGGTTGCTGGGAATTGTTTCATTAGCAGTTTGTTCACAGATAATATTTTGTTATTCTCTAGCTAGCTGAATTGTCTGGAATTTGGATGGATTGAAAGTTGCCTTCTAAGTATCACAATACCATTCTAAGACTGTAGCATCCCTGTTTTCTAAAATAGAAGCTGCTGTGTAAAGGGAATTTAAATTTCTGTTAATTTAAAATGCTTATAATATTACTTTTATTAGTCATACATATTAATTTTACATAAAGCCTTAACCAACACATCTGCAAGGTGTAGCATATAGGGTAAAGTAAATGTATGACAGTGTGGTCAGCTCTGCGCTTCAATGTGTTGGCTTGAAGGAGTTGGTTTCCTTTGACAGGGCTGGGGTTGTGGGGGACGGTGTTAAATCTGTCATACTTTATTTGCCTAAAAAGTCATCACTGTTCATTCATTCCTCATATGTAGGCATTACTTTATTTCTTTTACTACTCCCCATCTGTTTAGTTACGGTAAAATGAAAACCTGATTAACCAATATCCTTAACTGATCTTTCCAGAAATTTTCACTTTTTGAAGGAACAACACTAGGAGAAAACAGGTTCATATGAAGGGTACTGAATACTTGATTCCAACTTATATCCTATAGTTAGAATGTATTTTACCCATACTAATAGTTATGTGAAGAACATTCAGCATGGAAGGATGCTCTGAGTAATAGCCCTCAGGCTGTAATACACCAATTTTCCCCAAGGTAAAATGAAGTACATTACATTGCACCCAGTAATAAAGAATGAAGCACTAATACAATTTAGAAAGATTTGTCACTAAATGATATTTTTTCCTTTTTTGTCAATCTTGATGAGAGAAAAAATTCAATTAGAATACTCAAGTGCTCCTGAGTGGTGTATCTAATTGGAATTTTATGATATTTCACTTGACGTACAGAGATTTATTTTTCATTTCTTACAATTAAACATTGCTTTTTCCCACATTACTATCAAGACCATAGAGGGATTTATTATATTAAAAGCCTGCTTCCTGCTTTTCCTTAGCTATTCATAGATCATAATTGTTTTTAAATATAACATATATGCTGTCATAATTAAATATATGTAGTTTTTACACTTATATTTGACTAATTTATTTAGCAGCATAAAAAGTTATACATAATTTCTAGTTTTTTTTCCAATCAGCAATAGATGCTGAATTTATTACACATATGTTTTAAGGGCTTTTTAATTCTAATTTTAAAATGTGGTTTGTTATATAGCTATTTTAATGAACATTTTAAAGTTATTGTAGTTGAGGTAACACTGCAGTAGTGTGTCTTTTTCTGGTAGCTATGACGGAGATATTCAGTATGACATAGAGTACATCACTAGGAGTTCATTTGGGTTTTTCGTCTCATTATGAAACAGTGAATGGAAGACATCTGACTCATACTTTCCTGACTTCCAATTGACTATTGGGCGTTTATGCCTTGTCTTTCGAGCCACAAGAATAGCAGAGAAACTGATTACAAGATAGTTGGTTTTACGGGATCCTTGTATGTCATGTGGACTTCACATGTTTCTTAAGCCAAGATCAGGCATGTTGAGGGTGATACAGTTGTAGGCTGCACAGTTGCTTAAGGAGTAGCACTTGTCTCTTTTGAATACGCTCCTCAGTAACGTTCTCTCATTACGGATGGCAGTAGCACAAAACATTCATTCCTCAAATCAGGCTTATAAATATATTTCAGATTCCTAGTGTGCTTTTCCATACCTTATATCACTTAATGATTAAAGCAAATAAACCACCAAACCTTTACGAGATAAGTAGCATCATTACAATTTTATAGATGAGGAAATGTCTTGCTCATATATATGTATATATACAAATATATATAAAACATATATATTTGTTTATATATACCAATATATAAAAATATATTGGTATATACACAAATATACATATTTGTCGGGTACGCCGCAGGGGGTCCCCGACAGTATCAGGACAGAGGTTCTCTTCTACCTCCGAGGACACCGGAGAACAGATGAAAACTCACGAGTCGGTGCAGTTCCAAAAAGGCTTTTGATAGTACCAAAGCTCTTCCACAGCAATCCAATATAATGAACAAGCTCCAGCTCTGAACCGAACTTAGACCATACAAGAGAGCCTAAGTCTCCCACCAAAGAGAAAGGATCTCACCCGAGCTGAGTCCTACCCAGAAGAAGGAGCAAAAGGCCAAAGAGCAAAAAGCCAAAAGCCAAAAGCAAAAGGCTGAGGAGCCAAAAGCCACAGGAGCCAAAAGCTGAAAGCTGAAAGGCCCAAAGTGAAGGGGCCTCAAGTCAGTCCCCTTATATACACCAAAGTAATCCAACCGGGAGGGGCATGTCAACAAAGAACTCTAAACAGAGTGTAGTGCCACACCCTATTGCAGGTATAAACAAAGGTTATGCCAAGGTCTTATCCTTTCTACCAAAATTATCTCTTATGTAAAACACTGGAGAGAGGGGGCTGGTATAAAGTAATACATCTTAACTTCATGAGCTTCATGTAATCTAGATGGTACCCACAAGGTCCTTCTTATTATTATCTGTACCAGGGTGATTCTGGGTATCTTGTTCTCATGTACTGAAAGGGTCACACTCGCCTGCTTAGAGCAAACTAGTATAATCCTTCCTATAGTCTTCCTATAGTCTCAGTGTAGCCAGGGTGGTAGTCTCCTGGTAAATTCTAACTGTCCCATGCTGAGTGCAGTGGGTATAAAGAGGAGCTGTGCCCAATCTAGAAAACATAGAAATCTTAGTAGATGTATAAGTCAGAAGTTATTCAATCAAGGTGACTTCTGTAACTGCCACACCCTCTAGCAGTGTTTACATAGAAGAGAGGTCTCATTAGAATGAACCTTGACTTAAATAGATTAAGCTGGGAATGGGCAAAACAACAAAACTCCCAGAATAGCTAAACCTGTCCTCCAACACATATTTGTATATATATTTGTATATATGTATATATACAAATACATACACAATATTACAAATATATACACAAATATACATATTTGTATAATTGTATATACGAATATGTATATTTGTATATATATTGTATATATATACATATGTATACAATATATATGTATATATACATATGTATACTATATATGTATATACAAAAAAGGAATAATTTGTCATATATGTAGTTTGTCATATATATGTCATATAGTTTGTTATATATGTCATATAATAGTTTGTCATATGTGTCATATATATACATATATATGCCAAACTACATTTGCTTTCTGAGTTTAGTTCAGATGAAGATCATGACTTTTCCCTCCGTGCTTCTGAATCCAACGGACAAACAAAACTCACCGACATTAAGCACCTGATCTTAGGTCTGGGGGGTAGGATGCTGCACGGGGCTGACCTTGACAAGGCTTCTGAGGGGATTTCAGAGGATGTTTACCAAATTAAAATGGTGTATTTGTTTCTTTTTGGAACCCCCTTCACTTCCCCTTTTCTGCTGTTATTTTTGTGACGACCAGGGGTCACTTGGTCTTAGTGCTCACCACAAAGAGCATAAGTTGCTTTAAAACTCATAAAAGAGACTTTTTTGCAATGAGAAGGGGGTGAAATATTTAAACACTACACCAATTGGTAACATGTGATAACCCACTGAAATCAGACTTCACTTATGGTTCCAGATGGAATGGGAAAGAAACCATTAGTGCTATATTAGCAGAGATACCATTTATATTAATAGCTACTAAATACATTACTTGCTAGTTCTTTGAGTCAAGTAAAATCACAGAGTGGACAGTAATAGGTAACCGATAGAGTGCTATCCGCCAGACTCTATTTTAATAGCACAGCATGCATGACCTCATTTAATTTTCCTCTCCTACCTATGCGGTAGGGAAGGGAAAGTACAGTCCTGGGAAGATTAGAGAGGGAGTTAGGACAAGCGGCAGGTGCAGAGAATTGAAACACACTCATGTGTTAGGAATTGACTCTCACTACTGTGACCTGGCACCAAGGAGGTTGGTCATGATAATTCCAATGCTGGTTCCATAGGCCTCCCTAGGAATCCTCCCTAGGCTTTGCCTTCCTTTGGAGATACAGATTCATAAGAGTCTTAAACCGCAAAAGTATTCTAATTGTTTTTAACATTCGGAAAGATTACTGGAGCCATAGTTATCCTCAGTTGTTCTTTAGAAAATTTATTCTCACTCCATTAATATTTAAAATATTTTTAAATATTTTCTTCAGTATCAAGAAATATTCTTGATCCAGTCTTTGATGAAGAAGAAAAGTTGAGAATACGGTCCATGCTGGGAAGTTAATTCTGTCTCTCCACAGTCCTTTATTTGGATAAACTGAAGGATCACTAAAAACTATGTACCTCAAGGACTGGGGATGTAACTCAGCGGTAGAACATGTGCTTTGCGTATATAAGGTCTAGTTCCCGGAACCAAAAACAAAACAAAGAAGCGCAACTACCTACATTTCAAAACTGGCTCTTCAAGTTCTCAAAAGCACTTATCAGACCGAAACTCAGCCAAGGTTTAAGCTGTACAGTATCTCTCCTTTCTGTCCTGCCCCTGTTCACTATTCAAGACGTCCCAGTTAGCACCCAGCCTTACCAATAAGCGCTCCGCAGCCCGTCTTGTGCAGGCTGATTGTGTTTGAGGTGAGCTTTTTTAGCATCATCTCTTTTTTCTTCTCACCACGATTATAACCACAATCCTCAAAAGGAAAAGAAGACTGACCTCAGCCACATGTAAACGTTCTATCAATGTTTGCATACAATCTGAATAGCATAATAGAACTTTATATCGTATCAACATCAAAGAAGATATAATTAGGCCACAATCCCCAACTGCATTGCATTTTATAAATTATCGGGCCCATTAGTTGCTGTACATGCTCTGTCTGTTGTTTTAAATGATAGCAATACCCTTTCGTTTTAAATGCATGAGAATTTCCTCCCCTTTCCCCAATTTGATATATCAGTGATTCATATCACTTAGCTAGATATTCCCTAAAGAAAATAATACAATAGGAGGTAAATAGGAACCCCATTAAATTTATTTTTTATGGTTGTGGGGATTAAGTGAAATAATCCATGTCAATTTTTTACTAACAGTTTCTAGCAGAAAGTGAGCAGTGGGATGGCTCTTCCTCTGGGCTCACCTAGACTCAGCCATGGAAGCCTGGAACTTCTTCCAGGAGACTAACCCAAGCCTCCTCACGAAGAGGTTGCGGTGTTCGCAGTAGGCATAGAGAGTAAACCTCAATGTGCTGATGTTGCTCTAGTCTCTGCCTCTAGACTTTCTGTCTCTCATACTGTCACTGGCAACAGTTTTGTCGGTTTTTTGCTACTCCAGAATATGGATTGCCCTTTATCAAACCCTGTCTGGCTGTGAGCATTTTCTGTCATTTTCCTAGTTTGTTCTAATTGCTCTGTCACTGATTTTCACTTACTACCTGCCCCAAAAGGAATGTTCCTAAAGTAATGTTGAATGTTTTTCATATTTGTTCTGGTAGCAGACTATTTCCTGGTAAAATTACTATATATAGGGGCCGGAGCGATGGTCCAGCGGGTAAGCCATTTGCCTTGCATGTGGCCCGCCTGTGCCGCCTGGGTTCAATCCCGGCATCCCATATGGTCCCCCAAGTACCGCCAGGAGTAATTCCTGAGTGCAGAGCCAGGAGAAACCCCTGAGCATTGCCGGGCGTGACCCAAAAAGCAAAAAAAATATATATATATATATATATATATATATATATATATATGTATATGTGTGTGTGTGTATTATGTATGTATGTATTTACTATTCATTGAAACTCATCAATTTCAGTGGCATGAGTATCAGTGATGGAATACTCCCTTGATTCTGTTGGTTGACAAGTCCTTCTGTTGATGTTTCCCGGCTTATTAACCTGGCTTCTGCCAGCTGGTGGGTTAGCTGGGGGCGGGCTCCACTGGAATTACTGATCTGACTAGGCCTCATCCCCTGCAGGCTAGCCTAGGTTTCTTTATGTACATTGTACTGGGGTTCTGAGCAGGAAGTCCTTTTGCACAAAAGGCTTTTAAAGCATCACTATCACTATCTTCCCTTTCATCATCTATTTGCTCGAGCGGGCACCAGTAATATCTCCATATGTCCTGTCTCATGCTAGTAGAGCCCAAGGGCATCTGCTTGCTCCAGGAACATAAAGAGCCTCAGACAATTATATTAGGTCATGGGAATGACCTAATATAATTGTTACTGGTATTTGGCATATCAAATACGACATGGGCAGCTTGCCAGGCTTGCCGTGTGGGTGGCATACTCTTGTAGTCACCTCTAAATACATCATTTATTGATGAACCGCGCAGCCGCGATGGGCTCTGCTGCTGGGTAGAGTTCTGACGAGAGGGAAGTCCGATGTGGAAGATGGCGGCCCTCATGGAGTTGGGGGGTGGGGAGATCGTCTGGCTTGTTGTGAGGCCCTGCTGGGGTGGCGGGCCAGGGCTAGAACCCGCCATCCCTCCCAGGCGCCTCGTGAACGGCTGGGCACAGGGAGAGCAAGTAGCAGCTCTGTCCCATGTCTGTAAAACATAGTGCTTTTAAAATCTTGACTTGCATTGTGCTTTTTAATATCCTAAGGCCAAAGTCAGTCCAAAGCTGTAGCTAACACTAATTCAGGGAGTTGAGAGACCATCTTTATTTTTCCGTTGTAGGAGCTACAAAGAATGTGTTGTAAATATTTTCTCCTTCTTCAAGAATTATAGACAAAAATGGGGGGGCAGAGCGATAGTCCAGCGGGTAGGGCATTTGCCTTGCACGCAGCCGGCCTGTGCCAGCCTGGGTTCAATCCCCGGCATCCCATATGGTCCCCTGAGCACCGCCAGGAGTAACTCCTGAGTGCAGAGCCAGGAGTAACCCCTGATCATTGCCTGGTGTGACCCAAAAAAAAGCAAAAAAAAATTGGGCAAAGAATAAGACATTTGGTGGTCATGTTCAGAGCAGATATAAATTAGTGGTTATCACCTCATAGACATAGCTGATTTGGTGTTTTCACTAATCAGATAATTTTCAATACTAAAATAGCAAAATTGGTAGCTCTTTATTGAGGTTCCAATAGTCCTGCATATATTAGAATTCCATATGCTTCACGTGTATTAAGAATATCCCATCTATTGTGTGAGTTTTTTCCTCCTACCACTAATATTTTTTTCCTCCTACCAAAAATCTTTTTCCCTCATTATTTGTAGGTTACTTAATATAACAAACTTCTCTCTTCTTTAAGGCAGCGAGCATGGTCACTATAGTCTTTTTCTGCTCTTACCCCTCTCTTCTTTTTACTGAGCCTAGTTTTGGGATTCATTAAGGAGTCACAAAGAGCAACTTCCTGTACCTGCCTGATTTTCATATGAGTTGAAAAAGAATAGATTAAGAAGTCAGCAGCCAAAGTATCATCTTTCTTACTGATAAAGGCAAGGTTGGAAGTTGTTGAGTTGCTGTTCTTTCTCTGGGGAACTGTGCTTTATGTTCCTGAGAACTCAGCATCAAGGAGCTTTCCCATCTTCAGCTCTCACCCATGCCCACCCAGCATTCCCCAGGGTCAACCCACTTCCAAGAAAGAGAATCCAAAACGAGGCTACTGTGGTCAATTTCTCCTTCCCCACAAGCCACCAATCAGGTAAGATCCTGCAATCCCTCCCCGGAAATGCTGGAAGTACTGGCACCTACTGGAAGGAAATGTCAAGAGTCAGGATAAGAGTTTCTCTCAGCAGTTGGCCCCACGTGCCTCCATTCTGCAGATACCGCTTCAGCTGCAGGACTTGGTGAAAAGACTGGATCGAGGCTTTGCATCATTGTGGACTTCAGTCATAACCACACCACTCACTCCGAGTATGAACCTGGATGAGGAACCTCACTTTCCAGGCTAATGGTTGGCCCCTGGGAAATTGTTTCCCTGCTCACAGAATTACTGTGAAGATTACTGCATGTGCAACATAAACATTGCCTCGTGGTGTAGACTCCATTCCCCTCACATTCATTTTCCCTTGCTTTACATAGCAGGCCGCTGACCTTGTAGCCTGCTATTACTTACATGCTTGGGTTTTTAATTCATTTTCTTAGGGGAACGAGAGCACTGTGTGCCCAGTACACAGGATTCATTGATGTGTGGCTTGGTGATTTAACCCGGAGGGAAGAGGATCGTTTTAAAGCAAACAAAAGTGCGTCAGAGCAGCAGTTTGAACTGAATCACATAATGACAATCTGAGTCATCATCAAATTATGTCCAACGGCCTCAAGGAAGCAATGAAACCTATCATTGATTTCCGAAGACAATTTCCAACAGAACTGAATGAAGGCTCATTTTCACATTTGAGGGGAAAATCAGTTACGTAAAAGTCACTTACGTGAAACAATTCTTGCTTCAATGATGCTAGATAATTGACATTTTTCTGCCCTCATGAAAAAAAATTTCAGCCCAAAATAATCGTGAGTTTCTTTGAGAACGCAGGAACATAACTGCTCAACAAGATTAGAATCAGTGACTCAACAGACATTGTCTAAAGGAAAGAGAAAAAGATAAAGGAATTCAAGCATTTAAACAATATCTGTGACTGGCAATATGAGTCAAAAAAAGAAAAGTTCATTGATTATTCTGGAAACTCTCTTGATTTCTCTTTTTTATTTATAGGTTTGTATTTGCAGTGCTGGGGATATAACTGAGAGCCTCACCTATACATGCAAAACGCCTACTGTCCACTGAGTTCCTTGGCCATAGTTTTCTTTTAAAAAATTAGTTCAGGGCTTGGGATATGACTCAGTGGTAAGCACATGTCCTGTGTTGTGAGACCCTGGAATGAGATCTCTGCCACTTGGCATACACACAAGTACGCTATGATCACTTGTATCACTTGCCTTCCCGTTGATCATCGATTTGCTCAAGCAGGTACCAGTAACACCTCCATATGTCCTGTCACATGCTAGTGTAGCCCAAGGGCACCTGCTTGCTCCAGGAACATAAAGAGCCTCAAACCATTCCATCAGGTCAGGGAATGAGATCTATAATTGTTACTGGTATTTGGCATATCAAATACCACAGGGTAGCTTGCCAGGCTTTGCATGCGGGTGGGATACTCTTGTAGTCACCTATAATCTCGAGCATTTATTGATGAACTGCACGGCCACCATTGGCTCTTCTGCTGGGTGGAGCTCTGACGAGAGGGGAGTCTGGATGTAGAAAATGGCAGCCCTCATGGTGTGGGGGTTCCTCTGGCTTCTTGCAAGACTTTGCTGGAGTGACTGGCCAGGGCTAGAACCCGCCATCCCTCCCAGGCGCCTCGTGAACAGCTGGGCACAGGGAGAGCCGGTAGCAGCTCTGCCCCATGTCTCTGAGTATCTGGATCAGCATACCTGGCTGGACTGGAAAAGCCTGGCTCCTACCAAATGTCTGTGGTGGTGGTTGGAGACACAGAGGAATAGTGATAAAGATGAGTTCAGGGGTTCCACCTGGAGTGGTGCCCATTGTGCTCAGCACAGACATGCTGGCCAGCAGGATAAAGGGGCTGGGGTCCATCCATGCTCAGTCTGCCAGGCTCTGGTTGCGGGGTTGCCCCACCCAGAGAAAGGAGCCTTCTGATTTTCACAGAGATGCTGCATGTCCCTACATAAAGGCTCATTCAGGTGAACCCCGTATAATGACCTACTGTGATTTGCAACCATCATTTTCCTTTAGCAGTGCTGTAAAAATTGTTATAACACCTGAAGTGAGCATAAAATTCATTATAAAACTGGAAAATTGGGACATGGATACTTCATGAGTGAGATAGGGGAGTCACTGTGTTAAAGTCTTCATTTGGAACATGTGTTGGGGGACAATATCGTCCTTATCGCACTCATAGCTAAATACATATGCAGCGCGCGCAGTGCGTGTGTGTGTGAGACTCCTTGTTAAAAAAAATACCTTCATATAATTTAGCTGTTTCTGAAACTTCCTGAACCCACAATTTTGGAGGAATAGTCGCTAGAACATTTCTTTGAAGACTGAAAATCAAGCCCCCTATGCTCTAGGTCAGGTTTCCCCTGTAACTTAGGTTCCCCCTGTAACTTTGATCTCCATAATAGACCTCAGATGATGAGCATGTTACACACCTATCCGCCATGTAGTCCATGATGGAAACTTTTCACTCCTGTAAAGATGCCTTAGTATTTAGGTGAGACTGGACAGTGTTTTATTTCCTGGTGGAAGGTAAAATTGTATTTAATATTTATTCCTAGAGGTATTCTATTAAGACCCTCTTTGATTTAGCTGTTTGAAAAAAGACTGATCCCAAATATAATTATGTTCTGAGATACTGGGTTAAAATTTCGACATACAAATGTGGGGATAGGGAGAAGACAGTAACAATTCAGCCATAACAATTATGTACCTTTGTTTTTCTTGTTTCCCGTAGAGCAAGTAGGTACCAAAACCTCTCTAGTGATCTGCATTGATCACTAGACTGCATTGTGTTTGTAACTGGTTCCCTTAGAAGGGAGGAAGGAACAATCCCTCTTAACGGAGGTTCTTTGTAGCACCCACTGAATGGGTTATTTCTCTCTTTAATCTCTTTCTTTTTTTTTTTTTTTTTGCTTTTTGGGTTATACCCGGCGATGCTCAGGGGTTACTCCTGGCTCTGCATTCAGGAATCACTCCTGGCGATGCTCGGGGGACCATATGGGGTGCCGGGGATCGAACCCAGGCTGGCACAGGCCGGCCGCATGCAAGGCAAATGCCCTACCCACTGGGCTATCGCCTGGCCCTCTCTCTTTAATCTTCTGCAGTAGGTATATACTTGCTTCCTGGATCTTTATTTTGTGACTGACAGAAAATATCATGTTGTCATGTGCCAAATACATTAAATTCTTGACAGCAGGGTCCAGTTCTGTTGCTGGTGCATCTAATTACTTGAGTATCTCCAACCTTAATTTTTCAAATTGATTCAGGTACCAGAAAGTGTCTCAAAATAACTCACTACTACAGTAATGAAAATAGTTTTCATTATTAGGAAAACTAATTTATTTTCCTCCTACTTCCCTTTGGTAAAGCCTGCAACAATTGCAACTGTCCAACCTAAATCGAAACAATAAATTCTCTCTAAAATTCCTGATTACTCTAGAGTTCATAAATTATTTTTATGCATCCCTAGCAGAGAGTGAGTTCTCTGTGGATCTTGATTTCTTACCCAGGCTCCAGGCCAGCCTGCCCAGGGGTGGTGGTATTAGTAGCCGGCAGTGCTCCATGCTGGTAGCAATGATTTTCTTCTATCGGCTGTTCCTCATCAAAGTTGAACCCACCGGAGGAATATTATAAATTGTACAGAACTGCAAGATACTTATGAGTCAAAAGCTACCATATGGAATGAGCAACAATTATAAGTGTGCACTAGAACATCCTAGATCGACTGAATCAGAAAACCTGGGGCCCAGGCAGCCATCGTGTGTACAGCTCTCCACAGGTTCTCAAGTCTGGGGGCCACTGAACTCCCATCATTTTTTTGCTTCTTTCTTTTCTCTTATGTAAAGTCTTATTACCCAATGAAAGAGCATTATGAAAATTCCTCTTCCTTCTGTGAGAGTTAGTTCTCAGGGAGATCGTCTGTATGCTGAAGGGAAAACTAGAAAGCAGAAATTTCTGGTAGTTGTTGTACAATATTTTTTGACGTTTGGTCCATACCCCACGTTGCTCAAGGCTGACTCTTGATTCTGCGCTCAGGGATCACGCCTGATAGACGTGGAGGACCATGTTGGGTAATTGGGATTAAACCTAGATCACTTTATGAATATAATTTACTGAGGTAAATATATTTATTAAAGTCATTTTATCATATTTTTTAAATTTTATTTTAAAAAAAAATTATTTTGAATTTCTGGGTCACGCCTGGCAATGCTCTAGGGTTACTCCTGACTCTGCACTCAGTTATTCCTGGCGGTGCTCAAGGAACCATATGGAATGCCAGAGATTGAACCCGGGTCAGCCCTGTACAAGGCAAACACCATACCCACTGTGCGATTGCTCTGGGCTTTTTTACTTTCTTAGCAAAGCTAATAGACTTATTTGATTTTTATTACACATTCACCACAGTTTTCTCTTTAGCATCTCACAGTCTAAGTTATTTTGAAGATCTTTCAGGACTTACATTTATATTTTGGTGTAACTACAGCAAGGAGAGGGCGGGGGCGATAGTACAGTGGGTAGGCACTTACCTGGCATGTGGCTGACCTGGGTTACATAGCTGCCATCCCATCTCCTCACCCTCTCTTTCACCCCACTGCCTTCTGTTCAGACAGTTTTAGTTTATCTCTGCTCTAGTTTTCAGTTCACTTGCTTTGCTCATCATAGTCTACACATAAGAGAAATAACTAGTAATCATTTTTCACTTTTTTTTACTATGTTGTATAAATAATTCAGGTATCATTCATTTTTCCCAAAAGAAACAATTTCATCTTTCCTGGCTGTTATATTCCATCGATATTGGATAATCATAATCCATTGACTAGTATTAAGGTTGATTTCATGTTTTTGCTATTGTGAATGATTCCATTTGAACAGAGGTGTGAATATCTGTTCAAATTAGTGTTTCCCCTTTTACTTTGAATGGATACTCAGGTCTTGTATTGTTGGTTTATGTGGAACTTCTGGAGCTTTATTCTTTTTGTTTACTTGGTTGATTTTCTTTTCTTCTTTTAAGAACTCTCTGTAGTGGCTGTACCAATTTTCATTCACACCAAAAGTGTACCCAGAGTTCTAGCATTTACAAAGTTTCTTTCTAAAGTTTTATTGTGGTCCCTGTGATTTAGTCTGTTAATATGATGCTTCGTGCATATGATGTTTCAACACTGTGCCTCCCACCAGTATCTGCTTCCCTTCACCACTGTCCCAGGGACCCCTCAAATTCCTAGACTAGAATTTATAAATCTTTTGGAGGGATAGGTTGAGTCACACCTGGCAGAGGCCAGGGCTTACTGCTGGCTCTGTGCTCAGGTATTCCTCCTGGTGGCACAACTTGGTGAATATATGTGGTGCCTGGGTCAAACCCAGCGTCTACAGTGCTAGTGCAAGGCGACTTACCTCCCACTTTCCCGCTCTAGCCTCGGTAAATAAATCTTAATTCAATCACCTTTCTTTCTTTAACTATTATAAGTATTAAGCATTATTTATTACAAATTAATATTTATATGACAAAGAATAATTTGGGAAAGGTTTTTCCACCAATGAATTATTTTATGGTATTATTTATTAAAAAGTAACAAAAATGTTTGATTATTTAACGTAAAATACTTAGTTCAGAAGATTAAAATGAAAGTATCTATTACCAACCTAAGTTCAGAATCCTGAACTCCTCTCAGATACAAGTCTCCTAATAGTCATAATCTCCTACCAGAACTTGTCTTAATAGCACATTTTATCCTTGTTAGTTCTCTTAAGATGCAAATAATCTTCACACTTCCCCCATCCAAATCACTCCTGGAACTTTCTAATCATCTGATAGAAACTCCTCAAGCAACTTCCACCATTGACCTTTATGTCCCTATATCTGTAGGTCACTTTTTACTCCTTGTTTCATAATAATCACACTTGTTTCCTTGTATTAATCTTTTTTTAACTTCTGGGAAATACATGTTTCCTAGTTCTTCTCCCAATCACTGTGACAGTCTTTTGTGAAATCTTTCTTCATTCTTTTATTTTAATTTTTTTATTGTACCATCATGAGATATACAATTACAAAGATGTTCATGTTTGGGTTTCGGTCATACAGTGCTCCAGCACCCATCCCTCCACCAGTGCCCATTTCCCACCACCAATGCCCCCTGATTCTCCCCCTCCCCACCTCCATTGTCTTTGCTTCAACAAATTTGCAGAGGCGGGAGGTGTCATCAGATAGTAAAGATTTTAAGTATACTAATCCATTATGTACTCTAGATTGTAATTTCCCCTAATTTTTAATTTGTCTTTAATTTCTGATGAAAGCAAAGAAGTAATGGGATAGCAGGGAATTTAAGCTAGGGAAGGCTCAGCTTTTGTCCAGAGAAGGTCCTTTTTCTCCTACCTTCTGCCTTTAGGAGAATCACCTTCCTCAATGTGGACAAAGTCTAGTGTTGATTTTGTTACAGGAAGCAGAAATGGCATTTTTAGGCAGGGTAACTTGTATTAAAAATCTCCATAATGGAAGAAGACTTTTGCTTAATTTATGCAAATAATGATCAGGGAGATGAAAGGCCATGGTTAATATTTCACTGTTTTCCATTTATCACTAAATTCAGCTTGTCAGTATTCCATTAGTGGTGCTATAAAATTAATTACTTCAACTTGAGAGAAGCTTTTAATTTGAGATTAAGATCCCTGATAGATTGAGTAGCCATTATGCACCTCTATATTCCACCGCGTTTCTGAAAATTATATAGCAGAAAGAAAACCTTTCTAGCTACAACAGCTTGTGTATAAAGAGCAGAATGTACATTAGTTTCACATGTATACACGCCAATAAAAATGAAAGTTTTTCATTTCATTGGAAAAAAATAAGGACAGAGAGAACATTAATTTGCCTTGCTGTGGACAGACAGGATAAGAACTGCCCCTATAAAAACATGGAATTTGTATTGGAGCTGCCAGTGTATTTCAAAAAGCCATTAAAAGTAGGCAAATAGTGCTGCTGTGTGAGGAATAAATGGGAGTGTGTTATATTTTTGTGTATCTATACTAGCCTTGTGTAGGGTTGAAATTTTCCATGTTAATTTATTTTTAAAAGCAGCCTTGCTAACGATGCGTAGCACTCCAGACCTTGAGAAAAACTGTAAATCTTTCATTCTGAATCTCCATCTGCCTACGATTCCGACCTAGATGCATGCTCTTTATGTTTGCTGGTCTTATTTGTTCAAAGCACATTAAATATGCAGCTATTTCCATATCACTGTCACTTTTAATATCTCCCATCCAAAGTATTATATATTGCTTTCCCCCCCCACACACAAAATAGTCTTAAGCCCTGAGTATTCAACTCAAATTAAAGAATCAAAGCCTGTACTAGTGATTTGAGACTGAGGGGTAAGGAAATTTCCACTTCCAAATTTCATACTTCTTTAAATTAGATTTGGCCTTTAGTTTTTTTAATTTATGACAAGTTATCAAGCATATTTATTAACAGTAAAAAGAAAATCAAAGTATTTATAACAATAAATATGGTTCATACATTCAAGTGACTAATATGTAATTATATATAACTTTATTAAACCTATAAATTGTGATATATTAAAAGCAGAATGATGCAGTATTTCTTCATAGTCCCACTTTTTGGCCTTTATTTTGTTGTTTTACTTCAAGCACAGCTTACTTTCATAACGTTTTAAGAGCAAACTTTTAAGCCATGATGTATATGGAAGAGATTTGAAGACTGTTAATGCTGTACTGGGCCAGGGAGGCCCCTGGTGCTTTAACAGGCACAAAACAGGAAACGGGCAGTTAGTCCCCGCCTTGGAAATGTCTTTATTTTACAGACCTTATCATTGCCTTTTCTTCTTCCTTTTTCTTTCCTTTCCTTAACAACCTTCCCCCATCCCTTTTGTTTCGTGGTCACTGGAAAACACTAAAGGTGAAAAAGAGGCCGCTTCCTAACGCACTCAAAAACATAAAATCGCTGGTTGCATTTGGTGCCTGTAAAATCGAACTGCAGATGCTTGTAGGCTATAAAATCCGACTGTGTGGTGACTGTCATTCACCTTAGCCCAGGGTGCCCTACCCTTGAGGCGCATTGGGTGACGATTCCCGATTCCTTCCGTGCAGGAATAAAGCATTGCAGCGGGGTGGGGGCTTGGGAGCAGAAGTTCCACGCGCCCGTGTTAAGCCTGACCCCCTCACGAAGCGTTTTAACGAGTGAAATCTGTGCTTGCAGGCAAAATGAAGGACCGGCTGCCTGAACTCCTGGAGCTCAGCCGACAGTACGATCTGCAGTACCCAGACGGGGACGATGAGTTCGACTCGCCGCACGAGGACATCGTGTTCGAGACCGACCACCTGCTGGAGTCCCTGTACCGAGACATCCAGGAGCTGCAGGTGGAAACCCAGCAGCTGGTGGCCGACGTGAAGCGCCTGGGAAAGCAGAACGCGCGCTTCCTCACGTCCATGCGGCGCCTGAGCAGCATCAAGCGCGACACCAACTCCATCGCCAAGGACATCAAGGCGCGCGGCGAGGGTATCCACCGCAAGCTGCGCGCCATGAAGGCGCTGGGCGAGGAGGCCGAGGCCCGGCACGGCGCGCACTCGGCGGTGGCGCGCATCGCCCACGCGCAGTACAGCGCGCTCACTCGCGCCTTCCAGAGCGCCATGCACGACTACAACCAGGCCGAGATGAAGCAGCGCGACAACTGCAAGATCCGCATCCAGCGGCAGCTGGAGATCATGGGCAAGGACGTGTCGGGGAGCAGATCGAGGACATGTTCGAGCAGGGCAAGTGGGACGTGTTCTCCGAGAACCTGCTGGCCGACGTCAAGGGCGCGCGGGCGGCGCTCAGCGAGATCGAGAGCCGCCACCGCGAGCTGGTGCGCCTGGAGAGTCGCATCCGAGACGTGCACGAGCTCTTCCTGCAGATGGCGGTGCTGGTGGAGGAGCAGGCCGACACCCTGAACATCATCGAGCTCAACGTGGAGAAGACGCTGGACTACACGGGCCAGGCCAAGGCGCAGGTGCGCAAGGCCGTGCAGTACAAGAAGAAGAACCCCTGCAGGACCATCTGCTGCTTCTGCTGTCCCTGCCTCAACTAGCTGGGGGGGTGTGGGGGACCAACTGAGCGCCCCCAGGCGGGAAGGGCTAGGGGCATGCTAGCAAAAGTGGGTGCGCGCAAGGGTCTATACAGGATGACTGAACTCAGCTTTGATGAAACGTTGCGTTCAAGAATTCCAACCTTGGGGCCGGAGGGATAGCACAGTGGGGAGGGCATTTGCCTTACACGCAGCCCACACGGCTTCCATCCCAATATGGTCCCCCTGAGCACCGCCAGGTATAATTCCTGAGTACAGAGCCAGGAGTAACCTCTAATGTTTCTTTCCACAGAGCCCCTCACTGAAGTTTGGAGAGATCCTAGTGTGCACGTTACACACTGTCCCCTTGCAGAAGACAAAATAGCGGTTGCTATTGGTTGCTAGCGTGGTGGGTGAGGGAATGGTCAAAGTAAATTTCCTATGAAGCTTCTAGGAGTGAGTCTTTGCTGTTTGAGCTAATGGAATGAGCTCGCCATAAAAACCTCATTTCCTCTTACCTGGATGTGCCTTAGTTCTGTATTAGGGCGAATGGAAACGACTTCTGGAAAGAGGTTTTCATCTCTTGAGTGCTCATCTCTTTGGGGTTGCATGGTTCCTGTTGAGATACGCATCTCTTTGCTCACCTCCCGCACTTACTTGAATCACAGCCCAGCACTTTCCTTATTTCTTTCAGTTTTCATATCTTCTGTCAGAATTTATTTTGGTGGGTTTTTTTTAACCCACAATATTTCTAAGCACTGAGTATTGACCAAGCACTCAAATGGAAGTATCAGTCACATTACATATATTTTTATTAAAATAATTTAAATTTCATCTTCTACTTGAAAATTATAGGTACCTATATAAATGTAAAATACTAATTTTTACTAACATACACATAATGACCAGCTGGTTTGACTTTACTTTTGTAAATAAGGGAGCCAAAAGTCAAGAGAAATACTTTCACTGGAGTTTGAGTTTCACTCCCATCTGCATTTCCATAATACAGTTCTGATTGAAATTTTATTTTGAGCACCTGTTTGTTGGTTATGGTGACAAAGACAGATGTCAAAGGAAGCTGAAATTTCAAACAGAATTATATAATAAAATAACATTCTTGCAATTTTTTGTACATTAGACCATTTTTAATGCGTTGAAATGGAACCATTTCAAATAATCCTATTTTCCAAGTTTATTTAATAAATACATTATAAGCATCTCCTTTATCTCTTTGTGCCCTTTTGTTTTGTTTTGTTTTGTTTTGTTTTGTTTTGTTTTGGGATTGACATCCAGTGGTGCTTTGGGGGTAACTCCTGGCTCGGTGCTAAGGGACCACTCCTGGTGGTGCTCAGAAGACCTGTGAGGTGCCTGGGGATCAAACCTGTGTCAAAAGCATGAAGGCAAACGCCTTCCACACTGTCTCTCCAGTCCTCTCTGTCTTGACTGTCTTTGTTTACCTTTTCAGTTATTGTTTATTTTTTTTTATTTTTTGTGGGGTCACACCCGGCAATGCTCAGGGGTTTCTCCTGGCTCTGCACTCAGGAATTACTCCTGGAGGTGCTCGGGGACTATATGGGATGCCGGGGATCAAACCTGGGCCAACACAGGCCGGCGCATGTAAGGCAAACGCCCTACCCGCTGGGCTGTCACTCTGGCCCTCTTTTCAGTTATTGTTTAAAAGCTTTCTGCTTGTTGTTTGAGACTGCAGAAGAAAATGAAAATTCAGATAGAAGTTGGGCGTGTCTGGCTTTCTGTTTTGAATTACAATGGTTTAGTAAACCCACCAGGTTTTAGAGATTTGGTTCCGTCTGTGAACTTTGTAATGCCCTTATCCACATTCACCACGGTTCCTGCCTTTCTTCGGAGTTATATTTTCCACCCTCTCCTTATTTAATAAATGGCTGAGTTTACTCAGCGGTCATAATTCTCAGGTCCTTCAGACAGTGAAATGTTTAAAGGAATACAAAGACGAGTATGTGCACTCTTTGGAATTCCCTGACCAACCTGTTTATGGCCATGAAAATCTAGCCCTGCACCTAATTTTAATTTCATGGTTAAATATGAGAATTGTGGAAACCAAGCCCATCACCCTCTTCTCAGATTTCTCCCCAGGTCTTTCTCAGCTAACTCCAGGGATTTCTCACTTTGGAACGAATGCCTTTTCCCTGGAAAAAAAAAAGTCTTCAAGCAATCCCACTTCTGATTCTTTCATGGTAGAGAAGAGACACTGTAAATATGGATCACAAAGGGTCAGAATTTGACTTGCTTTAACTCCAGGAAGCATTGTCTATGCTTAGAACTATTTCTGAAAGTAAACAAAACCTCAAACTGTGTAATTTTTAATCCTGCATACTTCACATTGGAGAATTAGTTAAAATGTGCAGTTTCTCAGTTCTTGGTCTATAGATGAGAAAACTGAAAAGACAAGCATTTTTCTGCCTGTTTTTCAGTAAGTACTGAATGTCACTGTGCCACACACTGACTTAGAACTGAACCACAGAATTAAATGTGCAATTTCCTCATATGGAGGGGCCGGAGTGATAATACAGAGGGTACAGTACTTGCCTGTCTTATGGTCCCCCCAGCACTGCTAGGAGTAATTCCTGAATGCAGAGCTAGGAGTAACCCCTGAGCATCACTGAGTATGGCCCCAAAAAGTTTTCTGATGAGTAAGTTGGAGATAATAGAATCTACCTCCTAGAGTTGTGAAAGTGAACTACTAACTATACTAAAGCATTTAGTGCCAACACATGTTCAATGCTTTGTTCGTTATTTTCATTACATAACTTTCTCCTGGACAGTTACTGACAAGTTGCTAAGCTTGGAGGGAAAAGTACTGCTTTTTCTTGTGTGAACAGCTTTGAACAAAAACAAAAGAAGTCCAGATACCCTGTTGTTAGAATACCTCCCCCAATGAATAAACTGCTGTCACAATGGCATATTTCTATGCCTTCTTATATCCAAACATGTTCTGAAAAATAAATGAGCTATTCCATCAGAAAACAGTCTCACAGGAAGCAGCTGTTCTGCTCAATTTGGCGAGGGTTTTCCCCTGATTCTTCCCAAGCTCTGAGTCAGAATGTCCTAGAAAGAGTCCAGTTGTGCAGCCAGATTACAATAGATTAAAGGGAAGGATCATTTGGCTTTCCCCACATCCTGTCTTGTTTCCTAAAACCCTGCCTGGTGCTGACTGCCAAGGAATTGGTGAAAGGCAAGCTTCTTCCCAGGAAAGGTGCACCAGTGCCACCCAGAGGTGGCATCGAGTTGGTTGTACATGATGCTGACTTAGTAAGGGGCAAAGGATGACTCTGGGCTAAAGGAAGATTTTGTGCGGCAAACCAACGAAGTCATATACTGCCAGACAGAATAAGATTCAGCAGAACCAGGCGCTAACAGCAATAGATCCTCAGGGGCTGAAAGTAGAAACGTTCTGGTTTGTGTAGAGCCTCCCTTCAACTAGCCACATGCAGACCTTAGGACTCCACGAATAGCAGAGATTGGAAAGATTGTCAGCCGGTTACCAAGATAACAAGAGAAGCTTTAAAAAGATTATCAATAATTTAAAAATGTTGTAGCTGTGCCTTGACCGAAGGAGTTTGTTGCCCTTAAAGATTAAAAAAGGGAAAGAGAACAGTGTTCTTTTGTGCCGGTGCCTTATACATATTTAGTTATTTACAAACAGGTCCAATGCTTTATAGTTAATATTTATTAAATGTATGCATTTTTTCTCAAGCCATTTTGTTAGGAAACCTCTGAAGATGAGCTATAGTTTAAAAAGTTCTGTTTTGTTTTGTTAAAAAAATAAAACCAACTCCACTAACCCCACAGGCTATTCAGGGATTTTGGATTTTGGAGCTCATGGAAAATTTCTGCTATCCTAGTTTACCCTCACACATATTTCTACACTTTTATTCTGGGCCACAGTGATATTGCAGAGGGAAGGGCTCTTGCCTTAGACCTGGCTGACCGCGCTTGATCCCTGACATCACATCTGGTCCCCGGACACCACCAGGTATGATTCCTGAATGCAGAGCCAGGAGTAAGCCCTGAGCGCTGCCAGCTGTGGCTCTAAAATAAAATAAAATAAACAATTAAACTTCCCTCTAAAATATGCAAGGACTAGAGATGTAAGACAGAGAGTAGACACTTGATTGTTTCGCTTCCCAAAAGAATAGAATGAAAAAAAGCATGGTATCTCCAACTGCAGCAAGCATTTCACTCATTTCTAACCAAGAAAATGGTTTAAAACACTCCATTGTAATAAGAATATACTAGCTTTTGATAGAATGAAAAAAAGCATTGTAATTAATTGGAACGATTCTGTAGGAAATAGACGTTTCTAGAATGAAATCTCACCATTAATTAATAAACATGGCGACTTCTTTCCAAACAGAAAGTGCTCAAACTCTTATGTCTCTGTTCGTGTCTTCCCTAAAGATGTGGTCTCTAGTTATCCGCCCCCCTTTTCTTCTCTCACATATGGGGCGCCCGCACTTCAGTATGTGTTCTAAATCTCTATAAACTAACCCAGCAATGCGGCAGGGAAGGAGGGAACGAGTGACCGGACACACACTCTGACTCACACTCCCTGTGGGAACGCGCACAGTCTTCTTAGTCCCCAGATCAGCTCCACGCCATGGCCCCTCCCTCACCGCGTAGCGGACTCGCTGCTGACTGCTGTGGGCCATTCCTGGCTATGTCTCACCCTGGGTCTTCTTCAGTTTACATGGACATCTGCAGACCGATGTGGGCCTGACTCTGCTTGCGTGGTAGCTCCATCCACAGTGCTACCATGGATATAACCGTTCTCAGCTCCTGGGGGGTTAGATCTCATTTTTAAATGACATTTTAAAATCTCCAGTTCTGTAAAGTCATATTACAGTCTCACTTTTTCCACCAAGAGATGGAAACCAGATCCTTCTCTTCTAATCTTTCACATCATGTCTATGTATATATCTCTTTCTTCCACTATGACTAGACTTTTCTATGAAAGTTCAAAAATAAGAACCATGGAGATCCAAAAACCAAGCAAGCAAGCAGACACAAGAAGGGAAAACATTTTCCTTGAACTCTGCTTCCCTCCGGTTGATCCCTGGTGTCCCATGTGGTACTGAGCATTGCAAGGTCTGATGCCTGAGCACAGTCAGGAATTAGCTGGAGTACAGCTGGATGACGCTCATAATGGGGGGGAAAGGGGGGGAAAGGAGAGGGAAAAGAATAACCCCCCCCAAAAGTAGATGAAAATAATGTAGATTCTGGCATTATTGCTAGCGGGCATGATTGAAGCATTGATATCACTTTGATTCCTTCTCAGGCTCTTTTGCAAATGTCCCTCCTTCCCAGCCTTCATGGCTGGCTTTGAAAACAAGACCCTTTCTCTTCCCTACCTCGTCTCTCTTAGCTGTTTATTTTATTCTCAGCATTTCAAATATCTTTAAATAATCACTGTATCACTGTATCACTGTCTTCCCGTTCATCGATTGACTCGAGCGGGCACCAGTAACATTTCCATATGACCTGTCTCATGCCAGTAGAGCCCAAGGGCACCTGCTTGCTCCAGGAACATAAGAGACTCAAACTATTCTATCAGGTCATGGGAATGAGGTCTATAATTGTTACTGGTATTTGGCATAACGAATATGACACAGGTAGCTTGCCAGGCTGTGCCGTGCAGGTAGCATATTCTTGTAGTCATCTCTAAATCCAGCATTTATTGATGAAGAGCGCAGCCACTTGCGACCGCATGAGGCGGGCTGCGATAGGCTGGTCTGCTGGTTGGAGTTCTGATGAGGGGGAAGTCCGGATGTGGAAAATGGAGGCCCTCATGGAGTGGGGGCGGGGGTCATCTGGCTTGTTGATGGGGTGGCGGGCCAGGGCTGGAACACGCCATCCCTCCCGGATGCCTCATGAGTGGCTGGGTACAGGGAGAGCCAGTAACAGCTCTGCCCCATGTCTGTGAGGGGATCAGCATCTCTGGATCAGCATACCTGGGCTGGATTTAAAAAAGACTGCTGCAGGGAGGATCTCGATGAGCTGGTCTGTGACAGGCTGGTCTTCTGGGTGGAGTTCTGATGAGGGGGAAGTCCGGATGTGGAAAATGGAGACCCTCATGGAGTGGTGGGGGGTCGTCTGGCTTGTTGCGAGGCTCTGCTGGGGTGGCGGGCCAGGGGTAGAACATGCCATCCCTCGCGGGCACCTCGTGAGCAGCTGGGCACAGGGAGAGCCAGTAGCAGCTCTGTCCCATGTCTGTTATCTTTAAATAAACCTTTTTTCCCTGATCACCTCTAGATCTGCCTGTCCAGACTAACACTGAATTTCCACTCCTTGAATCTGTGCTGGGTGCGGGCCCTCGTGTGGGTAAATATCCCTTGAGCAAGGATTTGGACTTGGTTAGGGGAGGGACCTAGGCTTTGAATTAAACAACTTCTTGGGGAGAAGCCAATCATTTAAAGGGAAGGTGGATCTGAAAATTCTGAAGGTTGAGTCACAGAAACTGAAGCTGTGGGACTCAGGAGGTCCAAAGACAGAGCCTTTGTGCCTTATTTTTAAAGTAGGTGCGAGTTGGATATAAAGAAAACTGTAAAGGTTACTGTTCCCTCTAAGGGACTTTTCCCCTTGAATTTCTCCAGCCATATAAAAGGAGGACTAAAATTTGTTTAACCAACTACCTGCTTATATTTCCATCTTACATATTTCTCTGACACAGTATCTAGTAGAATAATTTGTACAGTCTTTGTATGAGCTGATTCCCTTCCCCTGTGTATAAAAGGGTGTTTCCAATGGTAGCTTCAAACTTGAACCCTAACAAGTCCTTACCTAGTGAAACCAGAGGAAGATATCTTAGCATACCCCTGTCCATTCCTCCAGATATGTCGTGCACCTCTGCCTCCACAACACTACAACACTTCTTAGAGGTCCAGATGTTTATTCAAAACAGAAGCATATTTATGTAGATGTGTACTGTGAAAAGAAATAACTGTAAAGCCTTGCTTCACTTATAAGAGATGCAGACCAAGGGGAGATGGGAAATTCCTCGACTAACCTTTCTTTAAGGTGTGAGCTTGGCTGGTATGGAAGGTACCAACTCCCTGGAGGCTGAAACCCATCTGGCAGAGTTGCCCTCCCTTGGCCCTGACCCGAGGCACCTGCCAGCCGCCAGCAGCCGGTGCTGCAATTCTTTCAATATATGCTTTGATCCCAATCAAGAAGAGAAGCCCCAGAAGTGTGTGTGTGTGTGTATGTGTGTGTGTGTGTGTGTGTGTTGGGAAGGGGGGATACACAAGGAATGTTGCCCCTGGATAAAAAGAAATTGTTCAGCTTCTGCGTGATAAAGACAGGAATTTCTCTAGTGCTACAAATGTTGAACTAGTTCATTCTTTTGCCCTGACTGTGGTTTACCCTGAAGTAATGCACCCTTAAAAGGGCAAAACAAAGTAATATGGTTTCTCTTCATAATCCTCATCCTTACTTTGTCACTGGGAGCATGGAAAAAACCTGCCAAACAAGAAATATCACCAAGTGCCCAGATGTTAGAGCACGCACTTACCGGGAGAAAGTAAAACTGCGCAATGAAAGAAAGAGCCTCCTTGAATGCGGCAGCTCGGTGGAGAGCAGTGTGAACCCTGGCCAAGTCATTTTCCATTCTCGTGTCCAAAGGGAAAGCACAGTTTTATTAGCCAAAGTTTCATTGTGTCTCACTGATGAGGACACATGAAGACAGTGACGATCAACCCTTTACTTCTTAATAGAGACAACTTTCACTCAGCTGTTCTTTGGGAAGGAATGATCTGCTGGTGTGAATGAATGTGAGGTTTAAAAGAGAAAAGAATGAAATAACATAAAATAGAAAAGACACTCTTCAAAGGCAGAGTAGAATTATGGGACATGGCTGAAGATGACTAAAAATTAGAAAAAGGAAGGTGAAAATGCCAAAAATGAGACCTTCCTGTGAAGTAACACAATTAAACTTCACCCCTGTAATAACAAAGAGTTTGGGAGCAAAAACGTGCGCCTGTCAGACCATGTCAATGGACAATGGTTATAACTAGAAACTGGCAGTTCCCTATTCCTTACCTCTGGGTATCCCTGTAGGTATAATCCACTGAAGTTGTGTGCTATCACCTGTGTTACAATTTTGTTTGGATTTAGTGTGGTAAGAGGAATAAAAAATTTGGAAGCATCTCATACCTGAAAGTCTTTAGATATTTCTTATAAAATTTTCATATTCATTGCCATATGAATGAATCTTTCCTTTACAGCAAAAAAATCTAATTTTATTAACTTGCTGTGGGTTTATGATACTTTTAAACTTCAGTAATATAGAACCACAGTTGTTTGCTTTTTGGACCATACCTGGCAGTGCTCTGGAAGGGTCCAGGGGACTATTTGGGGTCCTGAAACCAAATCCAGGTCAGCCTTATGCAAGGCAAGTGCCCTACCCACTGTACTATTTCTCTGCCCCATAGCACCACACCTTGACACATGTGTGAGTCCAGCTGTAACCCCCCCCCCCAAATTCCCAACACACTGCCCTCTGAATGAACCCTCTACTTCTTCCCAGCTTGCCTCCTTTCTTTTTCTGTGGTAGCCAAATTTTTCACAGTCTAATGGTTATTTTTGTTGTGTTTGACAGGTCATTGATGTGCTGCACATAAGAAAAAGGATCTAGTATTACTTCAAATTCCTACCTCACTGTGTTGAAAACACAACTTCATCTTTTGAGAAATTGGGAGTATTGCATTGCCTATACTGCATGAGTTCTGGGGGTGGAGTGAACTCCATCGAGAAGTGCTTGAGGTTCGACACTTTTGGTTCCGTGCTCAGGGGTTGCTCTTGGTGGTGCTCCAGGCGGTGCCTGGGACTGAACCTGGGCCTCCTGCATGCAAAGCATGCCCTAAGCTCCTTGAACTATCTTTCCAGTCCCTAGACCAGGAGATCTTTAGCCAATATAGCAGCTTCTGCCTTTTCTTCTATGTTACTGACTCGAAAATCTTTACTCCAGTCTTTTACTAAGAACCTATGTTTGTCTTAGGGTCTGATCACTGTCACTGTATCACTGTTTTCCCGTTCATCATCGATTTGCTCCAGCGGGCACCAGTAACATCTCCATATGTCCTGTCTCATGCTAGTAGAGCCCAAGGGCATCTGCTTGCTCCAGGAACATAAAGAGCCTCAAACCATTCCATCAGGTCATGGGAATGAGGTCTATAATTGTTACTGGTGTTTGGCATATCAAATATGGCATGGGTAGCTTGCCAGGCTCTGCCGAATTCCATTTATACCATAGGGTCTGATATACATTTACATGTCTTGTATGTGTAATATAAATGTATTCTGCTTTCTGGAAATAGGGGCTGCTACCAGTGTGTCAGAGATGCTGCTGGGGTCCCCGACAGTGTCAGGACAGAAATTCTCTTCTACCTCCAAGGATGCCGGGGGGAAAGGATGAAAACTCACGAGTCTGGCACAATTCCAAAAAGGCTTTCAATAGTACAAAAGCTCATCCACAGCAATCCAATACTAGCTCTGGTCCGAACTTAGACCATACAAAAGAGTCTCCCACCAAAGAGAGAGAGGATCTCACCCAAGAGGAGTCCTACCCAGAAGAAGGAGCAAAAGGCCCAGGGGCCTAAAGTCAGTCCCCTTATATACACCAAAGTAATCTGTGACAAGGAGAGTCCTGTCAACAAAGAACCCTAATTGTAGAAGGGTGGTGCCACACCCTATTACAGATATAAACACAGGTTATGCCAAGTACTAATCACTTCTACTGAGATTATCTCTTATTTAAAATGAGAGAGAGGGGGGGAGAAAAGAGAGAGAGAGAGAGAGAGAGCTGGTATAAAGTAATACATCTTCATTTCATGAGCTTCATGTAATCTAAATGGTAACCACATGGTCCTTCTTATTTATTATCTGCACCAGGGTGATTCTGAGTATCTTGTTCTCCATATACTGAAAGGGTCACACTCACCTGCTTGAGAGCAAACTAGTATGATCTTTCCTATAATCTTCCTATCGTCTCAACGTAGCCAGAGTGGTAGTCTCCTGGTAAATTCTAACTGTCCCATGCTGGGTGCAGTAGGTCTAAAGAGGAGCTGTGCCCAATCTAGAAAACATAGAAGTCTTAGTAGATGTCTAAGTCAGAAGTTATTCAGAGTCAAGGTGACTTCTGTAACTGCCACACCCTCTAGCAGTGTTTACATAGAAGAGAGATCTCATTAGAATGAATCTTGGCTTAAGTAGATTAAGCTGTGAGTGGGCAAAACAGCAAAATTCCCAAACAGCTAAACCTGTCCTCCAACACCAGTGATGCTCAGCCTATAGCAGACTTGATGATTCACTACTTGACGCAGGGTGTGGCCTGTTGCTACCTAGGGACCAGGTGGTTAGGGGAGGAGTGGACTTCTGGTATTAGAGATCAATCTCAAGGCATTGTTTGTGCAAGACGTTGTATTCTACCACTTAAACCATCTCCTGGCCCAGATCCTGCTTTTTAAGAACAAATACAGTCACTCGGCATCTTTTGATTGGTGAGCTAAACTCATTAAAATGATTATTGATATCCGGAGCCTAAAAATTGCTATCATAGATTTTGTTTTGTTGTTTTTGTGTTATTCTTGTTTCTCTCCCCCATGAGTTTATATGTGTATTTCCCTTGGCTTTATTTGATGATTTTTTTCATTTCCTTTCTGTTTTTTTCTTGTTTTGTGGCTATCATGAGATTTAAGTAAATCTATCTCTATCTAAGTTAGTTTTTTTTAAACTAGTATCAACTAATCTTTATTTTGTTGGGGCCAGTGGGACTATACCCAATAGTGCTTAGGGTTTAATCCTGACCTTACTCTCAGAGATTTCTCCTGGCAAGCTTAGTTTGGTGGGCTCGGTTCTGTGGACTTTGCTCTGTATATGGCAGAGAACTCAACCTGCCATACTTTGTCTGCAAAATTTGTCAGAGTTCAGTGTCCATTTGTCTCAACCAGTTTCTGCGAGCCCAGTCTTTGACTCTTTCCGACCACAGTAGAGGGACAGACTGAGGACCTGGAGAACTGAGTGCCCTCCCAGACCACTGCTCAGTCAGTAATTTGTGCAGCCACAGCTCTGTAGTTCTTTATTTCACCTAGACAATAGCTGGAGTGGTAATGGCCTCAACATTCACAGATGCTGGAGAGATGACCGAGGGGTTTAGATGCTTGCACAGCTTTGAGCTGACTCCGGCTGAGCCCAGCGCTGATCTGAACCGTGAGCAAGTAGGGAGTAAGATCCTGAATACCGCTTGGTGTGGCCCAGGTAGTTCACCCTCTCCCCCAAATGCAGAAGCTACACTGATCAGAGTCCTCTGCTAATGAGAACCTCAATACCACTGGGTGTGGCCCAAATAGTTCACCCTCTCCTCCCAAATGCAGAAGCTACACTGATCAAAGTCTCTGCTAATAAGCTTTCCAGCTTTATGACATTAAATAGTTGGTTTCTGGTTATGTTTTAAAAGGATTTTCTCCCCATATGGTGGATTTCTCCCTGTTTTATGGTCCATATCTTCCTTTCACCTTTTCATACAAAAAGTGAAAAGGGTCTTTCCCTTCTCAGAGCTTGATAAAGCATAATAGCTACTCCTTTCTTCACCCTGCTATAGAATTATTATTTCAAAAGAAAATTGGTAGAGAGTGATAATATTTGTTCTAATTAGACTGATGTTTCTCTATCTGGTGTCTTGGTTTATTCAGAATAAAAATTTAAATATATGTCAACAGATTCAAGTTTTTCACCAAGTATTTTTAAAAAAGAGATACTACAATTTAGACTTCAAATTAAAATCTAGGGAATTAAAGGCACACACTGTTGACCCAGCAATACCTCTCCTGGGAATATACCCTGGAGACCCAAAAACACACAGTGGAAACACTATCTGCACTTCTATATTCATCGCAGCTCTATTCATGATAACCAGAATCTGGAAACAACCTAAGTGCCCGAGAACAGAAGTCTGGCTAAAGAAACCGTGGTACATCTACACAATGGAATACTATGCAGCTGTCAGAAAAGACGAAGTCATGAAATTTACCTGCAAATGGATGGACATGGAGACTATCATGCTGAGTGAAATTAGTCAGGAGGAAAATGACAGATATAGAATGACTACATTCATTAATGGGATATAAATATAAACCAGTGTTCTACTAAGTATAGGAAATGATAACGCCAGACGCCAGACTAAAACTCAGCATTGAATATACACAAAGAAACTTCATGATAAACCCTAAATGTCTGGAGGGCAAACCACAATGTGTAAGAGAAAAGAGAGAGAGGGAGAGAGAGAGGGAGAGAGAGGGAGAGAGAGACAAAGACAGAGAGAGATACAGAGACAGAGACAGAGAGAGAGAGAGAAAGAGAAAAAAAAGAGCCTGCTATAGCGGTAGACTGGGGGTGGGTGGGAGGGAATGTGGGGATGTTGTTGGTGGGAATGGCAAAAAATAAAATAAAATAAAGGCACAAGGTAGAGCACCCAGCAGTTGAATTACCTCCTTAAACTAGTTTGCAAAAACAAAACAAAAGAAAACTTTCAGGCATTCAGATTTATAGTATGAGATCCTCTGACTTATTTGACAGGAGAAAGAGGCTGTAATTTGTCATGGGTCACATGTGATGGTGTTTGCCTGTTCCAGAGCTAGATCTGCACACCACACTCTACAATGAGTTATCAGATGTGCTTGAGACAACAACGAAAAGAGGAGAGAGATTAATGCCCCTTGGAACTTGGTAGCATAAAAACCTACTTAAGTCACGTTTAAGTCCTTAAAATTCTTTAAGGACTTAAGTCCTTAAAGAACAATCTGCCTTTAATTTTTCCCCCTCTTTCAATTCCCTTTACATGGTTTCCTCCATCCCATACCTTTGCTATCTAGTGGTAGTAGCTCCAGACTTCTCTGAAAGACTGAACATAGAAGGATCCAGAAACTCTGGTTTGCAGCAAGCACAGTCTCAGCACCAGTGAAAGTACCCAAGAGCGAGGAGCCTCCTGGGCCAACCTGCTCCAGCAGCTGAAGCGAAGCAAGGCCTTTCCTTCTGTGTGGGGTTGCTCTTTATCTCACCTTTGACAAATCCTGTGTTTGAAGAGTGGGGTCAGCTCGTGGTGCCTTCAGCAGAAGCCTGTTCAAGCACGGCCTGTGATGAGAGGTGACATGGCCTAATTCAGGGCTCTCCTGGGTTTCCAGCCCTCACACGGGCCACTCGTCGCTTTGTGGAAGGCATTTATGCCATCATCTGTATCTTTTACTCCTGATCTGACTGCTCGCTTTGAAGATCCTCAGATTCGGCCTTCAGTGCTTCCTCCTGTGGACTTCTTCAGCTAATGGAATCATTGTGGAGGGATGGAACCAATTACCTAGTGCACAGCGTCAGGACCACCTGAATGTGGTCACACACCAAGTGAAGCTAGAGAGCCGGTGATCACCGTAATACGAAAGCACTGATAAGTGTGGGCCTCCAGGTGTGGATAGAGCTCAAACGCATCAGACACTTGAGCTGAAGGCGGCTATAATTTTTATTGGAATTATCCCTAGAGACTCACAGACATGGGGGCAGAGCTGCTATCGGCTCTCCCTGTGCCCAGCTGCTCACGAGGCACCGGGTGGGATGGCAGGTTCTAGCCCTGGCCCACCACCCCAGCAGAGCCTCACAGGAAGCCAGTCGACCGTCCCCACTCCATGAGGGCCGCCATTTTCCACATCTGGACTCCCCTCTCGTCAGAACTCCACCCAGCAGAAGAGCTGATCTCAGCCCGGCTCACGTGCCTGCTTGAGACTGTGCAGGTTCATCAATAAATGCTGGAGATCAGAGATGACTACAAGAGTATGCCACCCGCATGGCAGAGCCTGGCAAGCTACCCGTGTTGTATTTGATATGCCAGATACCAGTAACAATTATAGACCTCATTCCCATGACCTGATGGAATGAATGGTTTGAGGCTCTTTGTGTTCCTGGAGCAAGCAGATGCCCTTGGGCTCTACTAGCATGAGACAGGACATATGGAGATGTTACTGGTGCCCACTCGAGCAAATTGATGATGAACGGGAAGACAGTGATAGTGATCGCTATAGACCCAATAAGCAAGTAGATTCATCACTTAGGAACTGTGCCTTCATTTACCTTTTAAGTTTATATAATCATTCAGCAAACAGCTATTAAGTACAGAACTAATTTATTTGGGTCCATACTTGCAGACATTTTTTTAAAAATAAAATATGTGCTAAGGCTGAGATTAATTTTTAATAGCATAATTTTTTAATAAGTCCCATATTTTCACTTTCAAAAGTGTCTGACCTGGTTGCCCAGCTTTTAGATGCTAGATCAATTGCTGGTTCTTGTAGATATTTTCTAAGTTAGTATCTAGCCTGTTTATTCTGAGCCTGTGCAGGAAGCCTAGTCTTTGATAAATAGCCTCTTTCCTTGTGAAGCTTGTGGGACTGGGAGGATGTGGCCTTTCTTTCTTCATTGCCACTTCCCGAAACATGTTTCTCAAGAGCCCAAAACATGAAGTAAAATGAACATTCCTAAGGGGGCAGGGAGGGGAGAAAGAAAAATGCAAAATATAATAACACAGGCAGGAGAGAAAAAGAAGAAAATATAAACTACTGAAAATAAAATGCAAGGGTTAAAAAAACATGTAATAAAAGTGACCCATTATGAGGAGGAAGAAAGTCTTGACTAAATGATGAAGTGAAAAACCACAATTTGTAAAATAAAGAATGATTGTATTAATGGGAAAAGGTCTAAGCCTATCTCAAATCAAATATAGCTTCAAAAGGATGTGAAGGTCACACTACTTTGGGGAGTGGGGCAACACTCATTGGTGCACAGGGCTTACTCCCGACTCTGCTCAGGAATCACCTTGGCAGGACTCGAACCTGGATCAGCCACATGCAAGGCAAGAGTCTCCCCTTTGTCCTGTCTCTCTAGACCCCAAAGTCTTCATGTTTGTCACAGAAATACAAATGAAAACAAAGTCAGGAAAGCCATATAGAAGCCATATACTTAAAGAAAAAAGAACTGAAATGGAACTGGGGGAAAGTAGAGGAAATGAATGAAATCATTTGAGGCGTTTTGGACAAAGTACTGAAAACGATACACTGCTCTATAAAACAAAGTTGTTTAATAAAGTGGAAACGCCAAAGATGAGGTTGGAAAGAAGACATAAAGCAACAAAGGGCTTTGCTGAAAGCAAAAGAGTTTGGCAATCCCTTTTACTTAGATTCTGCAGCTATATCCTGGAAAGCTGATTGACAGGAGACATAAGACAAAATAAACCTCCCAGCCCGCTGCCCCTTTTATAGTACCTGTGACTCAGAGTTATCTGTAAGAGTCTTACCACAAACAATTTTGACAGATGGTCCAGGGCGGTTGACCTTATGTTTTGCTCAACCACCAACCCCATTCTCTGAAGTCAAGAGCATGGCAGTGAAAGATACCTCCAAGTTCCTTAAGCGCACTTAGTATTCACTGGGTCAAACATAAACAAGCAGACAGATTCCCATTCTCACCCTCAGATGAGAAACTTTGTGCTCCACTTGATGGGGTTGGTGATAAGCTCAGAAAATCAATATTTCTTCATAATATAACTGAGATCAAGAGTGCATATAAAAGTAACCTGCAGGTTGAAGGATTTAAAGTTGAAATGTTAAGTTGAGGCTAGAAATTGAGATTTCTGGAAGAATGAAAAGTAGAGATTCTGTCAAGGACAAGACACACTTCAGAGAAAGTAGGTAAGGTTTCCGGACAACAATTGATCAATTGGGGACTGGAGCGATAGTCCAGCGGGTAGGGCATTTGCCTTGCATGCAGCCATCCCAGGTTCAATTCCCAGCATTCCATATGGTCCCCAAGCACCACCAGGAATAATTCCTGAGTGCAGAGCCAGGAGTAACCACTGCGCATTGCTGGGTGTGACCCAAAAAGCAACAAATAAATAAATAAATAAATAAATAAAATGAAATAAAAAATAAATTGATCAATTGAGTTAGGAAAAATATCCAATTTGAGCTGGGTCTACTAATGTTCCTTTGAATATGGTTGAGACAGAAGAATCAGTATTATTATGACAACCTCTAACTATGGACAAAGTCTAATTTTTTATTCTACTCACTATCTAGTATATGTGCACGTCTCTTTTTCTTAGGGAATGTAACATTCTCTAAATTCTTAAAAAAGAAATTTCTGTCACTAAGAATGTATTCCAAATGATGTCTTCTTTTTTATTTTATTACTTTCACTTTTTTAATTTTTTAATTTTTTAGCAAATTCATGATAATTTGTTGACATTCAATATTCCAACCCCAATCCCACCACCATTGCACCTTCCCACCACTATTATTTCCAATTTTCCAAACCACCCCTTAAGGCTGACCCTATAGCAGACTCTCAATAATTTATTTTATGTTGCTTGTTATAAATAATTTGTTAAAAAATGGTCAGAAAATGTTTTCTTAGGTGAAAGTTAGGATTGTTCAGTCTTACCATGAAGCCATTAAGCCCCTGTGTAATAAATTACTAATAGGTTGTTACAGGATAGGTATTGTGAGTTTATATTTTGTTAAACAGGATTGGTTGCCTTCTACTTTGCATCCAATTCAGTGAGGTGTGCTACTCAGTTTATCAAGGTCTTAAATTTTGAAATGTCATATGGCTGCAAATGCAGCTGTGCACTCCAGGAATTCCAGAATGTTTAAAGGGAGTTATAAAGCTGGAGTTAATGTTTTTAACTGGTAACCTTGAGGTATGAACGTGACTTCCAGGTCTTCAGAAGAACAGGGAGGGGGTAGGTACCTCATCCCCGACTCAATGAAAGCCTGGAGATTTCACAAAACAGACATATGTGAGTTTTTCCAACAGATCAATTTCTGGATGGGCTCATCCAAACAGTGGAGCCCGGCCTTGAATATAGCAGCAGTTGTGGAGTGTGGATGTCTTCAGTTGTTGGGGCTCTGTTTGGGCAGGTGCGCCAGTAGATGCAGCCAGGCATAGGGGTCAGATGCATCTCTGCCCTTCTTCTATAGATATATTCTTTTAAATGGTATATCTTTGATAACCATAAGTAAGACCAACCAGAGGACAAAGATACTTCTAAGCTCAAATTTGAAATTTAGCAAGTTTTGTGCACTCAGATTTTCAGTATTTATTTGCTTTACTTTACAGTGATATCTGTAGTGAGGAGACTTCTCTCTGAGGGGAGTGAGGCAGTGACGTGTACCATGGAAAGAGAAAGAAAATGGCTTAGAATCTTCCAAGGATATGGCGGTCCGCCCCTGTTCGGTATAAGTAGTTCAGGGGCTTTCAGTAAGGGGTTTCCCATTCTACTTTTCTTTCCTCAATATTGGAAATATACAGCTTTTAAGAACTAAATCTTCTTGAGTTAAGGAATTTCATTTCTTAAAGAGTAAATTGAGAGAGAACAAAAGGTAGAAACTATATTTCAGAGCATCCTGGGGAGGGAAGTACAATGTGTGTGGGTAAACTCAGAAAGCAAGAGAAGTTCCTTTGTGAGTTTGGAAACACACAGAAGGAAATTTGGAAGAAAAAAGAGGGCCAAAATATTTTTTTTAAATAAAAAAGATATGTCTGAGTAAGTCATCGATGCTAGGGAAGAGAACTTTAGCTAGTTGAGTATTTGCCAACTATGAGAATAACAGAAACTTAGTGATTCAAGGCAACAAATACTTAATGATGTTCAGCACTTTCCTAAGCAGGACGGGAAACTGGTGCTCAGCTGTGGGGTTCTGGTTCTTGCTCTCTGGAGGCTGCAGTCAAGAGGGCACAACCTTCCAAAGACTTGACCAGGTTAGATCTGTTTCCAAGCTCCGTCATTTGACCTCATTTTCTTTTCTCTTGAAGGGTCTCTCGAAGGGTTGCTCATGACATAACCCCTTGTTTCCCCTAAGGGAATGATCCCAGAGCCATAAAATTAAAGAGGGGCGAGACAGTACCATTAAGGATTCAGGCTGACACTCTTCTCTCAGTTTACCCCATTCATTAGAAGTGAATCACTGCGTTTAAGCCACACTTAAGGAAAGGAGAATTGGGTTCCTACTCTTGAAGTAAGGAGTTTCGAAGATTTGTGGCCACATTTTCAAGCCACCACAGAACTCAAAAAAGCACATGATGGTTTCATTTTCTTATTTTTTTTTTATTTTTTTGCTTTTGGGTCCACCCAGTGATGCTCAGGGGTAACTCCTGGCTCTGTGCTCAGGAATTACTCCTGGTAGTGCTCGGGGACCATATGGGATGCTGGGGATCGAACCTGGGTTGGCTGCGTGCAAGGCAAACGCCCTACCCGCAGGTCTATCGCTCCGGTCCACATGATGGTTTTAAATAAAGACATGCACACACACACACACATACACACACACTCACAGATATCATTGAGATAGAGTGAAACCTTTTCCTGTTTGAAATTTGCCTTTGGCAAATTATTTTGATATTACAAAACCTGTCTTATTAATGTCATTTGCTCTCTCATACAGTTTAAACAAAAATTATGGTTGATACTTTTATATCTTGTTTTAAACACTTGAGGGGGACTCTGTGGTCATGTCTTGTGAACAATAGCTCCAGATGTTGGCAATCTCATCCATTTTCGAGGCCTGCTTCTTAAGAAAAAACTTGGTTTCCTAACCTCCTTCGCCACTAGGCCCTAGGGCAGGAACTCGTCTTCTCCCTGGACAGTCCCAGTCCAATATCCATTTGGCGGAGTGCCACGTGGCCTGGAATCCAGTGAGAATGAAGGAAGTAACTCGCTTATTCCGAGCAGGCTCTTGGCCTCTGCCTTTCCTCCGTGGCGCTCCAGTGACGCCTGTTTACCAAGTCTAGAGTTTGATCTAAGCACCTCCTTAAGAACACATAACAGAAGATTGCACTCCTCTGTGGAATACAGAGCGATGAAAGGAGAGAACAGGGCAAACACTTGGCCCGGAATTTCCAAACCAATCACCAAACAGTGCAGAGAAGCGGTGGGGGAAAGGAAGCCCCGACTAGCGGTGACCTGAGAACTGTGATAGGAACTCCTGGGCACTTCGGTGGTGCTTGGCTGCGAGATCCTCAAGTGTGGACCTGGATACTGAACTGCTACCTTGGTTTGCCTGAGCATGGCGAGAGCCGAGCCCCCGCCTGACTCCCAAGCACTGTGCTATGTGCGAGACTTCCCATCCCTACCACAAGAAAAATAAAGTAGGTCACATATGACAAACTTAAGAGGGCTGCGACAGTGATCCCACCATGCATGTTTTTATTATTCGATCTGAAGTACATGATGAACTATTTTAAACCTGAGCTGCGCAGGAGGAAGAGAGCGGGCATGGAATGCCTTCAAAGGCATCGAAGAAATAGCTAAAAGGACAAAGAACCTCCGGCTCCGGGCACATCTCTTTGACTCCACCATTCTCCCTGCATTAACATACGTCTCAGAGACCTGGGCCCTACGAAAGCAGGATGAGAATGCTATTCGGGTCTCCAGAGGAATTGAAAGAGCTATGCTTGGAATATCACGCCTCACTCAAGTGAGAGAAGGAATCCGGAGTTCTGACCTCCGTCGCTATTCCAGAATCAGGGACGCTGTCTCGTTTGCCAAGGCATCGAAAATCAGATGGGCTGGACATGTAATGCGATTTGGAGACAACCGCTGGACTAGAGCCATTACCGACTGGATCCCACGGGATGTCAAAAGATCACATGGCCGCCCACCTACAAGATGGTCAGTCTTCCTTGTCAAGACCCTGAAGGAACGGTTTGAGGCTCTTCATATTCCTGAATCAACCAGATGCCATTGGGCTACATTGGCACGTGATAGGGTCCAATGGAAATGTTACTGGCGCCCGCTCGAGCAAATCGATGAATAACGGGATTCAAGTGATCAAGTGATCAAGTGAAGTACTTGAAGATGGAAACTTGGGGAATGAGGCCCGTGAAACCAGGTGCAGAAAGATGGAGTTGGAGGTAACCGTGTGTAGGGACCTCATGGGCCTCCAGAGGTAGGAAGAGTCCAGCCTCCGTCCTCTCAGCAGGGCAGGGCAACCGCTCTGTGTGCTGTGGGCCTCAGCGGCAGACCAGAGAGATGCAGGGAGGGGCCACCAGCCCTTCAGTGTCAGGGGACGGATGCAAGAGGATGTCACACCCGTGTTATCCCCAGAGCTCTCTCTCACAGGCCCTGCTGCTCTCAGTGGAATTCTGCCCCCAGGGAAAACAGGAGCAGGAAACCTGGAACTCCAGCCTTGTAATAATAACCGAGTGCCACACAGTACCATGAGAAACCAATTACAGCCAGCTGCAGTCACCTGGGTGTGTCACATGCCACAGAAAACATTAAAACGGGGAGCGACCTCACCAGTGCATTAAACATGGGGGGTATTTTCTAGACCCGTTGACCCGTCTTTCAAAGTCAATGCAATCACAATGCAAATGAGATGAAAGTGTGGCTAAGGGATCTTGGCAGAAGGATGTTGGAAAGTATTGCGTCCAGAGGCTCCGTCTACCAGGATGGAGCTTAGTCATTCTCCACCAAAACAAGACACTGAATAAACATAATGGGAGGGACTAAAAAATACCCAAAGACCACGGAGCAAAGAACGCAAGAACTGGAGTTCAGTAGGAAACATGCCACTTGAGGGGGCCGGGAGAAAACAGGGGGGCAATGGCTATTGTAGAGGGAGGGTCTACCCGGGACCATGGCTGCTGAAAGGTGGCCAAGAGTTAAGTACAAACCACAGTGCAAAGTGTGTGTGTGTGTGTGTGCGTGTGTGTATCTAAGTGTCTCTCAAGGAGGCAGACTGGAGGGCAGCAAATGGCGCCTAGGGAGAGCTTTTAGTGGACAGAAGTAGACACTGGCCAAGGCCGGTGCTGAAACACCGTATGCCTGAAGACCAATCAATCACGAATTATTTTGTGATATCACGGTGCCTAAATAGAAAAGCATGAATTTCTTTCCTAAAGACACTGAAACAGAAGGCAAACACAACCTAATCCTTCAACCCATCAAGTCCACCCTTGTCAAAGGCCAGAACAACCTCCGCAGGCCACGACCAAGTTCCCGGGGACCAGGGCGAGGGACCGACCACCCACCCGAAGGGTCACCGCCACGGTAGGACCCAGGTCCCGGGTCCCGGGCAGCACCTGGCGGGAAGGCCAAGGGCGCAGAGCACAGAGCTTGTCCCTGGGCAAACGGGGGTCTGGGCCGTGGGCCTCGGGCGAAGTCCTGGCCAAGGGCGACAGGGCGACCTGAGTCTGCAGTGAGCAGACAGGAAGGCGGAGGCTTGCAGGTACGGGGACACCAACAAGTAGGTCGAAGCTTGGATCCTGGGACCAAAAGCACAGTCTTTCCACTCCTCCCTCCGAGGGTGGGTGCCCCGGGTGTAGACAAAGCGGGTGCCCAGGAGGGGGCGTAGCGCGCGTCCCAGTGCCCTGCAAGTGGCTCCGACATTCAAACTCCTGCAAAGCTTCCCGGGGGCGCCTGAGACCCAGGCCGAATGGCACCGCTCCCCGCAGGTACGAGGGTCCAGAAAGGGCGGTGAGCGCGTGCAACTTGCTCCGCACCGTTTCGACTTAAAAAGCAAACCCGACCCGCCCTCGGGACTGTCGCCCGCCCGCCCTACCGAAAGCGACGAGCCAACGTGTTTGTCGCGCCCGCGCACCTCAAAACCCTAAACCAGAACCCGCCCGCCCGAGCGCCGCCGCGGCTCAAAGGCGCAACTGCAGTTGCCCGCCGCGGCCGCCCGAGGCCGGGGGCAACAGCGAGCCGCGGCCTCGGGAAACGCGGGCGCCGGCGGGGACGCGGGTCGGCCCGGCTGCGGGTCGGGGAGCCGCGCGAGGCGCCTCCGCATTCCTGGGGGCGGGAGCAGGGGGCCGGCCGCGCCGCACGCCTTGTAGGAAGCGCGGAGGAGACTCCGAGCGTCTGCACCAGGATGGCCGAGTGGTTAAGGCGTTGGACTTAAGATCCAATGGACATATGTCCGCGTGGGTTCGAACCCCACTCCTGGTAGTTGCTTTTTCCTTTAGATTTTTTTCGACCCAAACCGGATTTCGGTTTCTTTTAAGCACAGAGGACACCAGAACCTCTCCAAGTAGGCTCGGAAGAATCCCGGCTTGGGTCTGGGAGAAGCGAAACCGCCGCGGCTCCCGGCTCCCGCCCGCCCGAGACGCGCCGCGCTCCGGCAGCTGCGCCCTCCCGGCCCCGACCGCGCGACGCAGCGGGCAGCAGTGCCGGGAGGGCCAGGCCGCGGGTCAGGCAGGGGTCCGGGAGGGGCCAGGCCGCGGGTCCGGGAGCGGGTCCGGGAGGGGCCAGGCCGCGGGTCCGGGAGGGTCAGGCCGCGGGTCAGGCAGGGGTCCGAGGAGGGTCAGGCCGCGGGTCCGGGGGGGGGCCAGGCCGCGGGTCAGGCAGGGGGTTCGGGAGGGGTCCGGGAGGGGTCAGGCCGCGGGTCCGGGAGGGCTCAGGCCGCGGATCCGGGGGGTCAGGCCGCGGGTCAGGGAGGGGTCCGGGAGGGTCAGGCCGCGGGTCCGGGGGGGTCAGGCCGCGGGTCCGGGGGGTCAGGCCGCGGGTCCGGGAGGGGTCCGGGAGGGGTCAGGCCGCGGGTCCGGGAGGGGTCCGGGAGGGTCAGGCCGCGGGTCCGGGGGGGTCAGGCCGCGGGTCCGGGGGGGTCAGGCCTCGGGTCAGGAGAGGGGTCCGGGAGGGGTCCGGGAGGGTCCGGGAGGGGTCCGGGAGCGGGTCCGGGAGGGGTCCGGGAGGGTCCGGGAGGGGTCAGGCCGCGGGTCCGGCCGCTGCGGGGCGGAGCTGCCGGGCCCAGGCCGCAGCCCGAAGCTGCTGCTGCTGCCGCAAAGGCGAAGACTCCGAGCCGCCGACGCCTGTTGCGGCCCAGACTCACATCAACACAATCCTTCCTCGAAGATGGAGCCACTTCCATAAGCTTTTCCCAACGGAGAACGGAAACACGAGTATTGCTAGAGAAAATAACCTGGGAGTGAGTGAGATGAAGCTGTGTACCGAGTTTTGGGGGGGTGTGTATGTGTGTGTGTGTGTGTGTGTGTGTGTGTGTGTGTGTAAGTTGGTCGATTTATACCTGAGTACCCTAGTTTGGGGGGTTTGGTGTGTGTGTGTGTGTGTGTAAGTTGATCGATTTGTAACAGAGTTTGGTGTGTATGTGTTTGTATGTGTGTCTGTGTGTGTATAAATTGTACCTGAGCACCCGAGATTGGGGGTTTGGTGTGCGTGCGTGTGTGTGTGTGTATGTGTGTGTGTGTAAGTTGGTCGATTTGTACCCTAGGACCCTAGTTTGGGGGTTTGGTGTGTGTGTGTGTGTGTGTGTGTGTGTTGTGTGTAAGTTGGTTGATTTGTACCCAAGTATCCGAGTTTGGGGGTGTGTGTGTGTGTGGTGTGTGTGTGTGTGGTATGTGTGTAAGTTGGTGGATTAGGACCCGAGTTTGGGGGTTTGGAGTGTGTGTGTTGTGTGTAAGTTGGCCAATTTGTACCCAAGGACCCAAGTTTGGGAGTTTGGGGTGTGTGTGTTGTGTGTAAGTTGGTCGGTTTGTACCCGAGTACTGAAGTTTGGGGGATGTGTGTGTGTGTGTGTAAGTTGGTCGGTTTGTACCCGAGTACTGAAGTTTGGGGATGTGTGTGTGTGTGTGTAAGTTGGTCGGTTTGTACCCGAGTTGTGTGTGTGTGTGTGTGTGTGTGTGGCGCAGCCTAGGATTGAGTGCAGGGGCCCTCTTAGAAAGGAAGACATAGTCTAAGTGTTTCAATTCCAACAGCTGCGTCAGGGAATTAGCGCTGATAAGTGACTGTCTTCGGATCCTCAGACTCCATTTAATCACTGAAATGTCCTTCGTAGTAGAATACTCAGAGCACTTATTTGTCACATTTCCTTGGATCTCTGGATGTGGAATGATTATTCACTTTCTCCTGACTTCCAGCCCTGATCCGTCTAAACCTTACAGACCAATCATTTTGCAGAATGTCAGTGTGGGTTCATCCGTCAGTGTGGGTTGGGTTGTCAGTGTGGGTTCATCCGTCGGTGTGGGTTGGGTTGTCAGTGTGGGTTCATCCGTCGGTGTGGGTTCGTCTGCTGTTTCCTCGGTGCCATTGGGGTGTGTGTCCTCCACAGGGTTAGATGTCCAGTGAGTGATATTAATTCACCACATTGAGCATCTCTGTTAGGCTTCTTCATGGTTACTTTTTATTCCTTTTGTGATTAATAAATATTTTGAGATGATGTGCTTTGAAGAAGTGAATAAACATCCCATTGCTCATCAAACTCTACATTTAAGTCCGTTATTTATGAAATCATGATTCTCTAAATATGGACTCACAGTGTCTTGTTTTAATTCATGGCAAATAATAAGCAAATGTTTCCATTGAAGCTGGCTTGGAACGATTATCATTCAGTCAAATAGGGTCAAATAGGGTTATTCATAGAAAACCTGGATTCAGTGAACTAGGATCCTTGCGACATATTTTTCTTGTTTCTATACCAGCAACTCAGCAACTTCTAGATTATTGCATATCATTTCAGTGTGTGTGTGTGTGTGTGTGTGTGTGTGTGTGTGTGTGTGGTGTGTGAGAGAGAGAACATTTTGTTGATGCTTAAGGTGTCCCAGATTTGGTGACAAGAGTCTATTCAAGGTCATTTTTAACATGTCTCTGTCACTCTTTAGCCTTCCTTTACTTCCAGGCCCAAAGTATATCACATTAACCTTCTATTCTGACCTGCAAATGATACACGCCACCTCTGGCCCCCTTTCCAAAAGATCTCTGGCCTCCTTTAGATAGAAAACAACCTTTCTGTATCACGTGTACTCAATAATTTTGTTGTTGCTAAACCCAGGACCTCGCAGTAGATAAATCCGTGTGTGTGTGTGTGTGTGTGTGTGTGTGTGTGTGTGCGTGCGTGCATGCACCTATTTTTAATTTATATGTTTCTATTAGTATACAGGAGTTGATACCAGTGTGTCTGATTCTTATCCATCACTACAGATCCAGTACATAGAAACCCTGGGTCCGTCTGTCCATGCTTGGGAGGGGTAATCTGCTGAACTGGCAGAAAAGGTATTTTTGGGGTGTGGAGGGGAAATTGTTTAACTCAGTTTGAGCTTGGTCTAGTTCTCCGGTTCAAACCTTCCCAGCTTGAACACATGGCGTGTCCATTTGAACATGAGAGCACATCAAGGTTTGTGTAACTAGGTCCAACTGCAGATATGGAATAAAAATGCCAAAAAGCGGTCCAGAGCAGTCGGAACCTTTCACTCTGTTCTTTTAAAACTGTGTTGTAAATTCTTTTACAACTATATTGTAAAAAATCCAAAGCTATATTGTAAATCACGCTAGATATTTATCAAAGCAAATGTCTAGCAGAAATGGTCAAAGACCAGCTAATATTCTTGAGATTGCTGAAATTCTGATGAACAGATCACTAAGATCTCAATCTCTATCGCGTTCTCTCTCTCTCTCTCACACACACACACACAAAAAACACAAACACACACATTGAAATGATATAAAATAATATCTAGAAGTTGCTGAGTTGCTGGTATAGAAACAAGAAAATATGTCATAAGGATCCTAGTTCACTGAATCCAGGTTTTCTATGGATCAGCTTATATGCCCCACTGAATGATAATCTTACCAAGCCAGTTTTGATGGAAGCATTTGCTTTATTTGTCCTCTTTACACTGTTTTATCACCAATTTCCTCTATTAGCAGGATTCTCTATGTGGATTTTAAGATAATGAAATTGGCATCAACAATGCAATTTAGCCGATAAAAGTTCAAATTACAAGCTTAGTAAAGAAGAACCCACCTTTGGGATCAGACAGTTTCCATCTTTCCCACACTGCCCCTGCCTTTTGTTGCTCCTTTGCAAAAAGGAAAATAATATCGAACCTCCATAGTGAAGCTATAAGGAAGAATGAACTCTAACATTCTTCTTTTAATTGTAGGTGTTTTATAGCTGTCAGTTTTCCTCCTTTTTCTGGAAATACTGTTTGTGAGAAAAATAGTTAAATTCCATATATTTTGTGCAATTAGGAATAAAAATAGACTTACCATAAATGTGTAGAGCATTTTGCATTTTTTAAATTCACTTTTAATCATCTCCTTTTACAACAATATATACACCTATATCTGTTGCAGGACACCTAAGAGCCTCTGCATCTGCCCTGGATTGCCTCCTGCAGGTCACTTCATAGATAGGGGGATAGTCTGAATGTGGCAGTCTTATCTGACCATGTATTCTATACTGGCTGGTATAAATATTCTCTCATGTTGCCATAATCATCGTGGGACTAGCTAGATCTTACCAGCATATTTGCCTGGCCATGTTGGATCTCTAAGTAATTAGACCAGAGAGAAATGCTGTTTGCCTCCAAGCAAGCAAGCATGGCTCCCTGATAACTCAGAAGCAACTAAAATACAAAACTACCATGAAGTAAAGACGAGACTCTTGTGATGGCTTGGAGAAATATTTAACTGGCATTAGTATAGTCTTTGGTACAGAGACATGCCATCTCAGAAACCCTTCTCTATCCTATAAAGGCATTTCCAGGCAGATCTTGGCTCAAGACTATCACTATCACTATCCCCTGTTGATCATCTATTTGCTAGAGCGGGCACCAGTAATATCTCCATATGTCCTGTCTCATGCTAGTAGAACCCAAAGGCATCCGCTTGCTCCAGGAACATAAAGAGCCTCAAGCCATTATATTAGGTCATGGGAATGACCTAATATATATGTTATTGGTATTTGGCATGTCAAATCCGACACGAGCAGCTTGCCAGGCTTGCTATGCAGGTGGCATACTCTTGTAGTCACCTCTTAATAAAGCAATTATTGATGAACCGCATGGCCGCTAGTGGCCGCGTGAGCTGGGCTGTGATAGTCTGGTCTGCTGGGTGGAGTTGTGATGAGAAAGAAGTCCAGATGTGGAAAACAGCAGCCCCCATGGAGTCAGGGGGGTCGTCTGGCTTGTTGTGAGGCTCTGCTGGGGTGGCAGGCCAGGGCTAGAACCCGCCATGCCTCCCGGTCACCCCATGAGCGGCTGGGCACAGGGAGAGCAAGTAGCAGCTCTGCCCCATGTCTGAGAGTCTCTGGTTCAGCAGCCACTTGTTGTGGCTCAAGACATTATCATCTAAAAGGGCTTAGGTGAGGTGCTGGGAGAAATTACCTGAGGGCATTTGACCCTGCCTGCTTGCCATAAAAGTGGGAGGTCTGAGTTGCAGGGGGATAAAACTAGCCTGCTTCCTCTCTTGCGCTCTCTTTTTTGGATTCTCTTTTGGGGCTTGCACTCTTCTTGTGTCGCTCTTCCCCTTTCTGCTAGAGTCTTGTCTTTGCTCTCTACAGGGCCTTAACATGTGGTGGCCACCATCTTGGCCTACACATGGCTGGGGTTCTAGCCAGGAATCCTAAGCACAAGGGTTTTCCTATTGCTGATTTGTATGTGTGAACCTGTGATAAGTAAAGCATTTTAAAACCTGCGCTAGATTTCTGAGTTTTCATCCATTCCCCACCGGCTTTGGAGATAGAAGGGAATTCTCTTCTCGGTATTGTTTGGGACCCCAGCGGCTCCTCAACATATATCCATTGTACCTAGATAATAGGTACAAAAATACACAATTTTTCTTATTTTAAAGTATCACTGTATCACTGTCTTCCTGTTCATCATCGATTTGCTCAAGTCGGCACCAGTAACATCTCCATATGACCTGTCTCATGCAAGTAGAGCCCAAGGGCACCTGCTTTCTCCAGGAACATAAAGAGCCTCAAACCATTCCATCAGGTCATGGGAATGAGGTCTATAATTGTTACTGGTATTTGGCATATCAAATACGATACCAGTAGCTTGCCAGGTTCTGCTGCGCGGGTAGCATACTCTTGTAGTCATCTCAAAATCCAGCATTTATTGATGAACCGCAAGGCTGCTTGCAGCTCTTGCGAGCCGGGCTGTGATAGGCTGATCTGCTGGGTAGAGTTCTGACGAGAGGGAAGTCCGAATGTGGAAAATGGAGGTTCTCATGTTGTGGGGGGTCGCCTGGCTTGTTGCAAGGCTCTGCTGGGGTGGCAGGCCAGGGCTAGAACCTGCCATCCCTCCCGGTGCCTCATGAGTGGCTGGGCACAGGGAGAGCCAGTAGCAGCTCTGCCCCATGTCTGTGAGTCTCTCACAATATATATGATACATTATATATATCATACATAATTCTGCTTTACATAGGCATTCTTTTAATTCTCCTTTTAATTGTGCTGATAACAAATACTTAAGGTAATTTTACCGTTGATTAAAAAAAACAGCACTCAAGAAAGGCTAAATATTGTTCCATCAGAAATTCCTAAAGGTACTTTTTTTGGCCTTAAACTATCTTAGTGAAACTTTTTTGGCTAAAACCACTTGCAACAAAATTAGGAAGTCAAATCTGTCTAATACTTCAGTGCCCCCACATTTCTCAGCAACAGAGCACTTTTTAAAAGGTACCTATCTTCAGTCTTTACACTGCAGTAAACCCAGAGGGTGTTCAAGCATCAATTAGGATGCAAGAGGAGCCAGGTTCAAAAAGGTGCCGCTACTCAACAGGGATGTTCCTGTGAGTCCTTCAAGCAGATCCAGGAGCTTCCGTCCATCTTTGAGGTCTGTGAACATGTCATGGATGGGTGGCTTCCCACTCTTTGAAAATAGAGTGATGCTTTTTTTTATATAAATGTAAATATAGACAATATAAGTGGTTCTTAAAAATTGAAGCACTTTCCTAAAGTGTATCTGCGTCTTTATATTTACATGAAAAGCAGACTTGATTCTTTTTTAATTTTAAAAATATTTCTAATTTAAGCTTAATCAATTTCAGTATACCACCACTGAACTTAGAATGGTTTTCCAGTAATTATTTTAACAATAAACTAAAGTTACTACCTTGAATTACAAGTTAAAAGTGTGGATTTATTAGCGTTCTTTTTCTTTCTGTCTCTGAACCAGTTTTAAAGCACTCAGAACTGACTTTCTGTGGGACTTTTCACAGAACTGCAGGAAGGTTGCCAATGCATCTAAACAGTGACACCTGCTGGCAATTTTGAGGAGAATTTCTTTGTTCAACTCTTTTTTTTTTCATACTATAAAAAGAGCCTCAAACCATTTCTTCAGATAATGGGAATGAGGTCCATAACTGTTACTGGTTTTTGGCATAACAAATAAAACACAGGTGGCTTGCCAGGCTCTGCCGTGTAGGTGGGATACTCTCGGTAGAAGGATCTCATCTTGAGCATTTACTGATGAAACTCAAAGGGGAAAGATCAGGTTTTCTCTTGGGTGGAGCTCTGAGGAGCTGTGGAGTCTGGATGTTGAAAATGACTGACCTCATGGTATGGGGGTTGCTCTGGCTTCCTGCTAGGCTCACAGTGTATAACTGTGAAAGATCTTGGGAAGGACCTGATCCTAACATCTAGGACTATCTAAGACTGTCAGAGCTGTGGGATCTTTATCTCATCATTTATGTTTTTTGTCTGTTCATTAAGAAGTATATTCTCCAACTCCAAAACTGACTGCAGTAACAGAAGAATAGGGACTTGGGTGTGCTACCAACTTTAAAACACAGAAGCCATGACCAAACTGAGAAACCCTGAACAAGAAGCTTTCTTTGTCCTTAGCAGCAAGTCGGAGTATGGAAATCTGACTAATTTTCTTTGCTTTACATTTTATTTTTAGATATGATTGCAATTAAGCAATGAACCTCTTGAATGCATGTCACACCTTTGTTAATTGTGCCGATGAGATAGCAATATCTCAAGTTCTAATGAGTCCGTGCTGTTTCAAAGATGGCATGTAAAATCCAGGGACCATAGTTCCAGAAGCCTGCATGTTCTGATTTAGTTTGCTGTGGAAAATCATCCCCTCACAAAAACTGAATCCCAAAGCCGGTCAGTACTCTGACACAACTGAACTGAATCCCAAAGCCGGTCAGTACTCTGACACAACTGCATCAGTCTTAGAATATAAATGGACAGCAAAAATACGCCCCAAAAGAATAGATTACAGAGCAAGCAAAATACATTCCAGTAAAGAATAAAATAAAACAATTTAGGGTTCTGGACGTATAGGGGCAACATAAGCAAAAACAGAACAGGAAATGTCATGACTTTATTCTTTAAGGTCCCTGCTGAACGGCTGTGTGAAACAACCCGAATATCCCTGGCTCTGCTTGTAAGGTACTCAGTGAGTTCTGACGTATGTACTCACTGTTCTTAAGGTCTCTGTCAACTTAAACAATAACCCCCTTATCGCAAATCAGGGTGAGAGAGCAATGCTGTACTGAATAATGCTGTGGCTTGTCTGTGAGCTCGCTGAGTGCTGCCCAGAGGACTCTAAAGCTTGGACAGTTCCTGTGTGTTTAGTTGTCTCCTTATGGTTTTTTTTTTTAATTGAATCAGTGAGATACACAATTACAGGTTGTTCATGATTGCATTTCAGTCATATAATGTTCCAAAGCCTATCCCTTCACCAGTGCAATTTCCCACCACCAATATCCCCAGTATCCATCCCACTTACCCCCTTCCCACCTGCCTCTATGGAGGGCACATTTCTTCTGTCTGTCTGTCTGTCTGTCTGTCTGTCTCTCTCTCTCTCTCTCTCTCTCACACACACACACACACAATCTCTTTCCTTTTGGGTATTATAGTTTGCAATACAGATACTGAAACTTTACCTACTTTTGACACTCAGTTCTTGTCCAGAGTGATCACTTCCAACCATTATTGTACACTGGTTCCTTCTCTATCCTAACTGCCCTTTACCTCATACACACTTGTGGCAAGCTTTTGTGTGTGTTTGTGTGTGTGTGTGTGTTAATCGAATCACTGTGAATTACAGAGTTACAGAGTTGTTTGTTACTCAGTTTCAGGCCAATGTTCCAACAGCAATCCCATCACAGTGGCTACTTTCCTCCACCAATGTCCTCACTTTCCCTCTTATTCCCCAGCCTGCTCTTTGCATCTCATTTGCTATGACTGACCCCCACTGGACAGAAGCTGAAGGTTCCAAAGCGATTGGCTTTTACAGTCTGCTGTTGGAAAGGGGCCATTATGAGCCCCTGGCCTAAATACCATTTTCGTTGAAATAGACTTTTGTTATCATGGGGCCATTTCTCAGCATGCCTGACAGCGAAGCCACAGGTGCCCTGGGTCTTCACTAGAGTGACATGCAATGGCGCCTAGCAGTGTCGCTCCCCCCACCTCACATTGCGCGCATTCTACTAATGCCAGCTGAGAAAGTGAAAACCTCCATATCCAATACATATATTTCCTCATTCATTGTATGCATTTTTTTTTCAATCCGGCCCAGGTATGCTGAACCAGAGACTTACGGATATGGGGCAGAGCTGCTACTTGCTCTCCCTGTGCCCAGCTGCTCATGAGATGCCCGGGAGGGATGGCGGGTCTAGCCCTGGCCTGCCACCCCAGCAGAGCCACACAACAAGCCAGATGACCACCCCCACTCTATCGGGCCGCCATTTTCCATATCTGGACTTCCCTCTCGTCAGAACTCCACCCAGCGACAGCCTATCACAGCCCACAAGCGGCCGCGCAGTTCATCTATAAATGCTATATTTAGAGGTGACTACAAGGGTATGCCACCTGCATGGCAAGCCTGGCAAGCTGCCCTGTTTTATTTGATATGACAAATACCAGTAACAATTATATTAGTTCATTCCCATGACCTAATATAATGGTTTGAGGCTCTTTATGTTCCTGGAGCGAATAGATGCCCTTGGGCTCTACTAGCATGAGACAGGACATATGGAGATATTACTGGTGCCGCTCTAGCAAATAGATGATCAATGGAAGGATAGTGATAGTGATTGTATGCATGCAAACAGGGTGTTTTAAAATGTGCTTTACATTTCATAAAACAGTCCAACGAGAACATAACTATCATGAAGAGCATTTGTATGCTCGATACCTAGAACATGCCACTCCATGCAAGGCTATGTGAAAAGCTTTAGGGTCTCTCCAGAGGTGCAGGAGAGTTCTGGCTGCAATTATGGTTTTCACTGGAAGAATTGCAAAGCAGCGAGGTAAGAAGGTCTGGGACCGGCTAGTTTGGCGACTATGAAGGCTCTGGAGTGGAGGGAACATCTGAGTTGTCTGTGACCTGTAGAAATGAACTGTTCCTGGCAGGGACAGTCCCTCTTTCTCACCAAAGCCCTAAATCAACCTTCAAGATCACAGAAGATGAGACACTATCATTCACACAATATGGATCTGGACATTCTCACGCTTCTTAGTCTTCGCCTTTCTTCAGCTAAGATAGACGTTATATGATTTAAAGAGTCAAGAGTTCCATTTCCAACGTGGGAAACTTACATAGTTTTGAGTCTCTCTGTTGATCTTTTGAGACTATGTCGGGTGCTGGATCTCGATCCCTGGTCAGCCACATAAAAGTTAGCACCTTATCCACTGTGCTGTCTCTCCAGTTCTAATTTTCAGGAATTTTTAAAAATAAACAGGTTAGGGGCCGGAGCGATAGCCCAGCGGGTAGGGCGTTTGCCTTGCGCGCGGCCGGCCTGTGTCGGCCGGGTTCGATCCCGGCATCCCATATGGTCCCCGAGCACCGCCAGGAGTAATTCCTGAGTGCAGAGCCAGGAGTAACCCCTGAGCATCGCCGGGTGTGACCCAAAAAAGCAAAAAAAATAAAAAATAAAAAATAAACAGGTTGGTAAAATTCAAGTTGAAAACTTATTTTTGAGTTTAGTTTGCGCTTTAGCTATTTTATTTACTGTTATTGTGTCCTGGGCTAGTAGTTACTTGTCAGGGATGCCGCTGGGGTCCCCGACAGTATCAGGACAGAAGTTCTCTTCTACCTCCGAGAATGCCGGGAACGGATGAAAACTCACGAGTCCAGCACAGCTCCAAAAGGTTTTTAATAGTACAAAAGCTCTTCCACAGCAATCCAATATAATGAAAGAACTCTAGCTCTGGTCGAATTTAGACCATACAAAAGAACCTAAGTCTCCCACCAAAGAGAGAGGATCTCATCCAGGAGGAGTCCTACCCAAAAAGGGATAAAAGGCGAAGGGGCCTCAAGTCAGTCCCTATGTACACACTAAAGCAATCCTCTCTGTGTCAGGGAGGGTCGTGTCAACAAAGAAGCCTAAACAGATTGTAGATGGACAGTGCCACACCCTATTACAGGTATAAACAAAGGTTAGCCAAGGACTAATCCCTTCTACTGAGATTATCTCTTATGTAAAACACTGGAGAGAGAGAGGGCTGATATAAAGTAATACATCTTAACTTCATGATCTCGATCAGGATCACGATCTTCCCGTTGATCATCTATTTCCTAGAGCGGACACCAGTAATATCTCTATATGTCCTGTCTCATGCCAGTAGAGCCAGGGGCATCGGCTTGCTACAGGAACATAAAGAGCCTCAAACCATTATATTAGGTCATGGGAATGGGAATGACCTAATATAACTTCATGAGCTTCATGTAATCTAGATGGTACCCACAAGGTCCTTCTTATTATTTTCTGCACCAGGGTGATTCTGAGTATCTTGTTCTCATGTACTGAAAGGGTCATACTCGCCTGCTTAGAGCAAACTAGTATGATTCTTCCTATAGTCTTCCTATAGTCTCAGTGTAGCCAGGGTGGTAGTCTACTGGTAAATTCTAACTGTCCCACGTTGGGTGCAGTGGGTATAAAGAGGAGCTGTGCCCAATCTAGAAAACATAGAAGTCTTAGTAGATGTCTAAGTCAGAAGTTATTCAGTCAAGGTGACTTCTGTAACTGCCACACCCACTAGCAGTGTTTACATAGAAGAGAGATCTCATTAGAATGAACCCTTGGTTTAAGTAGATTAAGCTGTGAGTGGGTAAAACAGCAAAGCTCCCAGACTTGCTAAACCTGTCATCCAACAGTTACTAAATAAGATGGATTTTTTAAAATTGCATTGAGATGCTGGATTACTGAAAACAGTACTGTTGCAGGACTCCTAAGGGCCGCTGCATCTGCTCTGGATTGCCTCCCGCAAATCACTCCGTAGATAAGGGGGTAGTCTAAATGTGGCAGTTTATCCAACCATGTATGCTGTACTAGCTGGTATAAATATTCTCCCATGCTATCACAATCATCGTGGGACTAGCTAGATCTTACCAGCATATTAGCCTGGCCACGTAAGGACACCTAAGTAATTAGACCAGAGAGAAATGCTGTTTGCTTCCAAACAAACAAGCATGGCTCCCTGATAAAATATAAAACTACAATGAAGTAGAGGAGACTTGTGAAGGCTTGGAGAAATATTTAACTGGCATTGGTGTTGATCTTTGGTACAGTGACATGCCATCTCAGAAACCCCCTTCTCTACATTTCAAAGGCCTTCCCGGCTCAAAACATTAGCACAGTAAAGGCCCTAGGTGAGATGCAGGGAGGGACTACCTAAGGGCATTGGACCCTCCCTGCTTTCCATAACAATGGGAGGAAGGTCTGAGTTGGGGGAGGGGTATAAACTAGCCGGTCCGGTCCGCTCTCCCAGGCTTCTTCTTCTTCCCGGTGGGATCTCGCCTTGTGAGCGTTTATTCCCCTTGGAAGTTTTACACGTGGTGGTCACCATCTTGGCCTACACGTGGCTGGGGTTCTAGCCTGGAATCCTAAGCATCGGGTTTTTCCTTTTGCTGATTTGTATGCCTGAACCTGTGATAAGTAAAGCCTTCTAAAACCGCATCGGATCCCTGAGTGTTCATCCATTCCTCGCCGGCTTCGGAGGTAAAAAGGGAACTTCGCTTCCCGGCACTGTCGGGATCCGGCGGAGCGCCCGACACAGTACCAAATATTTGTCTTGGTTCCACGAACCTTTTATGTCATGGGAATATATATCTTGTGAGACACACAGCGTAGTTCCTCAGACACAGCCCAGAACTGTGATTTGAGTTGGCCAGACCAAGTTTTAGTTCAAGCTCCCATTCCATATTTGGTATATGGCTTTGACTGCTTAATTGGCCTTTCTACGTTTTGGGGTTTTACTGCTGTCAAATAGGTGACCATATAAGTACCTTTCAAGCAACCTATTGTGAGAATTAAATATGATGCCAACAAAGTGCTTAGCCCATTCCTGGAATGAAGCATGGTTAATTGATTGATCTATTATTTGACTTTAGTGATTTTCTATGAATTAAATCTGGACCACTTTGGCTACAAAGGCAGAAGTTGGTCACGGAATTGATTCTGCTGTTAGAGACATGTTGTACTTGCAAGGAAAAAATGTGAGATCATTGGCAAAGGCACAATTTAAATTTGATTTGTGTGTGTGGTGCTGGGGATTAACCCCAGAGCCTCACTCATGCAAAACATACACTCCTCCACTGAGCCACATAGCCAGCAAGGTGAAATGTTGTTGTTGTTGTTGTTGTTGTTGTTGTTGTTGTTGTAGGACCATACCCAACTTTGCTTAGGGTTTACTCCTGAATCTGCATCCAAGGATTACACTTGGCAGTGCTCAGGGACTATGTGTGGCCACACATGCTAGGGAAGCACATTACTCATTGTCCTGTCTCTCTGGGCCCATAATCTACAATTATAAATGACATGAAATTTGGAAGAGAGAATTCTGAATTTTTTTAAATTTTATTTACAAGTCTTTAAGTAAAGCAACTCCCATCATTAGCCATCTCTTCCTAAATAAAACTCTGGATGGTTCCTTGAGGACTTTTCATGTTAAAAATAATGGCACAGAGTTCTAAATTCAAACTTTTAAAATAAGGGAACTTATTGTTTTCCCCTGGGTATTACGCCCACTGGGTTAGTCACAAATAGCTATATTAAGGATGTTGTTCACATTTTTTAAACACTAGCAATCCTGACCCACCCAGTTCAGCTTTAGTTTTCAATGTGACTTGACTTAATTTTTTTTATTTCACAATTAAAACAAAGTAAGGGGAAACCTCTATCACTTGGAATACATACTCGGTAATATAGAAAGTTGGACTTTCAAAGGTGGAAAAGTGCTTTCCACAAAGTAGATGGGCAGTGATGTCTACAATTATGCACAAACACTCTCTTCATGTGACTTAGTATGATGTCCAATTCTATTAATGCATTACAAAAAAAAGACTTGCAAAATGCCCATGGAATTGATGCACATGGTTCTCATCAGTAGCCTGATGAGTTGAATTAATTCATATTCTAACTGAATCAATTAGCCATTTATTGAATGTTGGTTTTGGTGTCCTATGAGTAATCCTGAGACCAAAGCAGGATAGAGGGATGAGTTTGGATAATTCTGAGTAGAGAAGTTCTCTAGTAGATCTGGAGGATCACACTTTCTAACATCTAGGAGAGACTTGTCAAGAAATACCAGCACCCAAAACTAGGCAACTTATGGTTCCATGTGAGCAAGTCATTCATTCATTCATTCATTTGTTGTTTGTTGGTTTTTTTTGTTGCCACACCCTACAATGTCCAAGCTCTACTCCTGGCTATGCACTCAGGAATTACTCCTGGGGTGCTTTGGGAGACCATATAGGATGCTGAGGATCGAACCCAGGTTGGTCGCATACAAGTCATTTGGTGACTCTGACCCGTGTTCATATTCTACTAGCCGAGCAGCTACTTTTTAGGGGGAAAGAAAGAAGTCCTTGAACCTACTCTCAGCGCTGTGCCAAGAGATCACTCCTAGTGGTCATCCAGGAACTACATGGTGCCAGGGATTAAACTGGGGTCAGCAAAGCAAGGCCTTACTTCCCATACCATTCTGCAACAAACATATTTCCTCTAATTGTTTTCAATTTGGAGGCCACGCCAATGATTCTCATAAGCTATTCCTGGCTCTGTGCTTGGAATTGGCTGTGTGGTGCTGGGGACCGAGCTTAGACCTCCATCACGCAAAGCTCTGTCTAGTGAACTATCTCTCTGGGACCGAACAGTGCTTTAAATAGATTTTATTGAAGCAATTATTTTAGGCTATTGAGATGATTTTTAATATTAATTTTTCATTCACTGCATTGTCGTCATTCCCAATTTGGGTTCACCAAGGCATTTACGCCCCTTATAGTCATGCTATTGAGAAATGTTGAACGCAGCAAGGATAAGACTTTCTTGTTCTTAGAGATGCTTCCATGGAAAGGGTACATGAATGCAATAGCTCCAAACTTTTTCATTATTATTCAGTTTCATCTATTTATTGTAGTTACAAGAATATCTCAAGATGTGTTTCTGTTAGCAATTCAGAATTTAAAGCTTTTCAAGTTATACATGTAGTGACTTCAAAAACTATCAGTTTAAACTTAGGTGTTACTGATGAACACAGGCTGATCTCTGCTCCTCAATGTTTTCTCAACAAAGAGGTTAAATAATGGAACACAAGAGTTGAAGACCTACAATTTGAACCCAGACTGGCAAATCTCTAACACCTTGCTCATAATACATCACTCAGTTTCCTGGGAACTTCGGGAAAGGAGTTTCTACTTTCATTTTTTGTTTGCTTGTTTGGGGGCCACACCCAACAATGCTTAGGACTTACTCCTGTCTCTGTGCTCAAGTATCATTCCTGGCCTGGTTTGGGGACATAAATGTTAGATGGGGTCAAATGTAGGTCAACCACCTGAAAGGTACTTAACTCCTGTAATATCTTTCCAACCCCCTCCTTAAGTTTTTAATAGTGTTTTTATTGTGCAAATCTTGGCCCCTCAGGCATATAGAGGGCAAGGCAGGGTTAACTGAGTAAGGCCCAAGAATCGCCACTTCAGATTCCCTTGTATACAGACAGCCAGAGTGTATAGATTGAAACCCACCAGAAAAGCAGGTGTGAGTCTTTTTATTTCACACACACATACACAACTATCTAAAAACACAATTATGTGTTTATGTTTGTGAAATATCATACTGTATTTTCCAAAATATAAACACTGCAAATATTAGAAGTTTGTTATTTTCTGAAACTACGGTTCCCTGTAGCCTTAGAAAGATAGCAAAGGGGAGGGAACAACAGCACAGCGGGTAGGGTGTTTGCCTTGCAAGCGGCCCACCTGGGTTCAATCCCGGCATCCCATATGGGACCTGAGCACAGCCAGGAGTAATTCCTGAGCGGAAGAGCCAGGAGTAACCCCTGAGCGTCGCCAGGTGAGAGCCAAAAAGCGAAAAAAGAAAAAAGAAAACAAAAGAAAGGTAGCAAAAAGCTACTGAAGACAAAAAAAAAGAAAAGTTAATTACTGGACGAAGAAGGTTTTGCTGGACTAAAAGAGAGACAGTCTGAAGGAAACAAAAGAAAAGCTCTCTCCTTACGGTTGTTTCATGGGGCTTGGTAGAGCTGAGTGTGCAAAGATCACATTCTTGAGTCTGTGGTTGTGTGCAGAATAGCGAAAAGAGGCAGGACTGTGAACAAAGGAAGACTTAAGTTGACCAGCCGGGAGAAAAATCCCCACAGAGAAGCCTGTAGGTTCAAGAGCAGAGTGGGAGTCGGCGCTGGAATACTTGGAGAGAAGCACAGGAGCTGCGGGCACACGTGTGGGAGGGCAGCAATCCCAAGCGGGCCACCGCTCACACAAATCCGCCCACGAGACACAGCCCTGCGGGCGCCAGGGCTCACAGGGCCCGGGTCGGGCGTCTTGCCTCCCGTCTCCCAGAGACAGGACAGTGATGCTCAGCCTGCTCCGCCGCGAGGGAGCAAGGCAGAGAAGCGCTAGGACCTTGGAAGGAAGCCTGAGCGTACCAACGCCATCCGTACCGCAACTTTATTCTCTATGAAACGCTTAGAAAATGGGACTAACATCCAAGGCTTGGCAAAACAGGACCCAGGAGGGCCTGTCAAGTGTTGGAATCTACCACAAGTGTGTGTGGGCAGAGGTCAGGTAAGCTAGAGAAGGGATCACTCTGCCAATAATAGTTGGAAACGGTCATGTAGGCTAGAACTGAGTATTCAAAGTAGGTAAAGGGATATGTGTGATAGCCCCTCAGTGTATGTATTGCAAACCACAACGCACAAAGGAGAGACAAAGAGTGAGAGAGCAAAGTGCCTGCCATAGAGGCAGGGGTGAGAAAGGGGGTGAGAGAGGAAAATTGGGAACACTGGCAGTGGGAAATGTGCACCAATGGAAAGACGGGTGCTGCAACATTGTCTGACTGAAACCCAGCCATGAACAGCTGTGTAATTTTCTATCTCACTGTATCACTGTATCACTGTCTTCCCATTCATCATCGATTTGCTCGAGCAGGCACCAGTAACATCTCCATATGTCCTGTCTCATGCAAGTATAGCCCAAGGGCACCTGCTTGCTCCAGGAACACAAAGAGCCTCAAACCATTCCATTAGGTCATGGGAATGAGGTCAATAATTGTTACTGGTATTTGGCATATCAAATACGACACGGGTAGCTTGCCAGGCTCTGCTGTGTGGGTAGCATACTCTTGTAGTCATCTTTTTTTTTTTTTTTTTTTTTGCTTTTTTGGGTCACACCCGGCGATACTCAGGGCTTACTCCTGGCTCTGCACTCAGGAATTACTCCTGGCGGTGCTCGGGGGACCATATGGGATGCCTGGGATCGAACCCGGGCCGGCATGAGCTGGCTGCGTGCAAGGCAAGCGCCCTACCCGCTGGGCTATCGCTCCGCCCCAACTTGTAGTCATCTTGAAATCCAGCATTTATTGATGAACCACCGCCCGCAAGCCAGGCTGTGATAGGCTGGTCTGCTGGGTGGAGTTCTGACGAGAGGGAAATTTTCTATCTCACCGTGATATAGTAACATTTTTTAAATGCTTAGGCAAAAGTAACATTTCTACCCCCAGCCTCGACTGTCATGAAAGATCACTTGTGGGACCGGAGCGATAGCCCAGCGTGTAGGGCGTTTTTGCCTTGCGTGGCCGGCCTGTGCCGGCCTGGGTTCGATCCCGGCATCCCATATGGTCCCCGGCGCCGCCAGGAGTAATTCCTGAGTGCAGAGCCAGGAGTAACCCCTGAGCATCGCCGGGTGTGACCCAAAAAAGCAAAAAAAAAAAAAACAAAAAGATCACTTGTATCACTTCCCTTGTCTTCCCATTGTTCATAAATTTGCTTGAGCAAGCACCAGTAACATCTTCATACGTCCTGTCACATGCTAGTGTAGCCCAAGGGCAACTGCTCACTCAAGGAACATGAAGAGCCTCAAACCATTCCTTCAGGTCATGGGAATGAGGTCTATAATTGTTACTGGGTTTTGGCATATCAAATACGACATGGGTAGCTTGCCAGGCTCTGCCATCAAAGATATCTGGATGTTTTCTGACTGTTACGATTAAGTAGCGCTGAGACAGCTGTTTGCCTCCTCCTCTGTTCCATCCCGACTACTCTCTACTTCATTCACAGTAATTAAAGCGCACCAATGAACGGACACAGGCTGTGTGCAACAAAGACCACTTACCCGCTGGGCTTTAACAACTTTCTTTTCTTGCCGGGGTAGCGGAGAGGAGCCTCCAGCCATTCTCAGCCTGCCAGGCGGGCAGTTTAAGGCATGGGTCCAACTGCTCAGGCCCTGCGAGCCAGGGACCATCCTGGTGATAGTAGGGGGACCTTCAGGTGATGCAGGAGGCAATGCCAGGGATTGAATCTGGGCGGGCCACAGGTGAGGCTTGCGGCTTACGCTCTGCCTTCTCTCCAGCTCCCTGAGGCTTTGCTCTTGGCTGTGAGCAGGTAAATAGGACTTGGCCTGCGGTTTATAAGTCAGTGTTATTGGATGGCTTCTCCGAGAATGGTCCCCCTTGCTTGACCGGGAAGACGGATATGGCGAATGGGTTTTCCAGCCATCATGCTGGGCTGTGAGGATGGCGTTCACCACCAGGAGGAATGTGCCAGAAAGGACGCTTTGTTTCTAAGAACAAGGCTTTCAGAAAGCGAAGCCTCCACCCCAGCTCGAACTCCCAACCTCAGATTTCCGTGAAGATGGGAATAAACGTTAGGAAGAGTTTCTTTTTACCTGCAGTCAGCGTTAGTTAGTCTTACTTGACTCTGTTGTTGTTGTTGTTGTTTAAGTAAAAATATTAGTATTGGTAGGAGAAATATGGAAAAGAGAGTCACTTGTCACTTGTCTTCCCATTGTTCATTGATTTGCTCAATAGGCGCCTGACTATTATATTAAGCCTTTTAAGCCTTTTCTTTTTATCCCATTGATACAGCTGGAGCCAGGTTACTTTGGCGCAGCTGGAGTTAGGGTGGAAAATGCAAGGCTGCTTTAGCCAATTATCACACCCATGGCACAGTAGCCAACCAGAAAGGGATCGGAATGGGGAAGACTGGGGGGTGGGATTTGAAAAGGGAGCCCGGGCTCTTTCCCTCTAAGAAGACGGAGAGGGGCCGCCACTGTTAGCAGGTTCTCCCCTTTCTCTCTCTCTCTTGCTCACTCTTGCCAGCTCCCTTTCACTCAATGGATCAGGTAGGGTGAGCTGGGGGGGGGGGGGCGGGCCGGCCGCTGGGCCGGGCAGCATTGGAGACAGGACTGGGACCTCACCCATGAGTGGCAGAAAGGCCTGGACATCTGGGGAGGGACCTGGAACCAGCAGTCCAATACATTAACCTCACTTCATCTGAGTTTTATATGCTAATCTTTCATGCAATTCTCAAGAACCCACAAGCACACTTTTGCGTTATCACCATCTCCCCTCAATCCTTCTCTGAAATACAGGCATCCCATTTCAAGAACATATCAGTTTTTCAACCTGTCTATGCTGCCTACATGTTGATCTAAGAAAAAAAAATACTCACATGCTTAATGTTATTTTTCTCTAAAGACATCAAAATCAATAAAACTTGTATTAAGTTCCAGGCAGAGAGAAACCAGTACATTTTTATTTATTTTTTTTTTAATTTTATTATATTACTGTGAGAAATTCAATTACAAAGCTGCTCATGATTGTAACCCGTACATTTTTAAAAAGTTTCTTTAAGTCAGTAAAGGAGTGTTTCTTTAGGTCACTAACGGAGTGACCTAGAGAAGGTCACTCATCCAGCCTCTGGTTCCTAGACTGTGTTCCTCTTCTCTGAGCTCCTGGTCTCTGCTTGCCCGTGGAGGCTCAGATAGATAAGATTAAAAGTGAAGAGAAAGGCTGGAACTCTAAACTCGTGAGAGATGACACATGCGCAAAGGGCTGACTGAGGCATGAGGAGATGAGAGAGAAAAGATCCCTGCAGAAGGTTCACAGTTAAGTGATGGGGGAGAAAGAGAGCCCTGTAATGAAGAGTGTGGAGAGGGCGCAGAGGTGCTGAGGGCAAAAAGTGGAATGTAAACAATGTCTTGCTGATTAACTGACAAACTGTCAACTTCTTTCTTGTGATCTGGGATATTAAACCTGAGTGGATAAATGGCGAGTTGGATCTAGCAACTAGGACCGATGAGGACCAATGCAAGAGTGGTTTGCAGTGGAGGAGTGGGGGGGTGCTGAGCATCAAAATTCACATTAGCTTTGAAAGGCATTAAGAGTCTCAGCAACAACTGCTCTACTGCATTTAAAACTGGGCACTTACCCCTCAGAGGGAGGCTGAAAGCTTGGAGAGAGAAGAAACCCAGGCAAAGAGCTCGAGAAACTGTTCTGTCCATTAGGAGCTAAAATTAGCATAGGACTTTGGAGCTGGTAGGGCTTTGGGCCTCCCCCCACCCTCACTAATTCTATTTTCTGCCATTATTTCCTCTTTTGCTAAAGCTTGGTATTTTGTAAAGTTCTCTGTTCATGTAAAGATAATTTCTTCTTTTCACTTGTTTCTTCTCTGTCTTGCATTATCGTTTGCTAAATATATTTCCCCATTTTATTTACTTCGGGCTGATGCTCTGACACCATTATGTGACTTCTCCACATCCAACTGCAAGCTGCACATTTCAAAGATAAATCACTGTAATTATTTATTCTCTTGAAAAGGAGCAGGAGGTAGACAAGTCAAACTAATATGCACCTTTAGCCCACCCAAATGACATTTGGAAACAGATTGCTCTGCACCCTTAACTTTGGTTCTCATTTTCAGATCCCATTAAGAGTTTGAGATCATTGAGGTTTGTGGAGTGAGTTGAAAAAGTTTACTTATTATTCCAAGACTGCAAACTTAAGGGACTTAAAAATTGTTTTAATTTAGGCATCGTGATTAATATTACAAATCTGAGGATTTTTGCTGGGTCTTGTAGTGTTAGTCCTTAGACTGATTAGCTCAACAATAAGCTCAGAAATAAAGTAAAGCGTTTGGAGCCTTCAGAACCAGGGCCAAAGAAGTTTTTATTCCTCAGCTTGGTTTATTTTAGCAGGCAATATTTTTCTCAATAGACATTTTTTGATAACAAAATACAATCATAATCACAAATTCAAATGATTTCCACTTCATAATGGTAGAACAAGAAGCTTGCTGAAAACTATTTGCTATTCCAGGCTGAAGGAGTCTTCTGAAAAAAATTTCCCTTCCAGCATATGAATCCTAAAAGAGCTCACCTAAGCAGCTGGAAATGATTCTGTATGGTTAATATTTATAATGGATATCTGTTTCATTCAGGAATTATACTAGCATCAGAGTCTCCATACCAAATACCACCTTTCACCTTAACATAAATCCAAGTTCAGCTAGAAAACATCTTTTTTAATTTACTTGGGTCACACCCAGTGATGCTAAGCAGTTGCTCCTGGCTCTGTGCTCAGGAATCACTCCTGGCAAGTTGGGGGACCATATGGGATACCAAGGTTGAACCCAGGTTGGCTGTATGCAAGGCAAATGCCCTACTGTTGTATTATCATTCTACGCCCAGATTTTAAAACAATAATTATTTCCTGCAAAAGTGTCTTGGCTCGGGGCCTGAGCGATAGCCCAGCGGGTAGGGCGTTTGCCTTGCAGCGGCCGGCCTGTACCGGTTCGATCCCGGCATCCCATATGGTCCCCGAGCACTGCCAGGAGTAATTCCTGAGTGCAGAGCCAGGAGTAACCCCTGAGCATTGCTGGGTGTGACCCAAAAAAGAAAAAAAAAAAAACAAAAAAGAAAAAAAAAAGTGTCTTGGCTCATTGTTATAAAGCATCTTCAGGCCCTTGGGGAAAGCCTCCACTGGTCAGAGTGTGTTCTTTCTTCTCGACTGCTTCTGCCTTTTTCATTTTAAATGCTTGCAATCTTCTAACAGTATTTTCACATTGTCAAAGATAACATAAGCACAAGACAAGAAACTAATTTGAAGAATTCAAATTTTTTCAAGACCATTTCCCAAAGATTAGTTTATTGAATAACTTTATATATCCAATTTATATGAATATCACTGTCACTGTCACTGTCTTCCCGTTTATCATCGATTTGCTCGAGCGGGCCCCAGTAACATCTCCATATGACCTGTCTCATGCTAGTAGAGCCCAAGGCATCTGCTTGCTCCAGGAACATAAAGAGCCTCAGTCCATTCCGGAATGAGGTCTATAATTGTTACTGGTATTTGGCATATCAAATACAACACGGGTAGCTTGCCAGGCTCTGCCGTGCAGGTAGCATACTCTTGTAGGCATCTCTAAGTCCAGCATTTATTGATGAACTGAGGCGGCAGCAAGCGGCCGCGCGAGTCGGGTGCTGATAGGCTGGTCTGCTGGGTGGAGGTCTGAGGAGAGAGAAGTCGGATGTGGAAAATGGAGGCCCTCGTGGAGTGGGGTCGTCTGGCTTGTTGCGAGGCTCTGCTTGGATGGTGGGCCAGGGCTAGAACCCATCATCCCTCCCGGGGCGCCTCGTGAGCGCTGGTCACAGGGAGAGCCAGTAGCAGCTCTGCCCCATGTCTGCGAGTCTCTATATGAATATAGAAAATTGAAAACTTTCCTTTGACAAAATGTTCAATTTCTCAAAAGGTTAGTGTTTTATATGGGTAATTTTCAGAAAAGTCTTTTTTCCTTGCTGTATAAACAGATGGTTTCACCTAAATTGTGAGATCTTTTTAGACAATTTTACATTTAAATTGAATTCTCATATTGCTGGGATGTGAAAATAAATATTTCTGTTAAGGCTAATAAATATGTTAGGAAAGATCAATAAAGCTAGGTTGCTTATTTGAAAGTTTGCTTGATACACACTTGATGTGATGACCCAAGTGTCATTCACATACAGATTCTTGGAGTTGGGCAAAATAGAAATCTCAACTGGACTTTGGTTGCAGGTTATCTGTCCCGTATCATAATCCAAAATTATTAGCCAGACTAGCAGTTGTGGTCTAATTTGCAGGAGCACTGGCGTCCTAAAAGTTCACAAGAAGGGCATAACATCAGTCAACAGCATAGCTTGTAGGGTGTGTCAGAATCATCTGGAAGAGATTATTGAAATTCCTTTATCCAGATTCCACCCTAAACCAACAGAATGAGCATCTCTTGGTGGAATCCATGCTTGGACATTCACTTCTTAAGAAGTGAATTCACTTCCCAAGATGACTGTAACATGCACCTGTCATATAACAGGTGTTTGGCATTGGACCTGGAGTTTGGCATTGGACCTGGTTCTTGCAGAGGAGACTTCAAATTCTTGAAATTTCTCATGCACTAGGAGTGTCTTTTTTTATTCACAGTGGGTCCTTGAATCACACTTGTATTTATACTGAACACACTATGCAGAACATGGGCAGATCATACTCAGATGATCAGTACATGACCAGAAACTTGGGACTTAGAGCCTCAGTAATATCAGCATAACCTCTTATTGTCCATGAGGGGCTGGGAGTTGAAGACTGAAGTCATTCTTCTCTATAAACAGAAATCCATTAAAAACTCCAAGCCTGTGTTCTCTCTTGAACCTCTCTTCCCTTCTTTCTCTCCAATTACATCTCTCTAAATTTCTTTCAATAACAATTATTTTGCTTAAAAATAACCCAACAACTCTGGATTCTGAAACTTAATGGGGAGGCTTCCTGGTTGGTGAACATCAATTGATCCATCTTCTTTAAAATATGCTGAACATGCCATCACTTCTATGTGCCATTGTGTTGCATTGTTGCTGAGAAAGGTTAAATCCAAGAGGCCTCACAAGGTCTCACAAAGCAGAACCTACCCTGCTCAATTAAAAAAGCTTTTTTAGTTGCTTTTTTAATTTCCACCTCACCATGTTTTAGGATTAGTTCTATGTAGACAAGCCGACTCACAAAGTAAGCCTCGGGAGTCACAAATATGGAAACCAGAATACGTGTTAGTTCATCATGGATCCAAGCATGACTAAATTTTTTCTCAGCATACAATATCACTTGAGTATTTTTTTTTAAAAAACTAAAGCCTATTATGTGGTGAGCATGCAGTTGAACCAAACAAGGCCAAGGCCTGCCAAGATCTGATCCAATGCTAAGGATAGAGATTACTGGAAGCTCTAGGAAAGGGAAGCGTCCATCTCTGCAGTTGTACTCAGGGTGCCTGCTCTGTGACCGGCATTGATTAGGCACTGCAGTGGCTGCTTATACAACTGTCCCTTTTTGTGCTTTCTTTATCGATCAGCGTTCCCTGCTGATGGACTCTTCTTTCTTTAGATGGGTTATTAACTTTCATCAGCTTCCTGCCAAGTCTTATGGGCCTTAGAGTCACTCTGCGTCTTTGTCAAGGTGACTTTATAGAACTCTCACCTCCGGACCTCCATAAAAAAGATTTCATGTTTGCCTCTCAGATGATAATCTTTGTTCATGCCTTTATTGCGCTCTTTTTGACTTAAAAATACAATGTTAGGGTGTTGAGGTGTCATCCATTAGTAGCACATGTCTGGCTTGTGTGAGGCCTTTTGTTTGATTCCACCGAGCACAAAAATTGGGGTTTTAATTGGAAAATATAAACAAATATAGGGAACATTCATAACTCTATCACCATATTGGGGTGTGGTTAATCATATTTTCTTTACTTTGTTTCTGGGGTTCAGAAACAAAAGTTTTAAAAGTTCATTGAGATATAATGTACATGTAAAATGAACCCTTTTAAAATGCATAATTTCATGATTGTTGGAAAGCATATGATGTTACCTCACTTTAGAACATTTCGGTCAGTTCACATTGATCCCTCATAACCATTTTCTCTCAATCGTAATTTTTACCTCCAGCTCTCCAAGTCACTAATCTGGTTTCTGTCTCTAGAGACTAATGCAACTGCACATTTCATAGAAATGTAATCAGACACTATTTGACCTGTTCTGCATACTAGCACTCCATCAGATATTGTACTTGTAAAGATTTTTTTTCTTTCTTCAATTTTTCTTTTAAATTTCTTAAGGAATCTTCGAGAACACAATGTTTGTAGTTTGATAGGCTAATTTATCATGCTTTCACTTTTGCCCTGATATATTGTGAGATATTTTTCATGTGTGATGTGAAGACAGACATGGGGCAGAGCTGCTACTGACTCTCACTGTGCCCAGCCGCTCATGAGGTGCCCAGGAGGGATGGCAGGCTCTAGCCCTGACCCACCACCCAGCAGAGCCTCACAACAAGCCAGATGACCCCCACTCCATGAGGACCTCCATTTTCCACATCGGACTTCCTCCTTGTCAGAACTCCACCCAGCAGACCAGCCTATCACAGCCCGGCTCATTGAGATCCACCCTGCTGCAGTCTTTTTTTTCAATCCGGCCCAGGTATGCTGATCCAGAGACAGACATGGGGCAGAGCTGCTACTGACTCTCACTGTGCCCAGCCGCTCATCAGGTGCCCAGGAGGGATGGCAGGTTCTAGCCCTGGCCCACTACCCCGGCAGAGCCTCACAACAAGCCAGACGACCCCCCCCCCACTCCATGAGGACCTCCATTTCCCACATCCGGACTTCCTCCTCGTCAGAACTCCACCCAGCAGACCAGCCTATCACAGCCCGGCTCCAAGCGGCTGCGCTGTTCATCAATAAATGCTGGATTTTGAGATGACTACAGAGTGCCCATACATCCTGGGCATCTCCATACATCCTGTCACATGCTAGTGTAGCCCAAAGGCGTCTGATTGCTCCAGGACCATGTATCACTGTATCACTGTCTTCCCGTTCATCATCGATTTGCTCTAGCGGGCACCAGTAACATCTCTATATGACCTGTCTCATGCAAATAGAGCCCAAGGGAACCTGCTTGCTCCAGGACCATGAAGAGTCTCAAACCATTCCATCAGGTCATGGGAATGAGGTCTATAATTGTTACTGGTATCTGGCATATCAAATACGACACGGGTAGCTTGCCAGGCTCTGCTGTGTGGGTAGCATACTCTTGTAGTTCTCTCAAAATCCAGCATTTATTGATGAACCGAGCGGCCAGCCGGGCTGTGTAGGCTGGTCTGCTGGGTGGGGTTCTGACGAGGAGGAAGTCCAGATGTAGAAAATGGAGGTCCTCATGGAGTGGGGGGGTCGTCTGGCTTGTTGTGAGGCTCTGCTGGGGTGGCGGGCCAGGGCTAGAACCTGCCATCCTTCCCAGGCACCTCATGAGCAGCTGGGCACAGTGAGAGCCAGTAGCAGCTCTGCTTCTGTCTCTTCATGGTCGTCCAGGACCATGAAGAGCCTCAAACCATTCCTTCAGGTTATGGGAATGAGGTTTATAACTGATACTGGTTTTTGCGATATCAAATACTACACAGGTAGCTTCCCAGGTTCTGCCACGTGGATGGGATACTAGTAGGCTCTCATCTTGTGCATTTATTGATGAATTGCACAGCTACAAAGTGGCCTGTGACATGGGAAAGGATGGGCTTTTCTGCTGGGTGGAGCTCTGATGAGCTGTGGAGTCTGGATGTTGAAAATAGCAGCCCTCATGGTGTGGGGGTTCCTCTGACTTCTTGTGAGACTCTGCTGGGATGGCAGGCCAGGGCTAGACCCGCCTTCCCTCCTGGGCACCTCATGGTCAGCTGGGCACAGGGAGAGCTGGTGGCAGCTCTGCCCCGTGTATCTGAGTCTCTGGATCAGGCATACCTGGGCTTGAAATAGACCTTGCTGTAGGGTGGGACTCTACATCAAGGGTGATGTGAAATAAGGATCTAAATTTATTCTTTTTGAATGTGAATACCCAGCTACCTTAGCACAGTTCACACTGGTTTGTTGAATAGAAAATTCACATTGAATTGCATTTGCCCCTTTACAAAAAAAAATCAATTGACCACAAATGTTTCTTTACCTTAAATTCTCCCCCATTGATTTATATGTCTTTTCTTACTCAACTACCATATTGTCTTATTTACTGTAGATCCTGATTGAATTTTGAAGTTGGGAACTCTACCTTTTGTGCTATTCTACTCTGCTATTTGAATTATAATGTCTACTTGTTGTGTTGTTTTTCTACTACCATACTTTTGGGAAGATTCACACCTGCATACCATCAAGGTATTCTTTTCCATTCATCTTCATTATTTTTTTTTTGTCTGAAGAGCAAAAGCAATGTCTTGGTTGACATAATACAATCTGTATTTCCCAGCATGCATTATTTTACCAGCACTGAGAGAGGACTGGTCAGTGATAGCCCATGGCAGAGTTTTAGCACAGAGATATGTCAGTCCCATGTTGACACATGAAGTTCATTATCAAAGAAGTGATTTTCTTGCTGTATTCCCTGTTCACATCTTACCAAGGGTCCTGAGTTCAATATGACAATCTCAGCTTTTCGAGGAAACACAACTTTCCATTCCTATGTCACTCTTGCCCCACCTAAGGCCACATTATTTCTTGATGTATGCTCCTAACCAGTTGATATATTGCTCTTCTTTAGCAAGAGTGATTAGAGGAACATATTCAGAGTTTTTAATATACAAAAAACACTTCCCCCCACCTGGGATTTCTGAAAGAGATAATTATGGATAAGATTATCAGATTATGCTGGATGAGATTATGAAGTGATAAGGCTTATCTTATCTGATGAAAAAGTTTGCCTGAATATGGAAACTTGACTGGGAATTGTGAATTGTGTGAACAAATTTCAATTCTGGGTATCATCTATGAGCCTGCTTTAAATCATGATTTAATGAAACTTACTCTGGAGTTTTTTATTGTGCAAATAAATTAAGTACCCTTTTGCCAAAACTAGTTAGTTGAGTTTTCTACTATGCACAACCAAAACAGTTTTTGTAGTCTAGGAGAGACATGATGCACTAGAACAAATCAAGAAAAGAATGTCCGAGAAGTGCATCAAATTAAAAGTATGTCAGGGGCCAGAATGGTAGTATAGTGGGTAGGGCACTTGCTTTGCATGTGACTGACCTGGGTTCAATACCCAACACCTCATATGGTCCCTTTAGTCTGCCAGGAGTGATCCCTGATTATGTAGCCAAGAGTAAGCTCTGAACATCTCTGGGAGACCAAAACCATCTCCCCACCAAAAAAAAAAAAATCTAATGGTGTCAGAAAGGAGAAATTGGCTTGGAGAAAATCTGGTGACCAGAAGAATGTTAAATTATAGTGAAGCGTTCTAAAGAAATACAGACATTTTGAAAATTTCATTAAAACTTATACTAGGAGATCCTGTGAAACAGACTACAACTCAAAGTGCTACATTGTAGCAACTTTATATGTTTAAATTGAATGAATTTTTTAGATTAATTTTTAAATTTATTTTAATGCAGACAAAAGTCACATATGTTGATACAGTCTAGAGTTGAAATTGATTAGATAACAAAAAATCCAATATTGCAATCAGTAACTATTAAGAAATGAATTTTATGTGAAAATGTTTTATCGTATCACGGAGTAGTTAAGTCCTTTTCTAAGAATTTGCTAAGATGTTTGTTGGCATTTGAGTCTTCTGTGTCATTAGTTTTGTCTGTTGAGATTAGTTGACTTCTTTGCTTCATTCCCATTTAATCAAGTGTGTTCCTACTGGAATTTCACTATTGGTGAATTAGGGTGTGTCCAGAGAGGCACTGGTGCAGTCCAGAGACTATGGATCTATAGTCTGGGCACCGGTACCTGAAATCTTTTGCAGTTTGACACCTCTGCAGAGACTAGTAGTGAAGCAGTGGAGCTGAGACCTCTTGGCACGGCTGCAGTGGTGGAGTGTGCAAGTGGTGGCCTAGGTTTCACCAGGGCAGGTACTTCACCCAACGGCCTCCTAAGGTGCCTCAGAGCTTTGAGATTCTGGGTCCAGCATGTCCATAAATTTTAGCTACTTGATTTGCTTTTCCTTGGAGATTTAGTTGGGGATCAGTAGAGTAGGGCTGGAGGGTGAGTCAACGTGGTGACTGAAATGAAACTTATTATATGTTTGCTGCATCCAGACAGTCTTTAGTGACTTACCAGTATCAGGAGGGTTTCAACCCAAGGCATGATGTTTTATGAATTTAGTCATTTGAATAGTAGCTTCACAATGTTGGCGTTAAGGTAAAAATGTATGTACTTTCAATATTTTCTTTGCATAAATTTCCAGTTTTGTCTACGTTAGTTTTTTTAAATGGAACTATTTATCATTTGGAATAGTGACTTAAGGTTTCATTTCAAACTTCCTACTCATTTAAAATAATTGCTCTAAAGGACAAACAAGAATCTCTAGTTAATAATAATTACAATAAAATAAATTTCAACAATATTATTAAGTTCTAGGAATTGCGTGGCAAAAACTCTATGTCTAGGATTCTGTTTCTTTGTTGAAATAAATGTTAATAGTTGATGATATAATTATACCAAATCAGTGACTTCTCTTGGTCTAGTCAGAAGGAATGAAAGAGAATAGGCTGGGAATTATTTTTTTCAAAGCAATTCAATGTTTTGATGGTGGAGCTATGCTGTGCCTGCCTTGGAGCTATGGTGTACCTGGACTGGAGCTATAGTACAGTGGGGGAGTGCGTTTGCCTTGCACACAACTGTCCTGGGTTCCATCCCTGGCATCCCATATGGCCCCCCAAGCACTGCCGGGAGTAATTCCTGAGTACAGCCATGAGTAACCCTTGAGCATTTCCAGGTGTGACACACACACAATAAAATAAAATAAAATAAAATGGTGTACCTGTTTTGCACCTAAAATCATCAATCTTGTCACATATTTGGAAAACTGACAATATGAGCCTAATTGGCACCACTGCTTCAGAAACTTTTTACAATATGTTGCACTCAGAGAATGATATTGTGCAATAATGATACTGCATGATACACAGATACACCCGGCAGAGCAGAAACCAGCTTTCCCGTTGCACCACGGCCGCACAGCGGCACCGTTTACCTCAAAATTACCGTAAATATTCTACCCACACCTCTGAGAGAGTCCCACAAAGTAATGAGAATATAGCGCCCTCATGGCAGAGCCTGGCAAGCTGTCTGATGCGTATCCGATATGCCAAATAAAGTAATAGAAATGTTTATTTTCCTGACCCGAAAGAGCCCTTAATACAGCAGTAAGAAAGGCAAACAAGCAGTGCCTGATAAAATTTCACGGCCAACCTAGGCTGCCAAAATGAAGAAGGACTAAAATGACTGTCTGCACTTTCAATGCACGTACACTGGCATCAGAAGCATATATTGAGGATCTGATGGTGCAAGCACAAAAGATCAAGTATGACATCATTGGTCTGACTGAGACAAGGAGGCGTCAGTTGCATCATGCTGTATTTGACACTAGAGAAGAATTGTTCCTTGGAACATGCGACGAAAGAGGCGTCGGTGGCGTTGGTGTCCTTGTCAACACGAACATGGCCGTCAACATTGATTCATTTGAATGCTTAACAAACTGAATAGGACGATTACAGTTGAAGAGATGTGGCCCACTGCCAGCAATTTCTATCTTCATTGTCTACGCACCAAAATCCACATACAAAGAAGATGAAATTGAGAAATTCTACATGGAAATGGAGGCGTTCTATAAAAAAGATCACACCTACAAGATCATAGTCGGTGATTTTAATGCCAGGATAGGACCAAGAAGATCGACTGAAGAACTCCACATGGGACCCATGGCCTAGAATGGAACGAACAGGGTGAGAGACTATCTGAGTTCATCATGTCCACCAAGACCATTCATGGGAATTCACAGCTCCAGAAGGCTGAAGCAAAATGGTGGACGTGGGAATCTACTGGAGGACAGTTCCACAATGAAATTGTCCACATCATCTTCAATCGATGGTTTTGTCTGACCGATGTTGCTGCTCGTCCCCAAATTCCAAACAGAATCGGACCACCGTCTCCTTTGTGCAAAATTCTACTTCCCGCAACGGGGAGAAAAGGCTGCAAAGTTTAAGAAGAAAATTCCCAGAACGACCACCAACTGGGAACTCTTTGGCACCATTGCAGCAACATGGGAACATACCATCATTGGCGACATCGATGAAGAATACAACCGACTAGTTCAGCACCTGCATGATTGTGCGAAGAATGCCGAGAGAGAGAAAGACACAAAGGGACGCTTGTCTTCAGAAACTCTTGAGCTCATTCGCCAACGTGGCAAGCGCGAGCCTCAGGAGACCAAATGCTAATGTCCAAGCTTGCTAAACGTGCAGAGAAGCGGTAAAAGAAGACCTCAAAGACAGAAGAGCAGAAATACTGGAAGATGCAGCAGAAGCTGGGAAAAGCATTCGCACCGCCCGCCTGTCCTTTGCCAACTGTAAGATCAAGATGACTTCCCTCCAACGCCCTGATGTATCTATCACATCTTCCAGAAAGGCAATGGAGAAGATTATCCAGGACTTCTACTCAAATCTCTTTGATAGCCACATCCACCTGCCCATGTACCAAATTCCACAGAATGGATATGTCATTCCCAATGTTCTGCCTTCTAAAATCAGACATGCCTTCTCATCGGTAAAGAAGGGAACAGCACCAGGCCCAGACAAAGTCAGACCCAAACACCTGAAAAATCTGCCGTCGGTACTCATCAATACATTAGCTCGGCTCTTCACATGCTACCTGTCCGAATGCAAGGTGCCCTCCCAATGGAAAACCAGCAGGACAGTTCTACTGTTCAAGAAGGGAGACATTCCACGACATTGGCAACTATCGCCCCATCTGCCTGTTGTCCATCATCTACAAGCTGTTCACACGAGTCATTCTGAATAGGATTAGCAGAACACTAGATGAAGGACAACCATGCGAGCAAGCAGGCTTCCAGAAAGGATTCAGCACAATCGACCATATCCACACAGTAACCAGGCTCATTGAGGTTTGCAGGGAGTACAAGATGCCCTCTGTCTCACGTTCATTGATTTACAGAAAGCCTTTGATTCTGTGGAGACTGAAGTGGTCATCGAAGCCCTAGCCAAACAGGGTGTTCAAACGGCAATACATCAAGATCCTTTGTGAGCTGTATTACGGATTCACCACCAGGATCTCACCATTCTACAAAGAAGTGATCATTGATGTCAAAAGAGGGGTTCGACAGGGTGATAGCATTTCAACAAAACTCTTCAGCACCACTCTCGAGAACATCATGCGACAATTAGAATGGGAAGGGAATGGGAGTGAAGATAGATGGTCAGCAACTACACCACCTCCGCTTCACTGATGACATCGTTCTAATAAAACCAAACATTAGCCAAGCAGCACAAATGCTGGCTGACTTCAACCGAGAATGTGGAAAGATAGGTCTACAGCTGAATCTGAAGAAAACTATGTTCATGAAAAATGAACTAGTTCCTGAGGCCCCATTCACTCTCAATGGAACAAACATCTCTGAATGCAGCAGTTATGTGTACCTAGGTCGAGAAATCAACATGATGAACGACCTAAAACCTGAGCTGTGCAGGAGGAAGAGAGCAGCATGGAATGCCTTCAAAGACATCGAAGAAATAGCTAAAAGGACAAAGAACCTCTGGCTCCGGGCACATCTCTTTGACTCCACCATTCTCCCTTCATAAACATATGCCTCAGAGACCTGGGCCCTATGAAAGCAGGATGAGAATGCTATTCAGGTCTCCCAGAGAGGAATCGAAAGAGCTATGCTTGGAATATCACACCTCAGTCAAGTGAGAGAAGGAATCCGGAGTTCTGACCTCCATCGCTATTCCAGAATCAGGGATGCTGTCTCGTTTGCCAAGGCATTGAAAATCAGATGGGCTGGACATGTAATGCGATTTGGAGACAACCGCTGGACTAGAGCCATTACTGACTGGATCCCACGGGATGTCAAAAGATCACATGGCCGCCCACCTACAAGATGGTCAGACTTCCTTGTCAAGACCCTGAAGGAATGATTTGAGGCTCTTCATATTCCTGAATCAACCAGATGCCATTGGGCTACATTGGCACATGATAGGGTCCAATGGAAATGTTATTGGCGCCCGCTCGAGCAAATCGATGAATAACGGGATTCAAGTGATCAATGATACTGCATAAAGTCCGAGGGCTCACAGGTATTGGAGACTCAAAGAAATGAGGTCTGATGTCTGGCTGGGCAACTGGAATGAAGGTGGTAGTTTGTAGATAGTCTTCAGAGGATTAGTAGATGGGCTGGGCTGGGCTGGGCCGATCCCCCAAAAGGAATTCTGTATCTTCTCACCCCAACTTCTCAGAGTTTTCTGTTCTGTTTTCTGTTATTTTTTTAAAAATAAATGTCAAATGATCTTTTGCTCTTAAAAAAAAATAAAAGAAGAAATGCCAGGGCTGTATAGGCTGATTGGGGGCCACTATGAGCGCATAGTAAGTGCTGGATGTCCTTCGGATCTAACTCGCGGATCAGGCTCTCTGGTGATCCACATTGCTAGATGGAATGTGGCCTCTCAGTTTATGCTTTGCGCTTCCCTCCCTTCTAGGAGTTCCATCTTCCTTTTCAGCCTCCCTGGCATCTCAGCCCTGTTCCCTTCCTCTCCCAGTCTGTCACGCTGCACTTGCTGATTGGTCTGAGGTGTCTGTGTGTCTGCCTGATGAGGGATGCACTTTGGGAAAAGCTTTATCAATCTGTGTTTCTATTCCATGTGGGTCCCACGTGGCTCTGTGCTCTGGGATCAGTCCTGGTGGTGCCCAGGGGGACCATCCGGGAACCGGGAATTCATAGCAGTGTAAACCTCATGCAAAAGCAAGTACCTCTCTATTATCTCTGCAGCCTGTGATGCAGTATTTTCACTAAAAGTAAAATCCACAAACTGACTCTGGCACATCGTTATGGACCAAAGCTTGTGATTTCTATTAAGATTCACTCTTGGAGGTGTAGCCTATAGTTTGACAAAGGCATTGTGACCTATACCCACCACTTGCTAACCCCACAGAGTTACTGCACACGCCTAAAAAATTCCCTGTATGTGCCTGTTTTAATATCCAAAAGAAGCAAAGTTTGTTGACTTTTATATAATAAATAGACTTTATTGTTTTAAAAATCTATTATTTTAAACATAGTTTAAAATAAACTATGAGAGACTCACAGACATGGAGCAGAGCTGCTACTTGCTCTCCCTGTGCCCAGCCGCTCACGAGGCACCCAGGACGGATGTCGGGTTCTAGCCCTGGCCCGCCACCCCAGCAGAGCCTTGCAATAAGCCAGACAACCCCCACTCCATGAGGGGCCTCCATTTTCCACATCTGGACTTCTCTCTCATCAGAACTCCACCCAGCAGACCAGTCTATCACAGCCCGGGTCACGCGGCCGCAGAGTGGCAGCGCCCAGTTCATCAATAAATGCTGGACTTAGAGATGACTACAAGAGTATGCTACCTGCACGGCAGAGCCTGGCAAGCTACCCGTGTTGTATTTGATATGCCAAATATCAGTAACAATTTTAGACCTAATTCTGGAATGGATTGAGGCTCTTTATGTTTCTGGAGCAAGCAAATGCCCTTGGGCTCTACTAGCATGAGACAGGACATATGGAGATGTTACTGGGGCCCGCTCGAGCAAATCGATGGTGAACGGAAAGACAGTGATACAGTGATACAGTGATTATTTTAAACATTTTTCTATTATTGCTCTCAATTACTGACTTTATTATAAATGACCCTGTATTTAAACTTTGATCTTAGTTTAATCTTAAATCATTTTTAAAAATTCATATTATGTGTGATGACTTCTTGGTTTCTGTGTGTTCTAGAATCTTGTGTAAATAAAACACTATTTGAGGGAAAAAAGGTTTTTTATTGAAAAGACATTTTTTGGTTGTATAAAACTGAGATTCCAGAACTTAGTTCTATGCTAAGTTCCTTCCCACTTGGGGATCTTCTTTTCTAATTTCCAAAAAAAAAACAAAAAAAACCCCTGAGATTCCAAATACTATATGCTCTATATTGGAGCTATATTAGAGTTTAAGTCTTAAGGTAAAAGATACTATATTCAGGGAACATTCTGGCGATTTCTTTCAAGCTTTCCATATTTAATATTTTTTCTGTTCATTGCTACTCATATTTTGAGAAACTGGTAATTAAAAATGATATCATGCAAATGGTATGGCATGCCATTGGGCTACACTGGCACGTGATAGGTCAAATGGAAATGTTACTGGCACATGCTCGAGCAAATCAATGAATAATGGGATGTCAAGTGATCAAGTTATAGTGCAAAATTCCATTCCCTTTTGTGTGTGCTTGGGCATTTCTTGACCTTTATGTGCTTCAACTAAGAAGGAAGCCAGAAAGGGGGGGGGGTGACGGCAGAGAGCCCGAGACGGGCATGTTGTAATCCTGACAGCTTGTTTACTTACTGACGTTCAGATTAATAGAATGATGGACTATAACGTAGCAGAACCATTTGACTTTCATTTGGTTTCGCATATTTTTTAAGAGAAATTCTCTCTCAAGTGTGTCCATTCAAACTCCTGTAAGGAAGTTAAGGAATTGGCGAAATGTGAACATATATGATGGTTTGAAGTGACCCAAGCTGAACTCCTGTGCAGTCACAGGAATACCTCTTAAGCTAATATACTCAGATGTCAGGTGGAAGCCTTATTTCCCAGCAGAATTTTCTCTTTTTTTAATTACTTTATTATACCACCTTGAGATATACAATTACAACATTGTTCATGTTTGGAGGTTTCGGTCACATAGTGTTCCAGCACCCACCCTCCACCAGTGCCCATATCCCACCACCAATGTCCCCAATTCCCTCCCCCTCCCATAGCCTACCTAAATGGCAGGTTCTTTATCTCTTTTCTCTCTCCCTCTCTCTCTCCTTCCTTCTCCTACACATTGTGGGTTGCACTACATACACTTGGAAGCCATCATGTGCATTTTTTGGCCTGTATTTAATGCTCAGTTCTATGTTGGTATCAGCCCTTTCAACATTTATTCACACATGTTCCCTTCTCTGTCTTGCCTAACCTCTGACTCCCTCACGTTTGCAGTAATTTTCACTTTATGTCATGCAAATAAATGGAGTCATTCTATGTCTCTCTTTCCTTCTGACTAATTTCACTCAACATGATCCTTTCCATGTCCATCCATTTATAGGCAAATTTCATAACTTCATTTTTCCTGACAGCTGCATAGTATTCCATTGTGTAGATGTACCACAGTTTCTTTATCCAGTCATCAGTTCTCGGGCATACTGGTTGTTTCCAGGTTCTGGCTATCGTGAATAGTGCTGCTATGAAAATAAAAGTGCGGATTGTGTTTCCGCTGTGTGTTTTTGGCTTCCCAGGGTATATTCCCAGGAGTGGTATGGCTGGGTCAAAAGGGAGCTCAATTTCTAGTCTTTGGAGGAATGTCCATATTGGTTCCCAGAAAGGTTGTACAAGTCGACATTCCCACCAACAATGTATGAGAGTCCCCTTTTCCCCCACATCCACGCCAGCACTCGTTGCTTTTACCCTTTTGAATATGGGCCAGTCTCTGTGGTATGAGGTGATATCTCATTGTTGTTTTGATTTACAGCTCTCTGATGATTAGTGATGATGAGCATTTTTTCATATGCCTTTTGGCCATTCGAATTTCTTCCTTGTCAAAGTTTCTGTTCATCTCTTCTCCCCCCATTGTTTTATGGGGTTGGCTGTTTTCTTCTTATATAGCTGTACCAGTGCCTGATATATCCTGGATATTAACCCCTTATCAGATGGGTATTGGGTGAATATTCTTTCCCATTCTGTGGATTGCCTTTGTATCTTAATCGCTGTTTCTTTTGAGGTGCAGAAGCTCTTTAGTTTCATGTAGTCCCATATGTTTATCTTTTCTTCTAGTTGCTTTGTTAATGGTGTTCCACCTTTGAAGATGTCTTTAGCTTTAATGTCGTGGAGGGTTTTTCCTATATTTTCTTCAATGTGCTTTATGGATTCAGGTCTGATATTGAGATCTTTAATCCATTTTGATCTGATTTTTGTGCAAGGTGTTAGACACAGGTCCAAATTCATTTTTTTACATGTAGCTGTCCAGTTTTCCCAGCACCACTTGTTCAAGAGGCTTTCCTTACTCCAGTTTGGACTCTTTGCACCTTTACCAAAGATTAACTGATCATGTCTTTGAGGGTGTGTGTCAGGATACTCAACTCTATCCATAGATCCACAGGTCTGTTTTTATTCCAGTACCATGCTGTTTTTATTACTGCTGCTTTGTAGTACAGTTTGAGGTTAGGAAAGGTGATGCCTCCCATCTTCTTTTTCCCAAGGATTGCTTTAGCTATCCGTGGGGGTTTATTATTCCATATGAATTTCAGGAGTGTTTGGTCAATTTCTTTAAAGAATGTCATGGGTATTCTATAGGAACCGCATTGAATCTGTACAAAGCTCTAGGGAGTATTACCATCTTGACAATGTTAATTCTCCCCATCCATGTGCAGGGAACGTGTTTCCATTTCTTTGTGTCCTCTTTTATTTCTTGAAGCAGTGTCTTGTAGTTCTCTTTGTATAGGTGCTTTACACACTTGGTTAAGCTGATTCCTAGGTATTTGATTTTCTGTTGTACAATTGTGAATGGAATTGATTTATTAATATCCCTTTCTTCTCTTTCGTTATTTGTGTATAGGAAAGCCACCGACTTTGGGGTATTGATTTTGTACCCTGCCACTCTACTATACATATCTATTGTTTCTAAGAGTTTTTGGGTCGAGAGTTTAGGGTTCTCTAAGTATAATATCGTGTCATCTGCAAATAATGATAGCTTGATTTCTTCCTTGCCTATCTGGATGCCCTTAATGTCCTTTTCTTCTCTGATTGCTGCGGCAAGTACTTCCAGTACTATATTGAATAAAAAGAGGTGAGAGAGGGAAACCTTGTCGTGTTCCTGATCTTAAGGGGAAGGCTTTCAATTTTTCCCCATTGAGAATGATACTCGCTGTTGGCTTTTGGTAGATGGCTTTGACCATCTTGAGGAAACTTCCTTCAATTCCCATTTTCTGGAGGGTTTTAATCTGAATGGGTCCAGCAGAATTTTCCACTGTTGAATAAGATATTCACTTGTGTGAAGGATTTCAAAAGTTGCAGTAAATTTCACCTTTAAAAACATTGAAGAAAAAAGGGGGCTGAGGAGAGAGCACAGCATGAAGGGCGTTTGCCTTGCACGGGGGCCGACCCGGGTTGGATCCTCAGCATCCCATATGGTCCCCCTAGCACCGCCAGGAGTGATTCCTGAGTGCAGAGCCAGGGGTAACCCCTGAGCATTGCTGGGTGTGACCCAAAAGGCAATAAGACAAAATTTGTTAGTAATAACATTTCAGAAGAATATTTCCTTTAATGTTCCTTTAGTGTTTGGTGGGGTCTGCTGAGGGGAGTGTGGATAAAACTCGTTTGGATAAAACAGAATGAATAGTGTTCTCAGTCCACTGTCTGCAGTGGCTTGAGAACTGTGTAACTCTGTAAACCAGGGTCATAAATTCAGAGGCAGGGGTCCCAGAACTGAGCCTGAGGAAACTCACATCTGCCATATTTGCCGTGCAGGTTAGGAGACCCGGAATACTGTCCCAGTCCCAGAACGTCGGGGCACTGCAGTCGGCTGGCTGGTGCCCAAGAAGCGGGAATGCTGATGGGCTAAGGTTGGGCACCAAGCGGCTAGTCCTAAGGCCTGGCTCTTTCCACCATCAGGCCCTAAGGGCAGGACCCAGAAATGGGCTCTGTTTTCAAGGTTATAAAACTTCTGAAAGTCCAAATGTTTACATTCACCAGAGAAAACCACCTTTTTTACAGGACAGGATGTGTGCCTGGCCTTGTGAATACTTTGTTGCAATGACTCAGGATTTGTGGTTTGCAGCCCCTCTACCCAGAAAATTTTGTGTAAAAGGCCTAAGCTATACTCAGTAACGGAAACTGCTCTCCAGAACCCCCCATTGCCGCCGTGTCTTTCTTTCTTCCCTTCCTCAGCAGTAGCAAGGCAGAGGCTTCTCCCAAGTCCTTACCTGTCCGTTTCGCAGGCTTGAAGTCCGGCAAGATCTAGGTCTTCCTCATTGGTGCCGGGGGCTGATGGCCAGGTCCCCGACAGGCTTAATCCTACCAGAGGTGAAAGATATGGTGAAGATGCCCCAGTTGTCAGTGAGGTGGGGAAAGGTGCGTTTTTTCTTTTCTTCCTCTCGGCGTTTTCTCCCCTCTTGGCTCCTCATAGAACCATGCCCAGGCAGGGCTGGAGAGATAGAGAAGAGGGGAGAGCATTTGTCCTGCATGCAGCTGGCCCGGATTTGATCCCCAGCATCCTGTATGGTCCCCTGAGCACTATAGGGAGTAATTCCTGAGTGCAGAGCAGGAGTAACCCCTGAGCATCGCCAGGTGTGACCCAAAGAGCAAATAATAATATAAAGACACACAGGCACAGCTGGACAACTGACCCATGAAGCTGAGCCAGAATGAAGAAAGGTGAACGTTTCCTAGTGTTCCGACATGTGAGCCTTATCGTTCCTATTGGAAATTCCATTTGCAGTGCTCATAGTTTTGCCTGGAAGAGTGAGTGAAGGAAAACATTGTCCAAACCAGGTGCGTTTGAAGTGCCATATCCGTTCTGAAATATAGATAAAGGCATTAAAGCTTAACGTTGCTTTCCAAATGTGGATTTTATCTTGTGGATGATAAATTGGAAGGTAGAATACTGCCTACATATTTTAGGAGTTTCCTTGTGGGGGATGAATTGTCTGAAGATAGAATACTGCCTACATATTTTAGGAACTTGCTAATGGGAAAATTTTTTTGATTTGTACTTTATGATTTTTTAAGTTTCTTAATGTAAAAAATACTATTAAAAACAAGAACTAGGGCCGTAGCCATAGTCCAGTGGGTAGGGCATTTGCCTTGCATGCAGCCAACCGGGTTCGATCCCCAGCATCCCATATGGTCCCCCGAGCACTGCCAGGAGTAATTCCTGAGTGCAGAGCCAGGAGTAACCAACCCCTGATCATCGCCGGGTGTGACCCAAAAAGAAACAAAAAACAAGAAGTAAATTGCACATAGAGGTTAAACTATAGGACTCTGGTGACTGGTAGAAGAACGTTCTGTATGTCTTGATGGCTAAAGGTAGTATTTCTATGTTTCTTTTGGGGCAGGGGCACACCAGTAAGTGCTCAGGGGTCACTCCTAGTGGGCTCTGGGGACCATAGGGGATGCCGGGGATCAAACTGGGTCAGACCTGTGCAAGGCAAAGACCCTGCCTGCTGTACTGTCCCTCCAGTCCTAGGATTTCTGTGTTGAGCTCAGCCACTATAGGAATCTTTAGATTCTGATTATGTTTCCTCGATAATCAGTTTTTGATTTCCATTGCTTTTCTGAGGTACTGCTCTTTAGTTCTGCTCATCACTGCTTTTTTTTTTTTCTCCTTACGACACCTGGCTTGAACACAGGACCTCATGCATGCCAGGCAGTTGACTGCTGAGCTACGTCTCTGGTCCTGGAGGTGAGGTAGTTTTACTTAGAGAGCCACAAGGAGGCTTAAGAGAGAGTCACATTCAAGAAAGAACATGAGTTTCTCGGGGGTTGGGGCGAGCCAAGGGTAAATTCTGCAGTAAAGGGGAAGAGAGGAACGGTACATCTCAGGGTGACACCCCCAGAATGCAGACTGTGACCCGACCATTCTTTATGAAAAAGGAGGATGATAACAAAAACAAACCTGGTCTCCATAACAGGATTAGGTTTATTTTTAATAGATAAATTTGTTTGACCTGTTTGTGACTTTTGTGACTCTTGACTTCATGCTTGGGTATTTAATCTTTTTTGACTACACAGTGTGTGGTGGCTTCATCTTGAAACAAATTAAATTTTTCATGAGCCTTCTAATACATTTAAAATTTAAATTCAGGGGCCAGAGCCATAGCCCAGCGGGTAGGGCGTTTGCCTTGCACGCAGCCGGCCCATGCTGGCCCGGGTTCGATCCCGGCATCCCATATGGTTCCCCGAGCACCGCCAGGAGTGATTCTTGAGTGCAGAGCCAGGAGAAACCCCTGAGCATTGCCGGGTGTGACCCAAAAAAGCAAAAAATAAATAAATAAATAAATAAATAAATAAATAAAATTTGAATTCAAGGAAAAGTTTTTTTTTTTTTTTAATTTTATTATTTTCCCCCCAAATATCATTACACCATTTTAGACATACAATTGAAAGATGCTCATGTAGAGTTTTTGGATCCACAGTGTTCCAACACCCATCCCTCCACCCAAACCCATCTACCATCACCAATGTCCCCACCTCCCTCCCCCTCCCGCACTCCCAACCACCCGACAGATTCTGTATGTCATTTCCTTCGTCTCTATATCTCCTTCCCGACAAACTTTCCTGCTCTTCGTGGAATACAGTGCATTAAATGACATTACTGTTTCACTATTTTAGTGGACCGCGCAATCTGGGCTCGAACTGGTCTTGCTCAGTTGATCTGTTCGTGGGTCAGTTTCTCAGCGTCCGGACAGCGAAGATGGTGGCTAGTGTGATGGGCGAGTTTCATCTGGCTGCTTCCGGGACCCCCAGAGGCGATGGGCCAACACCCAAAACCCATCTGCCCTCCTCGGGATCCCATCATCAGCTGGGCTCGGCGCGAGCCTGGCTCCAGTCTCCCTAGCCGCTTGCGAGCTCTGCATACTGGTTCCCGGGCAGTTCCTGGCGGGTCCACCAGGCTCGGCAAAATGGAGGAGGGGGGGAGGGGCTTAACCCTGACTCCATCTGGCGAATTCCCAGTGATTCCCGCTTCTGGGAGCCGCCTACCTGGGCTCGAACTGGTCTTGCTCAGTTGATCTGTTCGTGGGTCAGTTTCTCAGCGTCCAGACAGCGAAGATGGTGGCTGGTGTGATGGGCGAGTTTCATCTGGCTGCTTCCGGGACCCCCAGAGGCGATGGGCCAACACCCAAAACCCATCTGCCCTCCTCGGGATCCCATCATCAGCTGGGCTCAGCGCGAGCCGGGCTCCAGTCTCCCCTAGCCGCTTGCGGCTCTGCATACTGGTTCCCGGGCAGTTCCTGGGCGGGTCCACCAGGCTCGGCAAAATGGAGGAGGGGGAGTGGCTTAACCCTGACTCCATCTGGCGAATTCCCAGTGATTCCCGCTTCTGGGAGCCGCCTACCTGGGCTCGAACTGGTCTTGCTCAGTTGATCTGTTCGTGGGTCAGTTTCTCAGCGTCCAGACAGCGAAGATGGTGGCTGGTGTGATGGGCGAGTTTCATCTGGCTGCTTCCGGGACCCCCCCAGAGGCGATGGGCCAACACCCAAAACCCATCTGCCCTCCTCGGGATCCCATCATCAGCTGGGCTCAGCGCGAGCCGGCTCCAGTCTCCCTAGCCGCTATGCGGGCTCTGCATACTGGTTCCCGGGCAGTTCCTGGGCGGGTCCACCAGGCTCGGCAAAATGGAGGAGGGGGAGTGGCTTAACCCTGACTCCATCTGGCGAATTCCCAGTGATTCCCGCTTCTGGGAGCCGCCTACCTGGGCTCGAACTGGTCTTGCTCAGTTGATCTGTTCGTGGGTCAGTTTCTCAGCGTCCGGACAGCGAAGATGGTGGCTGGTGTGATGGGCGAGTTTCATCTGGCTGCTTCCGGGACCCCCCAGAGGCGATGGGCCAACACCCAAAACCCATCTGCCCTCCTCGGGATCCCATCATCAGCTGGGCTCAGCGCGAGCCGGGCTCCAGTCTCCCCTAGCCGCTTGCGAAGCTCTCTAAGGAAAAGTTTTTATGGATACTTTACCCCAAGAACTGCTCTGGAATCCAAAGAGGCCTTAGTCTCCACTGATGAGTTTCTAGGTTAGTAGGGAAGTAAGGCAATACAAAGCAAGAGCGTAGAAAGGAAAAAAAATAACTAGGATTTACCTTTTGAACAAAATGTTTTATGGGCTTCCATGAAGCTGGAGGAATTAGGAAAGGCGCCGTGAGTCTGCGATCTGGAAGGGGAAAATCAGGCAGACCACGTGAGCTCTATAAATGCAGCCACCTGCCTTGTTATTGGCTGACTCCTTCCCTTCTCTTCAAACCTCCAACCCACTCAAATCTTTCTCCTTTCTGGATCTTCTGCTTCGTGAAGGAAACCAGGTGAGGATTTCCCTTCCCTTCAGCTGATCATTGTCACAACCACAAACTTATTTTGACCAGGTCCTTCCTCTCGGCCACTGTGGGAAAACCCGTCCTCATGAGTTCTCAGTGCAGCCTCTTTCCTGAGAGCCCCTGATGTGGGCTACAGCTCGCCTCTGTTTCGAGCCCCTTCCTTCCCGCTTCTTCCTCATTCAAACCAAAATACCCCAAGGGAGATGTTTGAACAGGAAGAACCCCACATAATTTGGGGAGTTAGAGTTCTGTGCTGATGAAGGGATCAGCGGGAGCATTAGGGACAAGGCTGCTTGCTCCGGTAAAGATGAGTGTTCCCGGCCCCCAAAGGATTCTTTGAGGCTATTTCTGTATAGGCCCCTTTAGTGGGGAGGAACGATTCACACAAGTTTTTTCCCAGTAGTTACTGGATTTTTTTGTTCGCTTTTACACGTTTCTAGAGAGATCAAGTTATTGTTGTTTTATTTTTTTTTTGGTAGCTTAAGTATCATGGTTACAAAAGTGTTCATTTTCAAGGTCTTCATGAACACAGTTGCTGTACCACCACCAGAGACCTTCTCACCACCCCGAAGTTACCCCTAGGCCCCCGCTTTCTCCCCAAGCCTAGGGTTTGGTCTCATCTAATACTGTCTGTTCCCTTGTTCTGTTTTTTCTTTCTTTTTTTCCTGTTTTTGGGCCACATATCGAACCCAGGTCAGCCATGTGCAAGGTAAGTTCCTACCTGCTGTATTCAAGCTCTGTTTTTATTTTCTTTATACTATACATACCAGAATAAATCTGTTCTATACTATAAATGCACATACTATAAATATCTATATTATAAATACCTGAATAAGTCTGGTATTTGTCCTGATTTATGTCCCTTCAGTCCCATCCAGGTTGTAGTGAGCTGTAAGACTCTATCTTTCTTTAGAGTGGGAATGTATTCCATTTGTGTGTTGTATTTTTATACTATGTATATCATATATATTATGTATATAGATTATGCTATACATATTTTTGATAGCTTATTTTTATATATAATGTATATGTGTGTGTATATATATGTGTGTGTATATATATATATATATATATATATATATATATATATATACACACAGTTGGGTTGGTTCCGTCTTGTGGCTAATGTGTTTGCTATTGTAATGAGTGTAATTATGCATTCTGTTTGCTGAATGAGTTTGTGTCCTTGGCTAGCTCTCAAGAAGTGGGATCACAGAGTCACCAGGAAGCTCTATTCTTAGGTTTTTAAGAAGTCTCAAGTTTTTATTCTTGCCTCACTTTCCTTTCCCACTTCACTCTACATTCCTAAGTGCGTCTCCATTTCTATCAGTCAACAGGTGTTAGTAACCGGCAGAAAACAATTGCAACAAATTCCTGCGTAACCACTTGGAAGCGGCTTATTTTGTTCCCGTCTTGAGTTAATTTTTCTCCCATAAACCAACCAGTGGTTCGTATTTGTTTGTTTGCCTTTGTTTCTGGGGATTGACTCCAGGGACTCATGTATGCAAGCCTCTGCTTTATGAACTGAACCAGAATGACTTTTTTTTTCTTTAAGTTTTTTGTTTCTGGGTCATACCCAGCAGTTCTCAGAGTAACTCCTAGCTCTGCACTCAGGGATCACTCCTGGCAGTGCTCGAGGGACTAGTATGTGGTGCTGGGGAATCGAACCCTGGTCAGCTGTGTGTGTGGGGCCTGAACTTACTTTCTACCCCAGCCTGTTTCTGGGGCTCCACGGTACCTTTTCAGTCCTTAGAATACAGTACACGTGTGGTTTCCTGAGGATCTTTACATATTGCATTGTCTGGGTAGAATGACTTTCCTCTTTACCTTTCCCTCTGATACTTTTTTTAAGGTACTGGCTTAAATTTGCCTATTCTTTAAAAATGGGCAGTCCCTGGGGCTAGAGCCATAGTACAGTGGGTAGGCCGTTTGCCTTGCTTGTGGCTGACCCAGGTTGGATCCCCTGACATCGTATATGGTTCCCCCAAGCAACGCCAGGAATAACAACCCCTGAGCATCACTGGGAGTGACCCAGGGGGAAAGTGGGGGGGAGGACACAATCTTTTAGGTAACATTAGATCCAATTTGCATATACTTTGTAATTTTCCTTTATTAGGACTTTTCATCACAAACATCATAATTTTGTTTAATGTCCTTCTACCCTGAAATTTCCATATAAGGCTGGATCTTGCCGCCCCACCTACAAGATGGTCAGACTTCCTTGTCAAGACCCTGAAGGAACGGTTTGAGGCTCTTCATATTCCTGAATCAACCAGATACCATTGGGCTACACTGGCACGTGATAGGGTCCAATGGAAATGTTACTGGCTCCGGCTCGAGTAAATCCATGAATAACGGGATTCAAGTGATCAAGTGATCTTGTTTTTTTCACACCTTCTGGGGCAACAGAGTAGTTGGCACCTAACAGGTACGTAGTAAATATTTAGTTATTCTCTCATTCAGCTGATAGGCATGCTTTGGGTGTTAGAGGTGTAGCTGTGAATAAACAGAAAAAAGAGAAATGAACACATTGAGTCATGCTTTATTGCCTCGTAAACTGATATTAAAATACCAGTATCTTCTTTAAAAAATTTATTGAGGCGCTGGAGGGAGATTAAAGCTTGCCTTGCATGCAGCTGACCCAGGTTTAATCACCAGCTCCACACATAGTTCCTCTGAGCACAGAACTATGAGTAAGTCCTGAGCACAGTCAAGTGTGGCCCAAAACAAAAAATAAAAGCAAAATACCATTGGAACAATATTGTTCTATAACATAATCTCTTAAGTTTTCAGCAATTATATATGTCATTTGAAAATCAACATGTATGTCCTATATCGAGTTACCACTTAACATTTCAGCTCTCTGCTTCGCTGTCCAGTCGAATCATTTGTCCAGTTTACCTGTCCTCCTTCCCCCTTCCCTCTGGTAACCCTGATGGGTCTACAGATGGGTCTCCTTTAATGTTTTTGAATAAAGTTTATCTGTGTGTGTGTGTTTCATCTGTGTTCTGTGTGTGTGTGTGTGTGTGTGCGTGTGTGTGCGTGTGTGAGGTCTGCGTTCCTCATTAGTGTGGAATCAGAAGGTCTTGATCTTTTTCTGTGTTTACGCTCTTCCCTGCCTTTGGCTTATGTCATAAGGCATAATGCCTGCTAGATCTCCCCATCTGGTATAAATGGCAAGATTTCAGCCTTTGTCCAACAAACTGTATCACTGTATCACTGTCTTCCCGTTCATCATCGATTTGCTCGAGCGGGCACCAGTAACATCTCCATATGTCCTGTCTCATGCAAGTAGATCCCCAAGGGCACCTGCTAGCTCCAGGAACATAAAGAGCCTCAAACCATTCCATCAGGTCATGGGAATGAGGTCTATAATTGTTACTGGTATCTGGCATATCAAATACAACACGGGCAGCTTGCCAGGCTCTGCCGTGCGGGTAGCGTACTCTTGTAGTCATCTCAAAATCCAGCATTTATTAATGAACCGCATGGCCGGGCTGTGATAGGCTGGTCTGATGGGTGGAGTTCTGATGAGGGGGAAGTCCGGATGTGGAAAATGGAGATCCTCATGGAGGACAAACTAAAATAAAATAAATAGCAGCATAGCCCTCATTGTGCCTACACAGCACATCCGTTGTCATTCAGTGGGCATCAAGGTGTGCCTGGCTCTTGGTTGCTGAGAATAACGCTGCACAGGACATGAGAGGCATCCCTTAGCAGAAGGGCCATTCCAGCGGCTGACAATGATCCCTCACCGTCAGATTTGCTTTCCCTTAGAGGTGTTGCAGGTGTGGCTGCAGTGCCCGGCTGTGTCAGCAGGTGTCAGACAGGAGAAGGCTTGTCTACAGCCCCAAGGCTCTGCCCTGTGGGTCCTGGATGGTTGATGGTCTGACATAGAAAAATACTGGGCCTCCTGGGCTGAACCCAGAGTCATGGCAGAGCCTGGCAAGCTACCCATGGTGTGTTCGATATGCCCAAAACAGTAACAATAATGGACCTCATTCCCAATGAATGGAGACGTTACTAGTGCCCACTCGAACAAATCAACGGGAAGACAAGTGACAAGTGACAAAGTGGTACTGTCGGGAACGCTGCCAGGGTCCCCAACAGTGCCGGGAAGCGAAGTTTCCTTCTACCTCTGAAGCATGCGGGAATGGATGAAAACTCATGAATCCTACGCAGGTTTTAAAATGCTTTACTTATCACAGGTTCAGGCATACAAATCAGCAATAGAAAAACCCTGTGCTTAGGATTCCCTGCTAGAACCCCAGCCACGTGTAGGCCAAGATGGCAGCCACCACGTGTTAAGGCCCTGTAAAAAGGAGACAAAGACAAGACTCCCAAGAAGAATGCAAGCCCCAAAAGAGAGCAGAGAGCAGAGAGAGAGAGAGAGAGAGAGAGAGAGAGAGAGAGAGAGAGAGAGAGAGAGAGAGAGAGAGAGAAGCAGGCTGGTTTTATACCCCTGCAACTCAGACCTCCCCACTATTATGGGAAGCAGGAATGGTCAAATGCCGTTAGGTAATTTCTCCCAGCACCTCACCTAGACCCTATTAAATGCTAATATTTTGAGCCAAGATCTGCCTGGAAATGCTTTATAGGGTAGAGAAGGGGGTTTCTGAGATGGCATGTCTCTGTACCAAAGACTAATACTAATGCCAGTTAAATATTTCTCCAAGCCTTCACAAGAGTCTCGTCTACTTCATGATAGTTTTGTATTTTAGTTGCTTTTGAGTTATCAGGGAGCCATGCTTGCTTGCTTGGAGGCAAACAGCATTTCTCTCTGGTCTAATTACTTAGAGATCCAATGTGGTCAGGCAAATATGCTGGTAAGATATAGCTAGTCCCACCATGATTGTGGTAGCATGAGAGAATATACCAGCCAGTACAGAATACATGATCAGATAAACTGCCACATTTAGACTACCCCCCCCCTATCTATGAAGTGACCTGCAGGAGGCAATCCAGGGCAGATGCAGAGGTTCTTAGAGGAGTCCTGCAACATGGTACGAGGTAATGGACGTTATAGATGTACCTACCGGCCACCTGAATACATTCTTTGGAAAAGTTTCCCTTCATATCCTTTACCCATTTTTTTTTTTTTTTTTTGCTTTTTGGGTCATACCTGGCGAAGCTCAGGGGTTTCTCCTGGCTCTGCACTCAGGAATTACTCCTGGCGGTGCTCCTGGGACCATATGGGATGCCAGGGATCGAAACCAGGCTGGCCGCACGCAAGGCAAATGCCCTACCCGCTGGGCTATCGCTCCGGCCCCTACCCATTTTTAATCAGCGTTTTTTTCTCCATTGAGTTTTATAAGTTCTTTCTATCACCCTTTTCAGATGTATGAAGTAGAAATGTCTCCATTCAGTACAATGTTTTTTGGTTTTATGCCAGTTTCTTTCACTGCCTAGACCTTTTATTTTTTAGTCTGATACAGTGTTTGCTTTTTCCTCCTTGCCATTGTAGTCAAGGCCTCAGACGCATCTCCAAGGCTGATGTCCGCATATCACCTTGTGCATTTCTATATATTTAACAGTTTTCAGTCTTACAGTTTATAATTCATTTTGAATTAATTTTTTGTGTGTGGTGTTAGTAGACCCATTTCTTTTCTTTCGCATGTGGCTAGTCAGTTTTTTAGCACCGTTTATTGAAGTGACATTCCTTGCTCGACTGTAAGCTTTGGACTGCTTTGTCACAAGTCATTTCTGTATGGTTTTATTTCTGGGCTCCCAATTCCTTTCCAGGCACCTGCATGCTAGATTTTAGTGTAATACGAGGCTTTGTTAATTTTGACCATTTTCTAATATAGTTTGAAGTTGGGGAATGTGGATTTCTTTTGATTTTTTGTTCCAGTTTTTCTCAGGGTATTTTTTGTTATTTAGGATCTTCTGGAGTTGAAAAAAAATCATGATTTATGGTTCTAATACATTTAATTGAGATTTTGATATAGATTAAGTGGAATTTGTATAGTACACACTTAAAATAGCTATTTCAGTGGTCTTCTTCCAGTTCACGAGTATGAGATACCTTTCTGTCTATTTGTACAATCTTTTTCAACAATTTCTCAGTTTTTCTTAGTATACTTTTTTGCTTAAATGTGTTTCAAGGTATTTAATTCTTGATAGAATTATAAATAGAATTTTTATCATCTCTTTCTACTAGTTCATCATTTTACTGCATGTTTTTGTAGCCTGGAACTTCACTATATTACTGGTTATTAATTCTAAAAGCTTTCTACTAGAGGCTAGAGCAATAGCACAGCGGGTAGGGCATTTTCCTTGCAAGTGGTCATCCCGGGTTTGATCCCTGGCATTCCATATGGTCCCCCAAGCTGCCAAGAGTAATGCAGAGCCAGAAGTAACACAGAACATTGCTAGGTGTGATCCAAAAAAGCAATAAATAAATAAATAAATAAATAAATAAATAAATAAATAAATAAATAAGGAAATAAATAAATAAAAGCTTTCTACTAGAGTCTGAAATTATTATTATTATTATTTTTGCTTTTTTGGGTCACACCCGGCGATGCTCAGGGGTTACTCCTGGCTCTGCACTCAGGAATTACTCCTGGCGGTGCTCGGGGGACCATATGGGATGCCGGGGATCGAACCCGGTCCAGCGCAGGCCATCCGTGTGCAAGGCAAACACCCTACCCGCTGGGCTATCGCTCCGGCCCCCTAGAGTCTGAAATTTTCTATGTAATTCCACGTCATTAGCAAATAGAGGCACTCTTCTTGCTTTCCAATTTCAAAACCTTTTTTGTCCTTATCTAATCATTCTTGCTAGAACTTGAACACACTACAAAATAGTACTGGTGGGAATGATCTTTGTCTTAACAAGAATACGAGCTTTTAGATTTTCACCTTAGAGTACGTGGTTGGCTCTGTAGATGTCATATGTAGCCTTTATTATGTCTAAGTACCCTTCCTCTGCTACCCCATTTAAGTTTATTTTTTTTTGGGTCACAACAGCAATGCTCAGGTGTTACTCCTGGCTCTGCACTCAGTAATTACTCCTGGCAGTGCTCAGGGTACCATATGGGATGCCAGGGATCAAACCCAGTTTGGCTGCGTGCCAGACAACACCCAACCTGCTAGACTATCGCTCCGGCCTTACCCATTATTTAAAAATATTTTATCATACCACCGTGAGATATACAGTTACAAAGATGTTCATAATTGGGTTTTGGTCATACAGTGTTCCAGCACCCATCCCACCACCAGTCCCCATTTCAAACCACTAATGTCCCCAATTCCCTTGCTCCTCCCCTTCTGGTACCCATTTTGTTGAGGGTCTTTAATAGTAAAAGGATGCTGAAGATATAGCAGGGCAGGAAAGACACTGAGTTGGAAGTGTACCCAAACCCTTATGATAACACACATAATCACTCACATAGGCCACATGAGAAATGACCCCTAAACAAAGACCCAGAAAGACCCAAGCACAGCAAATTGTGACACAATAGTAAAAAAAAAAAAAAAAAAAAAAAGCAAAAATGAAACAGTCATGTAAATGTCTCATTTAAAATGTACATGACTACTAGACTGCAAAAGGATGGTGGCTGGGCTGGGCTTACCCGGACTGGGCTGGGCTGAGCTGGGCTAGGCTGGACTTGGCTGGACTTCCCCGGGCTGGGCTGGGCTGGGCTAGGCTGGGCAGGGCTAGGCTGAACTTGGCTGGACTTACCCGGGCTGGGCTGGGCTGGGCTAGGTTGAGCTGGGCTTACCGGATGGACTGGGCTTACCCCAAGTGGTTCCAGGAGTAATTCCTGAGTGTTGCGTTGCAATTAACAAGATTTGTTTTCTTCTCGTCCACCCTATGCCAAATGCGTTGGGGAGGGAATGGCCTTTATTTAAGATCGTTGCCTGATGGGGGATTTTTTACGTGAGGGGCCTTAGCTCTCTAAAGCCGCCCTGCACCCCAGCTATACATAGAGATTTCCTTTGCATTATGTACAATGTGGACCGGGGCAGGTGTCTTGCCGTGAATCGGGGGTATGGGGAAGGGGGAGGAATACCTTTTCTAAATAGACATTTATATATACATACATATTACTGGTGCCCGCTCGGGCCAATCGATGATGAACGGGAATACAGTGATATAGTGATACAGTGATAAATAATTTCTCTGTACAGCGGGCAGTGGGAGAAATGGGCAGAGGACTAGGAAGCGGCGTCGGGGGAAAATTGAACATTGAACCCTGCCCTGGAGGGAGGGGCCAGCATGAACACACCCTGACAAATGCCCTCCCTCCCTCCCAGGGTTGAGTGAGCTCCTGAGGACGCAGCTCTGTCCTGCTTCCAGGGGTTCTTGGAGGAGGTGCCGTGCTGGGGTCACCCGCAGCGCCTGTACGCCTGTGCTTGGGCCAGCGGGTCCCTGAAGGAGTCGAAGAGCTGCTCGAGCCTCGGCTGCTTCCTCATGCTCTGCTGCACCACCTCCTCCTGCCCCAGGTCTTGGCGCCGCCCTCCACGGACAGGGTCTGGTCCGGCGTAGGAAGGTGTGATACTTACAGTGGTGGAGTGAGTGGGAGAGTGTATATTAGCCCGACTTGTCCAGCTCAACCTTGAATTTTTGGTCTCCGACCATGCTCCTCTAGAGTTTGTTGAGTGTCCTAAGATTGTAGGGCTCGCCTGCAGGGCAGGGCTTCCCCCAAGCACTACCAGGAGTAACTCCTGAGTGCAGCCATGAGTAACCCTTGAGCATTGCCGGGTGTGACACAAAAGGACAAAATAAAATAAAATGGTGTACCTGTTTTGCACCTAAAATCATTAATCTTGTCACGTATTTGGAAAACTGACAATCTGAGCATAATTGGCACCACTGCTTCAGAAGCTTTTTTACCATCTGTTGCACTCACTGTCACTGTCACTGTCTTCCCGTTCATCATCGGTTTGCTCGAGCGGGCACCAGTAACATCTCCATATGTCCTGTCTCATGCAAGTAGAGCCCAAGGGCACCTGCTTGCTCCAGGAACATATAGAGCCTCCAACCATTCCATCAGGTCATGGGAATGAGGTCTATAATTGCTACTGGTATTTGGCATATCAAATACGACACAGGTAGCTTGCCAGGCTCTGCCGTGCGGGTAGCATTGTTGCACTCATAGAATGATATTGTGTAATAATGATACAGCACTCCGAGAATGATCCTGCCGGTACAGACGCAAGTGGGGTAAACAGAAGCAGAGGCCCATCACCATTACAGAGGAGCTTGCTCCAGCTAACATAGAGCCTCCCTCCTCCCTCAGCCTAACCTGGGGCAAAGGAGAGGGATGTTCACTAGCCCACAGGTGGCTATTCTAGTTAGCATTTACTAGGAGTTATTTCTATGGGGCCTGAGCCACAAGTACCATAGGGAACGCACTTGCCTTGCATGTGGTCAACCCAGGTCAATCCTTGACATCTGATATATTCCCTTGAGTCTGCCAGAAATTATTCCTGTGTGCAGAGCCAGGAGTCAGTTCTGTGCACACCCAAGGTGCACCTTCCACTCCAGAAAGTTTTGTCTCTGTGTCTATATTTTATTATTTCTATGTGTCCATAGTACAAATACCCAGATCAATAATTACATCCTTTTTCAGTGTATTAATGAGAGCATATAGGCTGGGTAAGGGCCATGTTTGTGCCCCTGGGCGTGTTTGACAGCTTCCCTTACTCATATCACAAAGGAACAGCACAGAAATCTAGCTCACGTGACAGTGGGAGAACAACGCCCTCAGACATGACAACCTAAAGAAAAGTGACAGGTTCTCTCTTAAGGTCTGAAGCTACCCTCTTCTGTGGTGATTCAAGTCAGTAAACTTTGGGGAAGGGGACGTGCATGAGCTAGGGTCTGTAAGTGCTTAAAGAGAGCTGCAGAATCCTGCAAATTTTACTTGCATAAGTGCATTTTAGTTGTGAAAACATTTAGTTCCTTCTAAACCAAAAGAGACCATCAGGTAACAGGAATTTGTCTTCCAGAGTGGGTATTTTCCATATTTGGAAGAATAAGAAGTGTTGCTAGGACTCTCTGTGACCTTATGATTGGAGAACATCTGATACCAGTTTACACAGTTCATGATTCATGAACGGATTTTGATCTGTTCCTACTCCTTAACTGCTCTGACTTTAGTGTAGAGGTTTCTCCACAGACAGTATTTTCCTTACTGGAAGTGAGTTCTTTTTTTTTTAATTCTAATTGTGGCGATTTGCTGTCCTTGGTGTTGTTCTTTTGAGTTCCTTTCCTGGGTGGGAGATAATTTTTGGCTTCGAATTGGAATGTCCCAGAATAACTGCTGTCTTACACACTCTTGTGTGTTGCAATTTTAAGGAACTCCCATGGTTGAAGCCGAGATCTATCTATAGGCACCAGAGTTGGAATATTTATATTTCTGATTTCTACTCAAAGACTCCCATTATTTCAAAGTACATTGAGCTGAATTTTCCACTCACGTCTGAGAATAGCAAAAAGAGTAGGTGAACATCTAAGGTGGGTGAAGGAGTGAATTCTATGTCTTCCTCGAGTTAGTGGAAATTGGATCCCTGACCTGATGGTATTTGGAAGTGGGGGCGTTGGGAGGTAATTAGATCATAAGGGAAGAGCCTGCATGAATGGAATTAGTGTCCTTATTAAAAATAAGTGCCAGAGAGCTTCCTCCTGTTTGTGTCATGTGAGGACACAGTGAGAAGGCAGCTACCTAGGGACTCAGAAGAAGCCTCTTGCTAAGCATTGAATCTGCCAGCATGATGCTCAAGTCTCCAGACTATAAGAACAGATAAATGTTTGTCATCTAATCACACAGCTTAGGGTATTTTTTGCTATATCAGCCCTAATCAATTCAGTCAGGATGTTATAGTAAGAAGCAGAATCTAGCTTCTAAGCATTTTTCAGGCATCTGGGGACCATGTAAACATATATATTCTGGATCCATATTTCTAGAGCAGAGCCTGAGAAGTCTTACAAGTTTCTGAAGATGCAGCTGGTCCAGGTGTTCTGATTCCACTGACAGCATTGACGGCATTTCATGGTCTGGTTCTAGACTATCTCCTCCCATCTTATTGGTACTACTCTGCTGCTCCGTGTGTCTAGACACCTCCTCCCACCCCTATTCCTATCTCTCCGCCTGCCTCTCTTCCAACCGAGAGATGTTTATTGAATATCTCCTTGGGATAATGATCTGACTAAGAAAGGTCGATCCTGCCTATGTAAACAATAGATAAGTAAAGAAATAAGTCAGCAGGAGAATTTGCTCCTAGCTCTGCTCTCCCCTTCTAGCAGTGCTCCGAGAACCATATATTGTGTTAGGGATCCAACCCAGGTCACATGCTAGGCAAGAGACCTACTTGTTGTACTATCTCTGGCCCAGGAATCACAATGATATTGCAGGAATAATAGGCTGATGGGATGCAAGAGATTGAAGCAGAGGTGGGAAATTGTTGAAGATTTCTAGGGGCCAGAGTGATATCACGTAGTGATAGCCTTGCATGCAGCTGACCTGGGTTTCATCCCCAGCATCCTATATGGTCCCCAAGCAGCACCAGGAGTAATTCCTGAGTTCAGAGCTAGGAGTAACCCCTGAGTGTTGCCGGGTGTGATCCAAAAAAGAAGAAAAAAAGCAAGATTTTTTAGAGTAACTTTCTACAGAAGATAATGAAACTAAAATTCATTTCCAATGGGACAGTTTAAACCATTTTCCAGGTAAAATATGATGTTGCTTGGGGACAAATTGTCTTTGTTAAGCCAATTGTCAGTGCCTCTCTTATAAACCCATCTACTAATCTTCTGAAGACTATCTACAAACTACCACCTTCATTCCAGTTGCGCAGCCAGACATCAGACCTCAACTCTTTGAGTGTCCAATACCTGTGAGCCCTCGGACTTTGTGTAACTCATTTTGCTTTAAACTGTAACTGTTTTGTAATAATAATAATAATAATAATAATAATAATAGCTACATTTTGTGAACATACACTACCAGTTTTCATGCCTTGTCACAAATAATTCCTCAACATGGCAGTATTCTCTCTGCATTATAAAGAAACTGAAATTTGGAAAAGTTAAGTAATGTGCCCCCTCATGAAACGAACAAATGACAAAGGTAAGATCACACTAGGCTTTCCTACTTGGTCTGTTTTATTTCCCAAAGCAGATTTTAAGCAACACAAGGAAATGATTTTTATCCTTGTATTTATTCTAACATTTTTTTTCTTCTCTTAGGAGGAACCTTCTTAGTAGGGCTTAGGGGCCAGGGGCAATACCAGTGAAACCCAGACAACTGGGTCAGATGGGTCAGTGGTAAGTTTGAAGATGATAGCTTTTAAATCACAGCAAAAACGGGTTGTGGGAGAGTCCCAGACTTCAGTAAGCAATAAGAATAAAACAAAATGAGAACAGAATTTTCTCCTTGTGTTGTATAAATTTGCTGTGTTTGCTGTAGCAACATAACACAGATTGAGTGACTTGAACACTAGACATTTCATTCACAGTGCTGGAGGGTAGAAGGCTGAGAAGTTAGAGGCTCTGCACTCTCTAAAGATGTCAGCAAAGTATCTGTTGTGAATCTGCCTCCTAGTTTATGGAAAGACCCTCGGCAGATCGCAGTATGCTCCCCTTTTCACATGGTGTTCTCCCCAGGTGTCAATCTCTCTGTACAAATCCCTCTCTTTAGAAGAATACCAATCCTATGAGATGCTTATGACCTCACCTTCACTAATTACTTGTGCAATGACTCTCTTTCCAAGTCAGGTCACATTCTGACTTCAGTAAATGAATGGAACGGGATTAAGAGCTTAACCTGAAATTGTAGAGAACCTGACTGATTCTCTCCTCCCCCCGCCCCCATATTTCTTCTTCTCTTACAGCTTCTGTCATTATGCAGATACTGAACCACAGGAAGCTGAGGTGGTTTTCCTGTTTACCTTTTTCTAAAATCTGCACTGGAGAAGGGTCACAGGTTTTGTTTGATCTTACCGCTTTTAATATTCTTTATCTTTTGGATGTTATCATTTTGAGTATAATGTGTCTTGGAGTTTTCCTAATTGAGTTTTTTTTATCTATTTATTTATTGATTGATTGCTTTTTGGGTCACACCCTGCAAGATCAGGGATTACTCCTGGCTCTGCAGTCAGGAATTATTCTTGGCAGTGCTCGGGGACCATATGGGATGCCGGGGGTTCAAACCTGGTTCAGCTGCATCAAGGCAAACACCCTCCCCGCTTATGCTATCACTCCGTGCCGAGTTTATATTCACTGGGGCTCTTGAGGTCTCTTGGACCTTGGAGCCTATAATCTTCAATTTTGGGAAGTTCCTGTTGATGTTTTATTTAACTATTTTTACTTCATCACCGTGACTCCAAGAGAATCCTACCCTCATGGCAGAGACTGACAAGCTACCCATGTCGTATTTGACATGCCAAATACCAATAACAATTATGGACCTCATTCCCATGACTTGATGGAATGGGTTGAGGCTCTTTATGTTCCTGGAGTGGGCAGATGCCTTTGGGCTATCTCGCATGTGACAGGACATATTGAGATGTTAACGGTGCCCAATGGAGCTAATCAATGAAGACAGTGATACAGTGATACAGTGATACTTCATCACACTTGCCCTCCTATTCCTCAGGGACTCTGATACTTTCATTCTTGCATTCATTTAGTAGTTCTCTGGTGTGTTGTTCATTTCTTCTCAGATGATTTTTCAGCTTCTGCTGCTTCCTAGCACTTTCCTCCTCGTCTTGAAGTTACTGGATCCTTTCTCAGCTTCTGTTATTCTATGATTTACTTTCTATTGAGTTTTTAATGCTACCTATCATGATCTTCATTTCTGTCATTTCTGACTATATTAGTTTTTCTTCATTTTCACTCTCACACTTCTTTGTGCTTTGCAGACTCCCTGTGTTATCATTTCTTTGAACTTATTGCGCAACGTCATCAGAGTGCCACTAAAGACACCGTCTGTGGAGTTACTGGGGTTGATTACGTCTTCATCGATACTGTTTTTTGCTCATCGAGCTCGGTGGGCTTCTGCATGTCTCCCCATTAGTTTTCTAATGCTGTGCTGGAGTTAACACCTCTGGAAGATGCTGAAGAATAAAGCTTGAAGGCTGCTCTCCATCTTCTCTGCCTGTCCCCACAGAATGACAGGCAGAATAACTGTGAGTAGCTCGTCATTTGTTGAGCAGCTCTTAGCTTCAGGAGCTGTGCTGTGGGCCTTGTCGTGGCATAGTGTTGCAGGACTCCTAAGGGCCGCTGCATCTGCTCTGGATTGCCTCCCGCAAATCACTCCGTAGATAAGGGGGTAGTCTAAATGTGGCAGTTTATCCGACCATGTATGATGTACTAGCTGGTATAAATATTCTCCCATGCTATCACAATCATCGTGGGACTAGCTAGATCTTACCAGCATATTAGCCTGGCCACGTAAGGACACCTAAGTAATTAGACCAGAGAGAAATGCTGTTTGCTTCCAAACAAACAAGCATGGCTCCCTGATAAAATATAAAACTACAATGAAGTAGAGGAGACTTGTGAAGGCTTGGAGAAATATTTAACTGGCATTGGTGTTGATCTTTGGTACAGTGACATGCTATCTCAGAAACCCCCTTCTCTACATTTCAAAGGCATTCCGGCTCAAAACATTAGCACAGTAAAGGCCCTAGGTGAGATGCAGGGAGGGACTACCTGAGGGCATTGGACCCTCCCTGCTTTCCATAACAATGGGAGGAAGGTCTGAGTTGCGGGGGGGGGGTATAAACTAACCAGTTCCCGCTCTCCAGGTCTTCTTCCCGGTGGGATCTCGCCTTGTGAGCGTTTATTCCCCTTGGAAGTTTTACACGTGGTGGTCGCCATCTTGGCCTACACGTGGCTGGGGTTCTAGCCTGGAATCCTAAGCATCGGGTTTTTCCTTTTGCTGATTTGTATGCCTGAGCCTGTGATAAGTAAAACCTTTTAAAACCGCATCGGATTCCTGAGTGTTCATCCATTCCTCGCCTGCTTCGGAGGTAGAAGGGAACTTCGCTTCCCGGCACTGTTGGGGACCCGGCAGAGGGCCCCCGACAGCATAGGTCGGGTGTGGAAGTTGTTGAGAACCACCTGGTAGGGAGGGACTTTGCCTCCATTCAAATGGCCCCAGTGATATCAGCTGGAGACAAGGCTCACCTGGGAGGGCCGAGCAGCAGGCAGATGGGCAGGGTAAATGCTGTGTTTCAGTGGATTTATTTCACTAAGTTTCGCTAATTTTCAGCAGTAAAAAATAGTATTATTATTATTATCTATTCAGGTCAATATGTGGCAGTACTCTGGGTCTACTCTTGGGTCCATGCTCAGGGAGTGCTTCAAAGGATGCTTGGGGACCAGGTGGTGACAGGAGTCGAGTGGAGGCCTCCTGCACGCAGTGCTGTGCTCCGGCCTATTGAGCTACTTCTCCTGTCCAAAGATATGAAATATTGATCACCTGATCACTTGGTCACTTGAATCCCGTTATTCATCGATTTGCTCAAGCGGGCACCAGTAACATTTCCATTGGACCCTATCACGTGCCAATGTAGCCCAATGGCATCTGGTTGATTCAGGAATATGAAGAGCCTCAAACCGTTCCTTCAGGGTCTTGACAAGGAAGTCTGACCATCTTGTAGGTGGGCGTCCACGTGATCTTTTGACATCCCGTGGGATCCAGTCGGTAATGGCTCTAGTCCAGCGGTTGTCTCCAAATCGCATTACGTGTCCAGCCCATCTGATTTTCGATGCCTTGGCAAGCGAGACAGCGTCCCTGATTCTGGAATAGTGATGGAGGTCAGAACTCCGGATTCCTTCTCTCACTTGAGTGAGGCGTGATATTCAAGCATAGCTCTTCGATTCCTCTCTGGGAGACCCGGATAGCATTCTCATCCTGCTTTCATAGGCCCAGGTCTCTGAGGTGTATGTTAATGCAGGGAGAATGGTGGAGTCAAAGAGATGTCCCCGGAGCCAGAGGTTCTTTGTCCTTTTAGCTATTTCTTTGATGCCTTTGAAGACATTCCATGCCACTCTCTTCCTTCTGTGCAGCTCAGGTTTTAGGTCGTTCATCATGTTGACTTCTCAACCTAGGTACACATAACTGCTGCATTCAGAAATGTCTGTTCCATTGAGAGTGAATGGGGCCTCTGGAACTAGTTCATTTTTCATAAACATAGTTTTCTTTAGATTCAGCTGTAGACCTATCTTTCCACATTCTCGGTCGAAGTCAGCCAGCATCTGTGCCTCTTGGCTAATGTTTGGTGTTATTAGAACGATGTCATCAGCGGCGGGAGGTGGTGTAGTTGCCGATCATCTATCTTCACTCCCATTCCTTCCCATTCTAATTGTCGCGATGATGTTCTTGAGGGTGGCGCTGAAGAGTTTTGGTGAAATGGTATCACCCTGTCGAACCCCTCTTTTCACATCAATGATCACTTCTTTGTAGAATGGTGAGATCCTGGTGGTGAATCTGTCATGCAGCTCATGAAGGATCTTGATGTATTGGGTTTGAACACCCTGTTTGGCTAGGGCTTCTATGACTGCTTCAGTCTCCACAGAATCAAAGGCTTTCATTAAATCAATGAACGTGAGACAGAGTGGCATCTTGTACTCCCTACAAACCTCAATGAGCTTGGTTGCTGTGTGGATATGGTCGATTGTGCTGAATCCTTTCCAGAAGCCAGCTTGCTCGCATGGTTGTCCTTCATCTAGTGTTCTGCCAATCCTGTTCAGGATGACTCGTGTAAACAGCTTGTAGACGGACAACAGGCAGATGGGGTGATAGCTGCTGATGTCATGAATGTCTCCTCTTCTTTTTTTTTAAATATTTTATTATACCACCGTGAGATATACAAATAAAAAGATATACAATTAAAAAAGTTCATATTTGGGTTTTGGTCATACAGTGTTCCGCCACCAGTGCCCATCTCCCACCACCAACGTCCCCGGTTCCCTCCCCTTCCCCAGCCCCCTCCATGGCAGGTTCTTTATTTCTTTTTTTTTTTTTAATTTTTTTATTATACCACCGTGAAACATACACTTACAAAGGTGTTCATAATTGGTTCTTGGTAATACAGTATTCCAGCACCCATCCCTCCACCAGTGCCCCATTTCCACCACCAATGTACCCCTCCCCCTCCCGTCCCCCACCCACCTTAATAGCAGGTACCCCAGTTTCCTCTCTTTCTCTCTCTATCTCTCTCTCTGTCTCTGCATCTCTCTCCCTCTTATTTTACACATTATGGCTAGCCCTGCAGATATTTAGAGTTTGTCACTTAAGTCTCTTTGTGTATATTCAGTGGTGAGTTTTAATCTGCCATTACCATTTCCCCATATTTATTAAAACACTGGTATCTATATCCTATTAATGAATGCAGTCATTCTATATCTGTCCTTTTCCTTCTGACTAATTTCACTCAGCATGATAGACTCCATGTCCATCCATTTGCAGGTAAATTTCATAATTTCATCCTTTCTGACAGCCGCATAGTATTCCATAGTATAGATGAACCACAGTTTCTTTAGCCAGTCCTCTGTTCTCGGGCATTTAGGTTGTTTACAGATTCTAGCTATAGTGAATAGCGCAGAGATGAATAAAGAAGTACAGATAGTGTTTCTGCTATGTGTTTTTCGGTCTCTAGGGTATATTCCCAGGAGTGCTATTGCTGGATCAAATGGGAGCTCAATATCTAGCTTTCAGAGGAATGCCCATATTGTTTTCCAAAAGGGCTGGACCAGTCGGCACTCCCACCAGCAGTGGATGAGAGTCCCTTTTTTTCCCCACATCCACGCCAGCACCGGTTGTTCTTGCTGTTTTGGATGTGTGCCAGTCTCTGTGGGGTGAGATGGTACCTCATTGTTGTTTTGATTTGCATCTCCCTGATGATTAAAGATGAAGAGCACTTTTTCATATGCCTTTTGGCCATTCGAATTTCTTCTTTTTTGGAAGCTTCTGTTCATTTCTTCTCCCCATTTTTTGATGGGGTTGGCTGTTTTCTTCTTGTGGAGTGCTACCAGTGCCTGATATATATGTCTCCCTTCTTGAACAGTAGAACTGTCCTGCTGGTTTTCCGTTGGGAGGGCACCTTGCATTCAGACAGGTAGCGTGTGAAGAGCCGAGCTAGTGTATTGATGAGTACTGACGGCAGATTCTTCAGGTGTTTGGGTCTGACTTTGTCTGGGCCCAGGCCAGAAATATTATTGCCAAGAAATATTACTCTTGAGAAAGAAGATGGAGCAATAACTTCCAGAAGTCCTGAATAGGAAATGGCCTATGTACACTATACTGCAAAATAGCTAAGATGTTGTAAGGTGAAATTTCTAAATATTGAAACCAGAGAGATTGGCCTTGCATGTGGCCAGCTTGGGCTCAATTCCTGATACCCGATATGGACCCCAACTACCACTGGAATGATTCCAGAGCATAAAGCCAGGAGCAACTCCTGGCCACAGTTGGATGTGGTTCCCACAATAACAAACAAAAAATCAAATATTAAGTTCAACAGCCACAAATCACAGTGTCTGTAAATATTTGGATCATTGTACAGGCTAAGTATGAATTTTGCTGACTAGATCGCAGAATTACCCAGGAGAGTTTCTTTCATCTGACCTAGCTTTCATGACAAGAATGTCTAACCCAGGGATTTGACAGAATAGATCTGAATACATTAAATTGAATAATGTTTTCTCAAAGTAGCTTATGTCTTTTAATTGAGACAGCAAGAAATCAAAGATAAATTTAAGATGCTACGTAAAAACAGTATTGTGCTATAGGCCAGCAACTATTCTAAGAACACTTAGGGAATGAGGTAGATTCTGTTATCACCATCTTAAAGATAAAGAAACTGAGAGATCAGATAGCTAGCCCAACTAGAAAATGGTACCCATGGGATTTCACACTTAAGCTACTATCCTTTACAGTCTGCATTCACAACTTCCATGTTTTGGTGTCAGAACAGAATTTGCCAGAAACACCTACGTTTTCAAAGGAAGTTTTCTGTTGAGATGTTTACTATCAGTCAGTCAGTGTATTGCTCCTGTTGAATTTAAGAAACAGAACAGTGGCTAAGCTTCATCTCTAGTGCTAAGTTCAAGCCCAGGCTGTGCCATAGCTTGGTTGTATAACCTTTTTATGTGTTGCTCAATTTCTGTGAAACTCAGTTCCATCATCCATAAACTCAGGATAATTATGTGATTCATGTTGAAAGTATTTGGTACAGTGCTTGGTCATAATAAAAATAATAAAAAATATATAAAATGCACATGTTTTTTTAAATTTTTTATTTTTACAATTAAAAGATATACAATTAAAAAGTTCCTATTTGGGTTTTGGTCATACAGTGTTCCAGCACCCATCCCGCCACCAGTGCCCATCTCCCACCACCAATGTCCCGGTTCCCTCTCCCCTCCCCAGCCCTCCTCCATGGCAGGTTCTTTATTTCTTTCCCTTTTCTCTCTCTTTCTCTTTTCCTTCCCCTCCAGACTATGGATTACAGAACATACATTAAAGGGTTGTCATGTGTATCTTTTTGCCTCTATTTAATGCTCAGTTCTAGGTTGGCATAAAAATGTATATATATATATATATATATATATATATATATATATATGTTGGAGGGGACAGATTTAGCTAATTTGGGAGCTTTTTTGTTTTGCCCACACCCAGCTTAATCTTATTGAAGTCAAGGTTCATTCTAATGAGATCTCTCTTCTATGTAAACACTGCTAGAGGGTGTGGCAGTTACAGAAGTCACCTTGATTGAATAACTTCTGACTTATACATCTACTAAGACTTCTATGTTTACTAGATTGGGCACAGCTCCTCTTTATACCCACTGCACCCAGCATGGGACAGTTAGAATTTACCAGGGAGACTACCACCCTGGCTACGCTGAGACTATAGGAAGACTATAGGAAGGATCATACTAGTTTGCTCTAAGCAGGCGAGAGTGACCCTTTCAGTACACAAGAACAAGATACTCAGAATCACCCTGGTGCAGATAATAATAAGAAGGACCTTGTGGGTACCATCTAGATTACATGAAGCTCATGAAGTTAAGATGTATTACTTTATATCAGCCCCCTCTCTCTTCAGTGTTTTACATAAGAGATAATCCTTGGTGTAACCTTTGTTTATACCTGCAATAAGGTGTGGCACTACACTCTGTTTAGGGTTCTTTGTTGACATGACAACCTCCCGATTGGATTACTTTGGTGTATATAAGGGGCTGACTTGAGGTCACTTCACCTTTTGCCTTTTGGTTCCTCAGCCTTCAGCTTTTGGCTCCTGCGGCCTTTTGGCTTTTGGCTTTTGGTCTTTTGCTCTTTAGCCTTTTGCTCCTTCTTCTGGGTAGGACTCAGCTCGGTTGAGATCCTCTCTCTCTTTGGTGGGAGACTTAGGCTCTTTTATGCGGTCTAAGTTCGGACCAGAGCTAGAGTTTGTTCATTATATTGGATTGCTGTGGAAGAGCTTTTTGTACTATTAAAAGCCATTTTTTGGAACTGCACGGATTCGTGAGTTTTCATCTGTTCTTCCGGCGTCCTCGGAGGTAGAAGACAACCTCTGTCCTGACACTGTCGGGGACCCGGCGGCATTCCCCAACATACATATATATATATATATATATATATATATATATATATATATATATATATATATATTTATTTATTCTTTATTGAAGTATGTTTTTAGCTACTAATTTTTTGTCAGTTATAAATTCAGTGCACATGAACATCTGTATCAATTCTTTGTAGACTTTCACTTAAATTTCTCTGGAGTAAATACCAAAATATATACATACATGTCTTTTTTAGATTTTAAGAAACAGTGTTTTCCAAAATGGTTGTATCACTTTTCATTCTCACTATCAATGAATGTATTTCCATTTCTTCCATATCCTTGTCAACACTTGATATGGTCAGCTTCTTTGCAGGCAATTTTCACTTGAGTAAAAATAAATCAAATTTACTATCATAAGTATTTTTTAAGTTTGCAGTTAAGTGTTTTTAAGGAATATTTGTTTCACATGTTTATGAAACAAATTTGAGAAACAACTTCATCTTCAGAAATTAACCACTATTTCCATTAAAAGAACAATTTCCGCTTGCACTTCACGGTCATGTTCTCCCTTAAACACGGACCTTGCTTGCTTGACTCTATGTTTTTTGTTTCCTTATTTCCACTCTGGGGAAGCCTGTGTTTTCTCTCAAGCATGTACTTCTCCTTTCTCTCCCCTGACATCTTTCAAAATAAGTTTCAATAAAAACTTTATGTTTCAATAAAAGAACAATTTCCCTTCCCCTTTCTCTCCCTGTCTCTGGCAATACAGAGAGAATACTTCCTATCTTTCTGAACTCAACTACTTTACATATAAGTTTAGTGCTTGTCTGTTTGTGACTGGACAGATTAGCATGTTATCTCCCTAAATTCACCTATGTTGCAGGGGTGTGTGATAAAATGTCCTTCCTTTTAAAGTGAGAATAGTATTCCATATTTGTGTAGAATGTTTTGTTTATCTGTTATCTATTGGTGAACAATTGTGTTGTTTCTGTCTCTTGTAAATTGTGAATAGAATTGCTATGAGCATGAATTTATAAATATTTCTTTGAAATTTTTGTTTTGACTTTTTTTTGACATATCCAGAAATGACTTCTCAGATCATCTGTTTTATTTTTATTTTTTGAGAAAATTACCTTACTATTTTCTGAGGTAATCCCATAGTTTTTAATCCCACCTTAATGGGAAAGGGCTCCAAATTTTCCATCTTTGCCAATATGCACTGGCTAAAGTCACAGGGCTTCCATGGAGGTGGAGCTGGGGTCCCTCTCCGCCACCTCTGTCCCTTCTGGGAAGCCTGGTTGACCCATCTAAGAACTACTCCTGGGCTGTCAGCTGTGATCCAGAGACACTGACACACGGGCAGAGCTGCTACTGGCTCTTCCCTGCTTGGCTGATCATGAGGCATCCAGGAGGGAGGGTGGGTTCTGGCCCTGGCCTGCCACCCCAATAGAGCCTCAGCAGAAGCCAGAGGAAATCCCGCACCATAATGGCAACCATTTTCAATGTCCGGAGTCCACAGCTCGTGAGTCCCACCCAAAGAGAGAAGCCGATTTCAAGCCCAGTACTCAATGAATCTGAAGACCTGTCCTGTTACAAAAGATTCTAGCCACTGAAGAGGAGAAAATGAAGGAGATGAGAATGCTTCTAGCCTGACAGCAGACTGGGACCCCTGGGATAAATCCAGAGCCACAGCAGAGCCTGGTAAGCTACCTGTGGTGTATTCAATATGCCAAAAACAGTAACAATAATGGAGCTCATTCCCAATGAATGGAGGCGTTACTGGCACCCACTGGAGCAAATTGATGAAAAATAGGAAGACATGTGATATAAATGATCACTGTATCACTGTATCACTGTCTTCCCATTCATCATCGATTTGCTCCAGCGAGCACTAGTAACATCTCCATATGTCCTATCTCATGCAAGTAGAGCCCAAGGGCACCTGCTTGCTCCAGGAACATAAAGAGCCTCAAACGATTCCATCAGGTCATGGGAATGAGGTCTATAATTGTTACTGGTATTTGGCATATCAAATACAACACGGGAGACTTGCCAGGCTCTCCCTGCGAGTGGCATACTCTTGTAGTCATTTCTAAATTCAGATATAAATATAAATGATACAAGCGCCAATAGTCACTTTCCCTCTTCTATCATTGGTTCCTGTTGATAACACCTATCCTAAGTGTGAAGTACTATCTCGTTGTGGTTTTAATTTTAAGTTTTCCGATGAATATTTGGAGTACCTTTTCATGTGTATGTGTATTGTCATTTGTTTATCATCTTCAAGAAAATGTCTGTTAAAGTTTTTTAGTCTAATTTTTTCAGTTGAGCTTAATGTTGCAATTTTGGTTGTTTTTTGATCTTAACTTGTAAGACTTTATCCTATATTTCTTTTCTTATCATTTTAAATATTGAAACTCTCTTCTTCTATTCCATACGTTGTCCTTTTAGTTTCCACACTGCCCTTTGATTAATGACTCTTCAGGTGCTAGTCTTCTGAAGTCCTTTTAATTTATTTATTTTTTTTTTTTTGCTTTTTGGGTCACACCCAGCGGCGCTCAGGGGTTACTCCTGGCTCTGCACTCAGGAATTACTCCTGGCGGTGCTCGGGGGACCCATATGGGATGCGGTGATCAAACCCGGGCCAGCACAGGCCGGCCGCATGCAAGGCAAACGCCCTACCGCTGGGCTATTGCTCTGGCCCCCTATTTTTTTCTTGACATGAAAAATTACTCAGCACCACTTATCATTAGGGAAATCCAAATCAAGATGACAATGAGATATCATCTTACACCAATTAGAATATCACATATCAAAAATAGTAGGAAAGGTATAAAAATTTTTTTTAAAAGTAGTAGGAAAAATCTGTGCTGGTGAGGACATAGTATAAAAGGAATTCTCATCCATTGATGGTGTAAATGTTGTCTGGTTCATCCCTGTAGAAAACAGTATGGAGTGTCCTCAGTAAACTTAAATTGAGCTGCTATATGACCCAGCAATTCCACTTTTGGGCATCTACCTCGAGAACATAAAAACACTCATTCATAATGATATGTGCACACTGTTATTTACTGGCGCACTCAGTACAGCAGCTAAGATATGAAATGAATGTAGGGGTCCAATGACAGGTGAATGGATTATGAAAGCGTATGTATTAACAATGGAATACTATGCAACTGTAAGCAATGATTTGTTGCAAATTGGTTTGTAACTGGAAGATAATCATGTTGAGTAAAGCAAGACAAGAAAAAAACACAAATAAAGAATGGTCTCACTTAATGTGGTATATAGAATAACTGGATGAGAAAATGCAATATTATAAAAGGAGGAATTTGCAGATAATCCTCACTCCAGAGTTTAGAGAGGAACAGGAGAAGGAAAGAAATCAAGTGGGGAAGGAAGATGAGAAAGGAAAGTAATGGTGAAACTGGGGTCAAGGCTTCAGTTATACTGGTGATGTAGGAGATTGGTCAGGCTATATATTCAAAGCACAGACTCAACAACACTGAAAGCATGAGATCTTTTTTTTTTAATTTTTTATTTTTACAATTACAAAGATATACAATTAAAAAGTTCATATTTGGGTTTTGGTCATACAGTGTTCCAGCACCCATCCGCCACGGGTGCCCATCTCCCACCACCAACGTCCCCAGTTCCCTCCCCCTCCCCCAGCCCTGCTCCATGGCAGGTTCTTTATTTCTTTCCCTTTCTCTCTCTTTCTCTTTTCCTTCCCCTCCAGACTATGGATTACAGATAATACATTAAAGGGTTGTCATGTGTATCTTTTGCCTCTATTTAATGCTCAGTTCTAGGTTGGCATTAGTACCCTCGACAATTGTTAGCACACTGTTCCATTTTTCTGTCTTACCTAACCTCTGACTCCCACACGTTTGTGATAATTTCCACCTTTGACAAGACCTCCTGATATATGTTTCACTTGACCTTGGATATTGGTATCTTAATATGTACATATATATTTATGTTATGAAAGCATGAGATCTAATCTGAAACCACCGAACTTTGTAATGTGCCTGTCACAGTGGTGGTGGGGGTGGAGGGGACAGGTAATGGAGTATGGGAACATCGGTGGAGAGAAGCTGACACTGGGGTTGAGATTGGTGTTGAAATATTATGTGTTAAACAACGCCAACTATCGATAAGTTTTAAATCACATTCTTGAACTATATGAAATCATTGTTTTAAATCTATTTTTGCTTTATAAGATCTATTTTATAAGAAATCATTGCCAAATTTAAGGCATGAACATTTCCTTCTGGACTTCATGAGATACAATTTTGGATCCTAAATATAAAGCTTTCACCATTTATTAAAAATTTTTTTGTCTATAGTATAGAAGGGCCTTATTTCATTATTTAGCATGCATATGTCCAGTTTTCTTACCTTCATTTATTGAATAAATTGTCCTTTCTCCACTGAGTGGTCTTGGTGTACTTGTTAAGTATTATGTCAATTATATGCAAGAGTTTACTTAAGGAGTCTCTATTTTCTTTTTATATGTTTGTTGACATGCAAGTATTAGTTTTGATCACTGTTGCTTTATAATCTTTTTGAGTTATAAGTATGAATCCTCCATATTTATTCTTTTCAGAGTTATTTTATCTATTCAGGATGTTTTGTGATTTCATGTTAGTTTTAGGTAAATTTTCCCCCTAGTTTTACAAAAACTTTTACTGAGTTGTTTTGTTTGGTTTGGGTGGGGAGTCACACCCAGCAGTGCTCAGTACTCTGTTTTCAGAGGTTACTACTGAACCATACACAGTGCCAGGGATTGAAATTTACCAACACATGTATGAATTGCTAAGTCAGTAAGGAAGGTAGGAACATATACTGAATTATCTCTATCATATGGATCATTAAGAAGCATAGTAAGGGAATGACAAATGGTCAAAGGCAACAGAGCTGCAGAATTGGTCTCTCATCTGAGCTTACCAAGATTGGGGTGTTGGCAAGTAGAGTAATTGAATGGAACCCAGCATTAATGTTGGAGGAAACAAATACTGTGGTGGAAGGTGTGGTGTTAGGATATTGTATGCATGGTGCCGTACCATTAACAATATAGGTATCTCTATATCGCTTGTCACTTGTCTTCCCATTGTTCATTGATTTGCTCGGCGGGCACCAGTAGCGTCTCCATTCGTTGGGAATGAGGTCCATTATTGTTACTGTTTTTGGCATATTGAACACAACACGGGTAGCTTGCCAGGCTCTACCGTGGCTCTCAGTTTATTGCAGGGAGTCCAGTCCTTTTCTATGTCAGACCATCAACCAACCAGGATCCATGGGGTAGAGCCCTGGGTGTAGACAAGCCTGTCTCCTGTTGACATAGCTGGGCACCGCAGCCACACACCTTGAGAGGCAGGAACTATACACAATGATAGACTATTCCATGAGAGGGAGTGAGATCAGAATTCAAAGTCACATATCCAAAATCTGGTACTGGGTTATCTGTGAGAACTCTTCACAGCTCAAGATACTAAACAATAAAGTTACAAGCGATTTTTTTATTTTATTATATCACCATGAGATAGACAATTCAAAGCTGTTCATGACTGAGTTTCAGTCATACAGTGTTGCAGCACCCATCTCTCCACCAGTGCACATTTCCCACCACCAATGTTCCAGTTTCCCTCCCTCACCCCACCCCGCTGGCCTCTATGACAGGCACTTTTCTTCTCTTTCTCTATCTCTTCTCTGTTTCTCTGTCTCTCTGTTTCTCTGTCTGTCTCTCTCTCCATTCTCTCTCTCTCTCCTTTTGTACATAAGTTACAGGCAATTTAACACTTCTATAATGTTAATACTTCTATAATGTTACTATTTACAAGCTTAAATTTCATTAACTCACAAATACCAATGTGATTAAAAAAACTGTGACAAAGAAAAAATACCTATGTGATAGCTATATCAATAATTTATCCAAAAACATGAAAAGCCAGACTGTAACATGTAACTGTAAGCTAGGCTGGTTATATTTCAGAACTTCTTTTGCATTTTAAAACTGATGAATCCTCAGAGACTCTGAACTGCACTGTCACACCTTTCATAATTTACTTATTTGCACACTCACATATTCGGCCTTTTAATAAAATTAACTTACCTTAATGTTGCGCTCCACATCTTAGAGTGTGCAGGGGTTACTCCGGGCTGTGCTCAGGGAGGAACCCGGGCCCCTGAGGTCCTCTCCCTCGTTATCTGGCTTATTTACGTATGTATGTGTGTATGTGTGTATGTATATAAAGATACATATATTGTTAATGGCATTAACAATATATGTTAATATAGATTAACTATGGTGGATCTGCTAAACTGGGAGCAAGTGAGTGAGTGAATGATTGGACTAACTTCCAAAGGAGTGTGGGTTCAACCTCAACTCCAATGTTGCAGCCAAAACAATAGAAGGAGTTATATCAGGTTAAAAATACAAAAAAGCGAGATAAGATACTTTTCAAAAGATTAACCTAGGATTATCTTGCAGCAGGGGCTAAGCCAAGCGGAAGCTGGAATTCATGTTTACACGCAGAATCCTATAGTATTTAGGAATCCAAATCCTCTTAAGTGAGTAATTTTTTTTCTCCATGTTTGTCAGCTTAAATCACAGAAGTAGGTGAAAGACCTTTTTTGAATCTGCTGCTGAAGGTTTCTTCCAAGCCTCAGCTTCTACCATCCCAGAACACGTGGATGGAATTTGTGATATCATCTCAGCTTTTCTGTTAGCATGTAATTCTCCAGACTGACAAGGACACACACTGTCAAGACAGTGAGAGTTTGGAGATGAAGAGGCTGCCCTCAGGCACGAGAGGCAAAGGGGAAATCTCATCTCCTGGCTCTAGGCACTAGTGTCTCTTGTTTTAAAATGGACCATATCAGAAGACTCCACTCCGAAGCAGTGGGGACATTTTTTGCTCCCCTCCTGTATATACCAAACAGTGGGGATGGGAGTGGAGGAGGTGAGAAAGGGCTTGGGGATGGGGCTGTGGCTGAATGTTTTCTTGAAGTTCTACTGGCGCTCCTGCTTTCCGACTCTACTCAGATGATTCTAAGAAACCACAAAGTTAACATTCTATGAGCCACACACAAGTGTTGTTAGAATGCACTGACTCCCTATATGTTGTACATACATGGTATAGAAAATACAGTATTTGTTACTCTTCCTTTTCATCTACTAATAACAATTCTGGGTTGAGCCTAGAATGTAATAATAACAATAATACAAAAAATTTTTTTAAGTCCAGGAATTGCCCTAAATATTTTATGCATAATTCCTTTCACAAGCATGTGAGATAGGGTGATACTCTCCACTTCACAGGTGAGCAATCCAGGCAGAGAGAAGCCAAGTAACTCACATATGGTATCACACTCAGCAAAGTGTAACACATTGGATTCAGGCTTGCTCAAGGGAATTTTCTATATGAAGCATCCAAAGGTCTTCTCTTTCTTATTTAGCATCAGTGTGGTTTCATAGGAAAAATGAAACTAAATTTTCCACCAATTATTCAAATTCTGGCAGATATACTGTGTGATCTTAGGTGACTTTACTTAGTCTTACTGAGTCATAGTTAGGCTGGGCTGTGGTTACAAAATCCATTGAACTTGTTAAGTTCAGTGGCAGTTTATATTTCTTGGAAGAGTATCAAAGTCTAAGATCAAAGTGGTGATACATACAAGTTGCTTCTTGGGGAGGGGTCTTGTTGGGTTGTAGGCTATCTTCTTGCTATCCCCTCACCGTGTCAGTGAGCATGTTCTAGAGACCCCATCATGTCTCCACAAATCTACTTCTACCCTCTCAACTCCCCTGGTGTTGCTGGTGGATTGAACTGACAATATCCATACCCACTTGTCGGGAACGCCACCGGGGTCCCCGACAGTGTCAGGACAGAGGTTGTCTTCTACTTCCGAGGACGCCGGGAGAACAGATGAAAACTCCGATGAAACTCCTTCAGAGTTGGCCTTGGGTAATAGAAGTGACCAGCTCTGAGCACAAAAAAACAAAACCCAAAAAAATAAAATCTGATGAAACTCAGATGAAAACAGATGAGTCGGTGCAGGTCCAAAAAAGGCTTTTAATAGTACAAAAGCTCTTCCACAGCAATCCAATATAATGAACAAACTTTAGCTCTGGTCCGAACTTAGACCATACAAAGGGAGCCTAAGTCTCCTACCAAAGAGAGAGGATCTCACCCGAGCTGAGTCCTACCCAGAAGGAGCAAAAGGCCAAAGAGCAAAAGACCAAAAGCCAAAAGCCAAAAGCCACAGGAGCCAAAAGCTGAAGGCTGAGGAACCAAAAGGCAAAAGGTGAAGTGGCCTCAAGTCAGCCCCTTATATACACCAAAGTAATCTAGTAGGGAGGGGTATGTCAACAAAGAACTCTAAACAGAGTGTAGTGCCACACCCTATTGCAGGTATAAACAAAGGTTATGCCAAGGACTAAGGAGATTATCTCTTATGTAAAACACTGGAGAGAGAGGGCTGATATAAAGTAATACATCTTAACTTCATGAGCTTCATGTAATCTAGATGGTACCCACAAGGTCTTTCTTATTATTATCTGCACCAGGGTGATTCTGAGTATCTTGTTCTCATGTACTGAAAGGGTCATACTCGCCTGCTTAGAGCAAACTAGTATGATCCTTCCTATAGGCTTCCTATAGTCTCAGCGTAGCCAGGGTGGTAGTCTCCTGGTAAATTCTAACTGTCCCACGCTGGGTGCAGTGGGAATAAAGAGGAGCTGTGCCCAATCTAGAAAACATAGAAGTCTTAGTAGATGTATAAGTCAGAAGTTATTCAATCAAGTTGACTTCTGTAACTGCCACACCCTCTAGCAGTGTTTACATAGAAGAGAAATCTAATTAGAATGAACCTTGACTTAAGTAGATTAAGCTGGGAGTGGGCAAAACAACAAAACTCCCAGAATAGCTAAATCTGTCCTCCAACACCCACTGTATTATTGCTCCAACCTCTTACTTACCACTATATTACACTATTGATCCAAGTCTTCTTTATCTTTGGGGGGAGGGTGGAGATCTTGCTGCAGCTGATGATGTTCAGGGGTTTCTCCTGGTTCTGCACTCAGGAATTACTCCTGTAGGTGCTTAGGGGACCATAATGGGATGCCAAAGATTGAACACAGATCAGCAGCATACAAGGCTGGTAGGAAAGATGGCAGCTCAATCATGTTCTTGATAACAATCTTGCCTCCATGTTCCAAAGAAGCAGCTGATGTAGGAAACAAGAATCAGAGAGTGTATTTTTAGCAAAGACCAACTGGTAGACTCTAGATTGGTCAGTATATTTGCTCGTGGGCTGGTCCTCTGAGGCTTAAGTGTCCAGACTACGGTTATCTTGTTTGTGAGCTTTTGGGGGAAAGGACAAGATAAAGGAAATCTTCTCTGTACCTTCAACAGCCCTGCCTAGAGAGTGTGTTGGGTTTTAAATCTGAATTCATCTCTTAATTCTTTTGAGCTGGTACCACTGTAAATGCCCCCTCTGTTCAGTTAAGCTTACCTAAAATTCATGATATAGCATTTCTACAACACTAATGCAAGATAAATGTATTTTCACCTCAAAGCTCTGAGGTTACAGGAAATATTCCCTAAGAACCTCAGAAGGAGATAATTCAGCTCTTTTTATCTTTATGCTGACATTTGTTGACGAAAAGTCAGAATCCAAGGGCAGGGGAAGTAGGGAAATATAGATCAAAGTATACAACATTTCAGTTCCAAAAAATGATTATGGTGCTAAGCTCCTCTGTAGAAGGCAGTGCCTGTGAAGAAATGTATTGTATTTCTCAGCATTTACAAAGAGGCTAGATCTCATGTCTGATATTCTTATCAAAAGGGAAAAATCAGAGGAAAGGAGAAAAATTTCGAAGGCCACAGTAGTGTTTTTGCAGATAGGCATGGATACATGTCTGTTTTATCTCAAATTTGTATGTACACATTTGCATTTGCACATTTCTCTTTAATCTGTACTTAAATATGTATAGCTTCAGTGTGTATGTATGTGCCAGGGATCAAAGCCAGGTCCTCACACATGCTAGGCACGTGGTCTAGCACTGAGCCACATTTGAGGGCTAAAATGTGTTATTGTCAATCATACCTCCCCCCAAATGAAGATACGTGATCAAACACTGGGGCAAAATAGTCAATCAAGAACCTAGGAGCTGGGTGTGTCCTGGTTTTGCGTCTCTCTCCCTACTTTTATTTTTTTTGGGTTTTGTTTTTTTGTGCTCAGAGCTGGTCACTTCTATTACCCAAGGCCAACTCTGAAGGGAGAAATACAGCTCTGAAATCATTAGCCTGAGGGTGACATTCTTTCCCAGCTCTAGAATTCTTTAGCGTATGAGCTATCACCCCCACCCCTCATTTTCTGTCTTTGATTCATCAAAGTGGGGTAGGAACATTTGCACACTCTCCTCTGGAAGGTTCTTTCTTCGACCTTTTCTACTTCCAGCTCAGCTTGTGGGCTGAACATTTTGGTAAAGAGAGAAAAATTTAGTATTTAGAGAAATTGATCAACAAGCTGGAATCAAACTTTTGTTTTTTTTTAAAAATTTTTATTATACCACCGTGAGACATGCAATTACAAAGGTGTTCATCATTGGTTCTTGGTAATACAGTATTCCAGCACCCATCCCTCCACCAGTGCCCCATTCCCACCACCAATGTACCCCTCCTCCTCCCGCCCACCCCCCAGGCTGCCTCAATAGCAGGTACCCCCCATTTCCTCTCTTTCTCTCTCTGTCTCTCTCTCTGTCTCTGTATGTCTCTCCCTCTTCTTTTTACACATTGTGGCTAGCCCTGCAGATATTTAGAGTTTATCACTTAAGTCTCCCAAGCTTTTGTTTTATAGGAAAATTTTCTGGATTAAAAAGTCTATCGCTTAAAATATCACTTAATTTTTTTTAAATTATTGGTTAGGAGCTTCTTGGAAACAAAATATGAAGTAGTCACTGAAATTTCTGAAGAAAGGGCAGCATCATCACAAAACCACTAAACTGGTATCGGAAACAAAAGCAGTGACAGAAGCCTGTTGTCTAAAGCAATCAGAAAGATGAGTGTAACCACTGACTCCCTATTTGGCAGGACCCAAATACTTGGCTACTCAAGGCAACCCCTGGGGATATTAGAGGTCAGGTCTGGGGAGATGCCACAGAGAAACCAGAGGATTCATCCAGCCAACTCCAGACAGCTAATTCATCACAAAGACAAGGAAAACGAACCATGAGACTTCAAGATTTCATAATTTTTTTCTTTCTCTTTTTGTTCTTTGGGGATGTGCTCCAAGTGTGCTCAGGATTTATTTCTTGCTCCGTGCTCAGGAATCGCTCCTGGTGAGCTTGGGATACCATACCAGGTGCTGGGGATTGAACTTAAGTTGGTCTTGAGCAAGGTAAGTATCCTACCTGCTGTACTCTCTCTCCAGCCCCCAAGATGTCAAGATGTTAAAGAAGTTAACCTGGCAATTAAGCTATATTTCTCCTGCAGCCCCCTGAGTTAATATTGAACAAACCATAACCTTAGCAATAGGAAGATAAGATAGGGATTGTGGCTCAGGGGGTACAGGGGTATTCACGAGCTAGCTCTTAGAGAAGTTTTTACTAGCAACAGCCTGGCAACAAATAATATTTTGTGATAAATAAACAAGAATTGCTATCCACAACAACGCTGGTGCAATATCAAGCAGTGCCCCAAATTCATTCTTAGTGTGTGTCTTAGTCTTGTTACAGAACTTGTCTTTCTGTCTTGAATTGTCAGTGGTTGAGCTTTCCGTTATCCCCTTAGTTTCAATTTTATTTACTAGCTTTATAAATAACCTTAAATTCCATAGAGAAATCAGCCAGTCACTAAATAATTAAACACTTTGTAAAGCCATGCAGTAAGCAGTTCTCTTTCTCTCTCTGCCCCCTCACCCCCTTTTTAAACAAAGATTGGTTGACAGTCGGTGATCTCAGGCCTCAAGTATTTGGTGGCTTTACCCTTTTGTTCCGGACTCCTAATAAGCCTTGGTGGGGAGAGATCTACAATTAAGATGACGATCTCCTTCCTTCCTTCCTTTTTTCACCCCCAAGCTCTGAATGTATAAATTGAGCCTTTGGGGTTTTACATGTTAGCACTCTTTAAAGATTATTAACATTATTACCATTTTGATGGACAGATTCCTAAATTACTGTAACTAATCTAAACCAAAAGATGAATCCGGAATTTTGTCAAACTCAAACAAAGCTTGCTATTACCGTGAAAAACAAAACACACAAAAATTTTCAGCTTCCAGAAAGAACGTCAAAGGACAATCATCAGAGCATTATTCTCCCAAAGTGGCGGTATGAAAAACGTATATAGAGCTTAAAGGATTTTTGTAGCTACAGACAGACAAAGGTTCTCTCATTTCAAATCTGGTTAATTCATTCTTCAAAACTCTTGCTAAACTAATTCACAGGCCACTTTCCCAAACACTCCCAAAGAAATGTTAAGAGAGTTGTGTTTCCTTCCCCTCCCCACCAAGTAGGACAAAGTGGAGCTAGAGGCTTGGCTAGAGCTGCCAAGCAAAGGGATTTATCCGTCCCAGCTAGCAAGCGGGGTTCAGCGATTGCAAGTCAGGCAGGGGTGGAGGGCGAGGGAAAGCCTCGCCCAAGGAAGGACCTCAACCGCGCTGGGTGTCTGCGCCTTTCTCCAAGTTCACAAACTACTCCGTTTCCCAGACTGTTATGACTCTGGGGCTGGTGATAGAATAGAATAGAATCGATGATGCTTCCTTGCTTTTCAGACCTGTCCCGTGGAATTCTGGAGGTGATGTGTATTGTCCAGAAGGATGTGACTTTACCATGACCGTTACATCCTGGGCCTTTGCAGACCGCCTCGTGAAGCGAATCCAACAGCTCGTTTTACAGACCGGTTAATGGAGGGTCAACATTTAAACTTGGCCAAAGTGACAGAGTTGGTCTCTAACAGAGCTAGTACTTGAACGTAGTGTATTTTTCCAACTCACTGATAGGTAACAAAATAAGCAGACAGTGCACTAAAATTTTCAGGTATTACTGAAGCTATATAAAACATATATGTATATGTTTGGTTGTAGAAATACATATAACATAAATCTACATCTTGATCATTTTAATTTAGACCATTAAATTATATTGAGTACAGTTTTAGTATATCAGTCAAAATATTGTTTTTCCCTTCAACTATCAATAATTGATAGTTGTAAATTGTAAAAAATAATAAATTATAATTAATCATTGTAAATTATTAATTGATAGTTGAGGGAGTTAAGTAGATACACACTATGCAACCGATATTGGCTCAGACAATTGGTGAACCCTCAAGGAGTTTGTGATCTATTCAGGTTAAGACATGTAAATAAGAGGCTTTAATAGTTCCAGGTAGTATATGTTTTAAATGCATGATGCTGACAATAGGTGTTAGAATGTAAAAGATAATCATTGTGGTACAAGTACTCAGAATAAAAGTGCAAAAAGAAAGTAGGTTTGAGGCACTTTACCAACAGGGGCAAAGTCAGGAAAGGGCACTTGAGAATAAAAATCATGTCCAAAAAAAATGGGCGAGTGGCCTGATTTTTTTTTAAATCTAGTTTCTAGACTCCAGTAACCATGGTTATCTTGTAGGCAACCGGAAGTTATTAAAGACTCTTGAAAACTTGAAACATAGTAACAAGCTGTTATTATGGCAAAGTGCGAGAAAGAGGAAAAGCTAAGGGCAGTTACCTGGCACTCAGCTCACGGGGTTCAATCCCCAGCATCTTTTATGGAATTTCAAGTCATTCCTAGTACAGATCTACTAGGAGCCTCTGAGCGTTGCTAGATGTGGCCCCCAAAACCAAAGACAACAAAAAGGAATGAGGCCAATTAGTATCACTGTATCACTGTCACTGTATCACTGTCTTCCCATTGTTCATCGATTTGCTGAGCGGGCACTAGTAGCATCTCCATTAGTCCTGTCACAAGCAAGTGCAACCCAAGGGCATCTACTTGCTACAGGGACAGGAGGAGCCCAAACCATTCTTCAGGTTATGGAACTGAGGTCCATAATAGTTAATAGTCGTTGGCATAAAAAGTAAATAAAACACGGTAGCTTGCCAGGCTTTACCGTGTAAGTGGTATAGTCTCAGTAGAAGGCTCTCAACCCGAGCACTTACTGATGAAACTTAAATGGGGAAGATCAGGTTTTTGTTAAATAGTTAACTCCTGGGAGTGGGGAGGAGAGGCAAGAATCATCTGTTCAAGCTGTTGTGACCAGAATTGAGATTTCCATGACCTGGTCTGGGTAAGGGGGGAGAGAAAAAACAAAGAGAAGCCCAGTTTTATATGCACTGAGATAAGAGAAGCCCAGGGTTATATACACTGAGATGGAAATGATCCGAAGACCATAGAAGTGCTCAGAAAAGTCTAAAGTTACACAAGCAAGGCATTATTATTTTTAATATTAAAAAATTAGTTTTAGTTCTCATCTGTGTCCCTAGGCACAGGTTTGATCTCTCAGCTGACCCCGTTGGAATGGGAATAATTGCTGATCAAAATGTGTGACAAATTCACACAGATGCAAATAAAGATTGTAACTCAAAGGCAAATATCAGGTTCACTTTATAGTGATAGAGGAGGAATTGGGGCCATAAAAGCCTTTTAATATTCTCTTCAATTGAGGATCATCCTATGGAGAGCTGAAAATACATCCAACGTGTTTAATATTGCTATACATTAAGCTAGAAGAGTCCAACCTTTTAAATGCTGCATGTTAAACTCAAAACAACAAAAAAGAAACCATTGTGTAACCACGTTTTCACTAACAAAGTTGGGGTCAGAGCAAATAAAGCTCCATTGTGTATAAAGTCACTAACGTCGCCATCATCTTGACCTCGAAATTTTGATTCCCAGCAAAGGGAGCTTTCTTAAGTATAAAATGAATAGGAAAGGGCTGGCAAGATAGTGCAGTGGGCAGGGTGCTAGCCTTGCATGCAGCTGTCCTGGGTTCAATGCACAGCACCCCACATGATCTCCGGAGCCCTGGTGGGAGTGATCTCTGAGTGCAGAGCCAGGAATAAACCTTGATCATTGCCAGGTGTGACCCTCAAAAGATAAATAAATAAATAAAATGACAGAAATAGTTGTTTCTTCCCATCTCTGTCCTGTAGGGGAGCTGTCTCGTAGGGCAGCATTCTAATAACAGAGTGGGAGCTGAGTGCGTGGGTGACTTCCATTTTCTTCTGTGATTTGAGTGATGTGTGTCAGCTGTCTTGGAACCTCAGGGCCTAATCTGGAGGTTTCCTTACTGAACCGTACAACACTTTTCCTGCGTCTCACGTGGAAGATAATGATGTGGTGGCGGGTGTTCTGGGAGTCATACCTGGGAAGGAAAGTGGGACGTCAGCTTTCAGGATGCACACTCAATCCGCCTTGTTGTATGTATATTTTTACTCCTCTTTGATGTGGTTCCTTCATGCAGAGTCGCTGGTATCCCTAATCCAGAGAACGCATTTCTGATCTGCTGAGATGGGAAACAGGAGCTTTCAGCTGACTAGGGAAGCCAAGAATTGAGGGAGCTAATAACAGCTTCCAACTGTTGTTGTTGTTGTTGTTGTTGTTGTTGTTGTTGTTGTTGTTGTTGTTGTTGTTGTTGTTGTTTGTGGGAAAGAACCCCAAGGTTTGGATAGTTCCTGGACAAAACAGTTCAGTTCTTTAAAAAATATAATCAGGCAAGCAAAAATGCTGACCAGGAATGAATGGAACATATTACAAGACAAGCAAAAAATGTGCCTAAGAATGAATAAAATAGTTTATAAGGTCTTTTAGAAGTAGAGGGCAATAGCGGCAAGAATATAATAGGGAATTGTCAGGAGTTCGTGTTTCTAAGGCGCCTGCTCTTTGGCTGTGTGAAACAGCTCAGCCTCTGCGTGTCCAGCACCTACTGAATTCTGTTGTGCTGCCTAACAGCAGCACAATGTCTGTCGACCTAAACAATGGCTCACGTGTTGTGGGCCAGGGTGGGAAAGCGATATTGAGGGAATAGCCAGCCTGGGAGTGCCTACAGGGGATGCCCAGGCTTGGGCAATCCTTGTATGTTTGACTCCTGTGTGTTTACTTGAGTCATGGTTGCCACTGACTGACCCCAGTTGGGCAGAGGTCAAAGGTGCCAATCTGACTGGCTTTAGACAAGTACTCTGTTTTGCCGCCACACTCAGTGCTGGTCAGGAGGCTACTCACAGCTCAGTTGTTAAAGGGTCACTCCTGGCAGTGCTAGGGGACTATACAGTACTGGTACTAGAACCAGATCCTCCTGGTGCCAAAGCGCACTCAGCCCTTTGAACTTTTTCTCCAATCCTGTGACCAATTCTTCTTGGTCTCTCCCCATCACCCTCTGCTTTCAGGGGCTCTGGTGTGTTTAAGTTCCTGGGGATTTTTGGAGGGAAGGACTTTTCAGTGGTTTTTAGAGATATTCTCAGCTTTTCCTGATAGTAATTTAAAGTTAGAACAGAAAATTTCTTCTCTCTCTCTCTCTCTGCTCTTGGGTGATAGCAGTTGTGCTCAGGGATCACTCATGATGGAAAGTCCGTTTTCACTTGAACACCTGCTCTCATTTAAGAGCATGGTTGTGGTCATCCTGCTCTGAAAGATTTATGTCTTAACACAAAGCTTTTGGGTATTGTTCCAGTAGGGTTTTGAAAGAAGAAAAGTTAGATGGTCTTTCCCACATCTGTCTTTATCATGAAGAAATTCCAAAAGTATTGTTTTCTTTTTGGGTCACACCCAGCAGTGCTCAGGAGTTATTCCTGGCTCTGTGCTCAGGGACTAAGGACCACTCCTTAGGTGCTCAGGGAATCATGTGCGGTGCTGGGGATCAAACCTAGAATGGTCACACACAAGGCAGACACCGTACCCTAGGTACTATCTCTCTGGTCCCTGCAAAAGTTTTTTGACTATATAGTTTGAAGCATTTAGCTTTGTTTTATTTTCTTATTTACTTATTTGGGGAGGTCACACTGGCTGTGCTCAGGGCTTACTCCTGAGTCTGCTGGCAGTGCTCCTGGCAGTGCTCAGGGAATGATATGTGGTGCTAGGGTCAGCTCTGGGTCAACTGTCTACAATGCGAGTGCATGCCTGCTGCGCCAGCCCTCTGGTTCTCGGTAGAAATATGTCCCTTTTATGAAAATAGTGACATGAAGCATTTGTGTTTCTGATAATGTTTTTTATTTTATTTTATTTTTGCTTTTTTGGGTCACACCCGGCAATGCTCAGGGGTTTCTCCTGGCTCTGCACTCAGGAATTACTCCTGGCAGTGCTCGGGGGCCATATGGGATGCTGGGGATAGAACCGGGTTGGCATGGGCGGCCGCGTGCAAGGCAAATGCCCTACCGCTGGGCTATCGCTCCGGCCCCAATCTTATTTTATTTTATTGTTTTTTTTTTTGGTCACAGTTGATGGTGCTCCTGAGATTGTACTCAGGGATCACTCCTGTCAGGCTTCGGGGGACCATCTGGGGGTCTGGGAATCAAACCCAAGTTGGTTTCATGCAGGTGTGTGTAAGGCAAACACCCTACCCTACTGTCACTCTGGCCCTCTGATAATGTTTTAACAAACAAACAAACAACCAGAAACAACAACTATGTCCTGTGCTCATACTGACCAGTCTTAATCCACTTCTTGTGTTAAGCCAATATTTTACAAACTTGAATACTGTTCCCAACTTATGTAAGGCAAAAATCTATAGACTAGGGCACTGTTGAATTTTTTAAAAAACAATGATGCTTTACTGTGTGTAAATGTAAACGTAGACTATATTTAAACTACTTGTGAATTTATATAAGCAAAGTCAAGACAAGATCTTAAAATAACAGCATAACTTCTTCATTCCTCAATGTCGGGTGATAGTTTTTAAATGGGCTGTAGTTGCTACACTAAATATAAATACAATACTTACTGCTGCGTCATGGGTTCTTTTAAGTCTGCCACCCATCTGCTACCATGTGCGGAGTGAGAAGCCAACTTCGCCATCTCTGAAATAGAAGAAGAGGGAAACCTCTCACATTGCATGATTAGCTATCATCGGGGGCATACTCTAGCTAGAACGCAGGCGTCTTTAACTCATTTTGTCGGAATCTGTTCTTTCTGTATTAGTCTTTAGCTAACAAAAAATAAAAAGCCGTTCACAGTGCAAATAGCTGTTGATCGTTCCTTAAAGCATCTATTTCCAGAGCTGAGGAAAGCTCTGAATTGATGAAAGACCCCTTAGGTCCTTCCGTCCCTGGGAAGATTCTTCTTGGCTGAGGAGCTAAGTGTGAACTTGTCTGTAACAGGAGAAACAAAAGCATCATTTCCTTGTTTTTCTTTGCAAGGAGTTGATACCTGAATAAAGTTGCTTTCTGGAGGAAAGGTGTATCTGATGTGATATGATTTCAGTCTTGTACAGGCAGTGGGACATGGGGATTGTAACTTCACTGATAGGCAGTTTTCTCCTAGTTTCATAAGATACAATAATGGAGTAATTAGAGAGATAGTACAATAAGCAAGCTGCTTCCTTTGTATGGCCCAGGTGTCATTGTTAGCACCCCAAATGATCCCTTGAGCTAAGCGAGGAGTGAACCCTGAACAGAGTCAAGAGTAAGCCCTGAGCATTTGCCAGGTATGACCCTAAAACAAACACAGAAAGATAATAACCAAGTTAAAATTTGGGTATAGAATACCAACACACTGCCCCAATATTTTACCCTGTTATCGTGATTAGACCCTTAGGCTATTCCTCTTTTCCATGTGCTTGGAAGTGCCAATGACCACGGTCTGCATCCACACCCCTTAGTCCCATTGTAACCTTCCAGAACTGGAAGGAATCCAGGCCCCTTGTATTACATGTAATATGGGGCAGGGAAACTGAAGCATTGAAACATATTTTGTGCGTAGCTCATTTTTTAATGAAAGAATTTTGATGTGCATAATTTCTGTGAGCTGAGTTTCTGCATATAATACTAATACAAAATTGTTAAAATTCTTACTTTAAAAAGTTTGATGACTAATATGTTTACATGAGACTTGCGTGCAGGTCTTAAACAGTACTTAAAAGTATTCAGTGGAAAAATTTTTCCTCCCAATGTGCCATTCAGCCTTAACTATGTTGTGTCAGACTATTGAAAGAACAATCATCCCTGACTAAGAGGGATTAGCGTTCCCGATAACACTGTTCCTTCCAGTATTTTTGACATGCTGTTCTCACTCATTTGAAGTGATAAATCATTCATTATTGTTTTGATTTGTGTTTCCCTGGAATTGATGATGAACACGTTCTCATATACCTACTAATCAAACCTAATCTGTGTCTCATAGACCTAATCTATTCTTATCCTCTCCATATTTGATGGGATTAACGTTTTGTTTTGTTTTGGTTCTGGGTCACACCTGGTAATGTTCAGGATTCACTTTTGATTCTGTGCTCAAGGGTCCATATGCAGAACTGGGAATCCAACTGGCTGCAGGCACGATTAGTCTCTGTAGTATCTCTCTTAGTCAGGGATGATTTTTTTTCATTGAGTTTTGCAAGTACTTTATAAAACTTTTTTAATCTGATGTTTGCATATATTCTTTCCCATTCAATAGGGTATCTTCATTTCAGCATCAGTTTCTGTTGCAGTATAAAGTTTTTTTAAATTGGATGTTGTCTATTTAGTTTTTGTTGTTTTTGTGTGTGGAGACAAGTCATTCAAGACATCTCTCAATTCCATATATATCCTGGAAAGTTCTGCCTATGTTTTCCTCAATATCTTAATGATTTTAGTCTCATTTTGAGGGTCTTTGAGCTAACTTTCATGAATGATACAAGACACAGATCTAGTTTGGGTTTTTTTTTTTTTTTTTTTTTGGCTTTTTGGGTCACACTCGGCGATGCTCAGGGGTTCCTCCTGGCTCTGCACTCAGGAATTACTCCTGGCGGTGCTCGGGGGACCATATGGGATGCTGTGGATCGAACCCTCACTGGCATGGGCCGGCTGTGTACAAGGAAACGCCCTCCCCGCTGGACTATCACTCCGGCCCCTGTTTTTTTTTTTTAATTTCATGTGGCTATCCAGTTTTTCCAGTAGTTTGTTGCGGAAGCTTTTTCTTGGTCAACTTTATGTGCTCAGTTACTTTCTCATGAAAAGGAAGGCCTGAATAAATTTAAGTTAGTTATATAATTTTTTGGAGACTAGCTCTGTGAGTAATGCCTTAATGCATATTATCAACATATAAAAAAAATCTTACCTGGAGTTTTCTTAACAAAATTATAAATGTGGCATGGCATTTTCTCACTTAAGTGTATATTTGTATTTATGTACATATTCAAGATCATTGATATAATAGTAGATTGTAGAAAGATCTTTTCTTATTTTAGTTTTTTCTTTTGTGGAAAGGGGTGGGGAGAGAAGGGGGAGAGGGGAGGAGAGAGAAGCGCATTTAAGAGAGGACACAGGCTTCTCCAGAGTGGGGAGGGGCCCAGTACACATGCCAGCATTAAATGTGAAAGTCCATATCTCAGGAGTGGAGATGCAGGTGATAATGTGCTTGGCACAGGCAGCAACACCTTGATGATTATTTCACCAAAGTAAGTTGGTTGGGGTTATACTCAAGTGCTCAGGGCTTAGTCGTGGCTCTGCACTCAGGGAGCATTCCTGGTAGGAATAGGGGATTGGACTCTGGCTGTGTACAAGGCAAGGGCCTTACCATTGTATTACCTCTTCTCTGCCACCCCCACCCCAGTAATTATTTTCTTTTCTTTCGGGCATAATATATTTGGTACTTGCATGTTATTGAATGACTCTGTGATAGGAGAAATTTTGCATCAAAGTTTCTATAAACTTGGAACCATATGTTGGGTTTATAGTTACAGGACTGTAGATAGTATATACCAGTTTGTAACTAGTTAGCTTTCAATTATGAAAAATAGTGAAAATTTCGTTTTATGTATGTATAAAATAGAAACAAGGGTTGCTTTTTTAGTATTGAGCAGCAGCTGATGGGAGAAATTATCATTTGATAAATTAGACCTGATTAATGATTCATTTAAAATTTTAATTATAGGGCCTGAAGTGATAGTCCAGTGGGTAGGATAGTTTCCTCACACTTGGCTGACCCGGGTTCGATCCCGGCATCTCATATGATCCCTTCATGTGATACCTCCAGGAGTAATTCCTGAGTGCAGAGACAGGAGTAATCCCTGAGTATCATTGGGTGTGACCCAAAGCAAAAATAAAATAAAATTTAATTATATAACCAAGAGTTTTGCTCTCAGATATATAGAAATAATATATTATTTAATCCCTTCATGTAAGTTATATTATTTTAATAAATTTCATCAAAAGAGAGCAAGTACCAGCAGAGCCTCACAAGAAGCCAGAGGAACCCCCACACCATGAGGGCTGCCATTTTCAACATCCAGACTCCACAGCTCGTCAGAGCTCCACCCAGCAGGAGAGCTGATGTTTCCCTTCTTGCAAAGAGACCATGTGGTTCATCAATACATGCACAAGATTAGAGGCTACTACAAGGGTATCCACCAGCACGGCAGAGCCTGGCAAGCTACCCGTGTCGTATTTAATATGTCAAAACCCATTGACAATTATAGACCTCATTCCAATGACCTGAAGGAATGGTTTGAGGCTCTTCATGTTCCTGGAGCGAGCAGATGCCGTTGGGCTACACTACCAGGCGACAGGACTTATGGAGATGTTACTGGTGCCCACTTGAGCAAATTGATGAACAACAGGAAGACTAGTGACAAGTGAAGTGAATACCAATACCACATTCAATACCAATTCCATCATCAGTGCCAACTTCCCTCCATCAGTTTTCCCATATTCCCACCCCACCCCAATTCACAACCTAGCCTCAATGTCAAACATTACAAAGCTTTAGAGGTTGCAGTTTAGATCTCCTATTTTCCATATTGCTGAGTCTGTGTTTTGGCTATAAGGCTGTACCACTCACCCTTATCACCAGTTTAATTGAAGCCTTGATGCCTGTTCACCCATTACTTCCCATTCTCTTCTTTCTCCCTTGATTTTCTTTCCTTCTCTATCCTCCTCTCTAAACACTGGGGTCAAGGGTGATCTAGGCACCGCCTTTACAGCATTTCCTCATCCAGTATTCTGTATACCACAAATAAGTGCGATTACCCTGTGTTTGTCTTTCTTCTGGCTTACTTCATTCCACATGACATCTTCCAATTACAATGGCATTGCAGCAAATTGCATGATTTTATTGTTCCTTGCAGCTGCATAGTAGGCAACAATATATCTGGTAATAGCAAGAGAAGTGTTTAACATGCTGAAAATTATAAGTTTGTTCTTTGCATAAATTGGTTTATAAAGGAGAGCTCTTGGTTAATGTCATAACTTAGTTACCGAGGCTTAAATCTACTTTCCATTTTATTTTTTTATGTGTGCTCAGAGCAAAAGTCCTAGAAAAGGTGCTTTAGTGATCAGGTCTCTTTAAGTCCACCAGACCATTTAGGGGAACTCAGGAACATGGGCCAGACCTAATCAAATCATCCCATATCAGCATTTGTCTGGGAGGTGAAGGAGCACAGCCCTGTTGTGGTTCTCTATGCTGGAGAGGTAAACCTGCCTCTAACCAACCCAGTAATGAATTCAGAAAACGGAACCCCAGATCTGGGCAAGGAAGCAGCTGAGAGATGGGACTCTTGTCCAACATGCTATGATTGAGGCATGTTCTAGTTCCCACATTCAACTGGAGCTTGAGAGAAGAGAGAGACCACACAATCAGGCATACAGCCTAGAAAATCGAGGTGGTCATGCCGAAAGTCTTTATTTGGAAGATTAAAAAAAATTTCTTGCTGTTTTTGGGTCACACCCGGCAATGCTCAGGGGTTACTCCTGGCTCTGCACTCAAAATTACTCCTGGCGGTGCTTGGGGACCATATGGGATGCTGAGGATCAAACCTGCCCCGGGTTGGCCACATGCAAGGAAATACCCTTCCTGCTGGACTATAGCGCCAGCCCCAGATTTAAAACTTATTACAAAATTATCTTTCCAAGTATTTTTTCTATAAAGACTAATATGCACCTCTATAGAGACACATAACTTTGGTCACAAAATTTTAAATGGTGAATCATTTCTAAATATATTTACAAGGGGCTGGAGCAATAGTGCAGTGGGTAGGGCGTTTGCCTTGCATGTTGCAGACCAGGGTTCGATCCCGGCATCCCATATGGTACCTCGAGCACCACCAGGAGTAATTCCTGAGTCCAGAGTCAGAAGTAACCCCCTGAGGATCACCGGTTGTGACCCCAAAAGCAAAAATAATAATAGCCCTGGTCACTGTCGTCCTGAAGCTCATAGATTTGTTCGAGCAGGCACCAGTAACATCTCCGTATGTCCTGTTACATGCAAGATAGCCCAAGGGCATCTGCCCGCTCCAGGAACATAAAGAGCCTCAAACATTCCATCAAGTTACGGGAATGAGGCCTATAATAATAATAACAATAATAAATATTATTATCATCATCATAATAATTAATATTATTATTATTATTATTACATTTTCATTATATGCTTTTTTTCAGTGTGAGATTTTTGTTATTGCTGTGTTATAGTCCTAGTCATTCCAGGTTTAACACTGGATTGTCCTTTTCTCCTCCTGCAAAGAGCTTAGGTTAATTGAATTGCACCTATTCCAGTGATCCTGGAGTCACACCCTATTTTATCGGGACACCCAATCCACCATATTTAACTTCATCCTATCCTCGTGTTCGTCCCCTACCTGTTAATCACCTTATCTCCTAATCAAACACAGCAACTTGCACAGTTAAACTTTCTGATGGCTTTGGATTTTGAATTGTAAGTGAAATACTGCTTTTCTCTTTCCCTTATGTTCTTTGCATATTTCTGTCAGAGCATTTTCATTTTCTGTATAGACATAGGCAGATAGTTAATGCAGTGCTTTTGTAATTTAGGAGTTGGCTCTGAAATATTTACTCCTGACATCCATCATATTTACCTGACTTAAACCTTAGTTGCCCTTAGATTGACCTTATTTCCTTATATCCCAAAAGGAGGATTCACCACACAACTTGAATGGACCCAAGGCAAGCAGTGAGTAAGCTACTCTGGCCTCGACATGGACAGGCGAAGTGCCATAAGAAGTGTAATAAGAGCGTGGTCATGGAACAGACTCTGACATGATCCATAAAGAAGTGACTGAGTAAGGACCCTGTTGGGCTTAGGAAAAACTAACTTGGCCTGAGGACCGTAGTCTGGATATGTGGCGAGATGTCCCCAGGAAAAACTACCCTTTGCTGTACATCCAGAGAGACCATGTTAAGCTTATCCAGGGTATAGTAAAAGTCTGTATCCTTACAGTGTTTATACAAAATGACTATAAATATCATTGAGAAAAAATTTAATATAAAATTTAATATAATTGTTGAGGGTTTCCAATAAAGGAAATGAGAAAGCGATAAGCCCTTAGATGGAATCCAACCCTTGAGCAGATCTCCTAGAAGGAATCTAAAGACCTGTAATGCTTAGCTGGGATTCCGCCCCAGGTGGATCCTCTAGTAGACTGTCTCCGGGAGGAAGAGGCCCTACATCTGTTCACTGTTTACCACCTCTCTGTAACACCCCTACCCTTCATCATGTCTATAACTAACCTACTTGACTTGAATTAAGTTGCACTAATTACCAACAAGCCTGTGGTCTTGTTCCTTTGTCCATTGGTCGGGAGAAAGGTCATCATCCCGAAGACACCAGGGGACCCTGCTGAACCCCATCATCTGTTGGGGACCCAGCTGAACCCCCAAAATTTATCATTCAGTTTTACTGAAAGTAATATGAGTATGTGTGTTCTTGGAGGTGGTGAGGCAGAACTTGTTACCATAACACTGGTGTCATTTGGCGATGCCCACCTTTATCTGGCTCAGAGTTGTGGATATCCTCAGTGTAGCATGTCTGACATTGCCCCCTGGAGAACTGGAGGACTCACACAGGACTTCAACAAATGGACATGTTCCCCTCTGCAGTTCACCATGCAAGACATACCCCTTTGCTTTCGTACCTTCAAATCTTCACTTGAGCCCCATTAACAAACTCATTCTTATAATAGAGTGGGTTCATTCAATGGCAAGTATTGATAATTACAACAAAAGTTAGCATTTAGAAAAAGTTATAAAACCACACACACAGAGACACAAGGTTAGACATGTCCTTTGTACCTGCAAGTCAAGTCTCTGGCTCCATATTTTTTCGGCATATGTGTGATGGCTTCATTACTCCTACAGGAGTGGGAAGAATCCAGCTAGGGGTAAGAACAAGAGATCGATATGTAAGATCAAGGGGAGTCTTAATTTTGTGTTATTCTTGCTTTCAAATTCGATAATGTAGGGTTTGGAGTGATAGTACAGAGAACAGGGTTTGCCTGGCACACAGCCCATCTGCGTTTGATCCCTGGCACTGTATGTGGTCCTCAAGCCCTGCCAGAAGTGATCCCTGAGAGCAAAGCCAGAAGCAAAGCCCTGAGAACATCCGGGTGTGACCCCAAAACAAAACACACAAACAAAACAAATTCTAAAGATCAAAAGAAGAACTTTTTCCTTCTGGAATTACTATATAAACTCTGGGAGAGGCTCATGTTTGTCAAGATGGAGGTTCAAGCTCTACGATGGGTTGTTCCCGAATCACTGTGGGAAAGTGACCGACAAATTTGATCAGAGCAGTGAGAGACAATGACTCAAAGGAAGGGTGATGCTCCTTCAAGAAGGGGAAAAGATGATGAGTAGAGAGATATGACAAGAGCCTTCCTTGACAATTCCCATCCATTAAGGCTCAACTCAAGTGTCAGTTTTTGATTCTCTTCCCTGTCCTTCCACTGGGTTGTGTGTCCTCTCTGGATCCATGTTACATCCTGGCTGTACTGGTGCACCCATATTCATTTCTAGTTGTCTATGTGTTGACTGCTCTCATTTAACAAAAGTTTTTTGAAGCATTTCATAGTGGCTTCTTCTCATTTGCAAGCTCAATTGCTCAATGAAGCAAGGGCTTCAGGAATGTCTTCACTGAAGCAACAAATGGAGATGATCACAAAAATGGCTACAAATTGTCTTGTATTAAGAGAAAGAGGAAAGGGAAGGTCCATAGAGATAGAATAGCATGTGGGACACTTACCCTACACACAGCTGACTGGGATTTGAACCCTGGCACCACATATGGTGTTGGAATTACGTGCCTGATAAATGGTTTACTTTACCCTGTTTGACTCTCACAACAACACTTGAGAGAGGCGGCATTCTTTCTATTTCACAGACAGGAAGCTGAAGGTTAAATAGACTACTCTCTCTCTCTCTCTCCTTTCTTACACATTGTAGATTGTAATATATTCTAGAACATGATTGGTTCCACTAGTTTGATGTACCGGGTCCGGACCACAAAATGGTGGCTATTATGGTGAGCGAGTCTCATCCGACTGTACCTCCGGGGGCCTACAGAGGTGATGTGCCCACTCCCAAAACCCATCTTGCCTCCTGGGAGCCTCATGGTCAGCTGAGCTAGGGTAGAGCAGGATGGCAGCTTTTCCCCATGCATCTGAGTCTCTGCATCATGTTCTCTGGCCCATTCTTTCCAGATCTTATATCAGGAGTAATTTCTTGGAAGCGAATCACTGTATCACTGTCTTCCTGTTCATCATCGATTTGCTCCAGCGGGCCCCAGTAACATCTCCATATGTCCTGTCTCATGCTAGTAGAGCCCATGGGCATCTGCTTGCTCCAGGAACATAAAGAGCATCAATCCATTCCGGAATGAGGTCTATAATTGTTACTGGTATTTGGCATATCAAATACAACACGGGTAGCTTGCCAGGCTCTGCCGTGCAGGTAGCATACTCTTGTAGGCATCTCTAAGTCCAGTATTTATTGACTTAGAGATTTATTCCAGCATTCAATAAATGCTGGAAGCGAATACTGTGTAGAAAAACATCCTTATATTATGCATAATATTTCTTTATCTATGAAGAAATATTTCTTTATCTATAATATTTCTTTATCTATGAAGAAATGTTTATAACTGAATCAGTTTATACACAGCTCATATGTTTTCTCTTAAATTAAGGGCATTATCCCAGTATCATTGTTTTTTCTTTTGAGCTACCCCCAGGTGTGCTCCATAGCTTACCCCTCGTTCAGGGATCACTCCTTGTGGTGCTTGGGGTGCTCGAGGTATTATATGTGGTTCTGGTGAGTGAACCCAGGTTGGCTGTGTTGAAGAGAAGTGCCCTTAGTCACGGTGCTGACTCTCTCCAGTTTTCTTAAAGGTACACAGTCTGCAGCAACTGTGGGGGCAAATTAAGTATTTATTCTAATGGCAAGAGCAGGACCACAATCCTTTTTAGTGTAGAAGGGGATTTATTCCTGAGGGGAAGGATTCTTGAGAATTGTTTTTTTTTTTTTTCTTTTTTGGGTCACACCCGGCGATGCTCAGGGGTTACTCCTGGCTCTGCACTCAGGAATTACTTCTGGCGGTGCTCGGGGGACCATATGGGATGCCGGGGATCGAACCCTGGCCGGCATGAGCTGGCCGCGTGCAAGGCAAACGCCCTACCCGCTGGGCTATCTCTCCGGCCCCGATTCTTGAGAATTGTATGAAAGATTTTCAGACAGAACTCAGGGGCTTAGGAAGTTAAAGTTTATTGTATAGTTTAAGTAGATGAGCCCAGGCCCTTCCCCCACGACCAGGCCTCCCCTTTCTGTGACATCACTTGTCCCGTCCGTCCTGTTTGTGCACAGTCTGCCCATGCCAGTGTATGGTGCCCTTCTCTGTCCAATAGCTGCGATCCTAGTCTGTAATCTGCAGCTGGAACCCATCACCTGTGTCTCCTTCCGGGCCTGCTGCGCCTAACCCGTTGCAGGGCCTTTCAGGGCTGCCCCAGACCTTCACCGCCCCCTTGGCTGTCCTCGTCTCCACCAATTGCACATGGGTGAAAATCTACTGTCCTGATGTCTGTCTGCGCAGAGGTGAGGGGACAAAGGGAACAGAGAGCTCTCCTAGAATGGGGCTTCTTCTTCCTCTTCCTCATCTTCTTCCTCTTCCTCTTCTACCTCTTCCTCCTCCTCTTCTACCTCTTCCTCCTCCTCCTCTTCTACCTCTTCCTCCTCTTCTTTCTCCTCTTCCTCTTCTTCCTCCTCGTCCTCCTCTTCCTCCTTCTTCCCTCATCTCTGACTATCTTCTATTCCCACCCATCCCATTACCTATTTTGACTGGATGCCTTCAAGGTGGGGTGGTTTAAAGACTAGTTCAATTACCCGGTGGTCCCTCCCTCTGCCCCTGTGATCACTGTCTGAATTCTCTAGGTTAATCCTTCAGGTGGGCAGAAAGATTTGAAATTCTCTAAGGCAAGATCCCATCAGATTTATTTTGTATTATCCACAGTGCAAAGCCACCTGACAGACTTTGTTAAATCAAGGAATAATGCAAGTGAATGAATTAATTATAGCCATGTCCAGTGAATCCTCCAGATTTCGTTTGCTTTCTCTGGCCTTACACATGACCTACAGTACAGGTGGGAAGATGAAGTGGCAGGAACATCATCTTTCGAGACCCCCTTCCCCCCCGACCCCCCTGCGCACAGGAACTAGGGGACTTTCATATCACAGTTGAGGCTAGTGAGTTCTTTCTGGAAATTTGGCTTAAGGCCCTAGTGATCTATTTTTACTACCTTGGACATTGTCAACTCCGCTATATAACGCTATCAATAAACCAGGGATCATCTAGCTCGCCATCATCCCTGTCTCTCTGTTGATGTGAACTAGGAATTTGGCTGTTTTTTCCTTTCTCCTCCAAGTATGATGATGATGTAAAAAGAATCTCAAGGGAATCAAACTGGGAACCCTGAACATTCACTCGACAGAGCTAACTCTAGTCTCCTCCAGCTCCACCCCTTAGCTCTGAAAGAGGCTCAGTAAAGCCAGAGGGAGTGTGTCGGGGAAAACAAGCACCCAAGTCTCCAGCTTTTCTGAGTATCAAAAATGACACGAATGAAAGGCTAATAGAAATACACATCCTTGGCATGAGGACCAATATTTCTGCAAAATTAGCAAACGCAGATGGACCGGTGCGGGGGAGGGGGTGCGGTCTGGAGCGACTTGGCGGGGACTCAGCTATGGGAAATAAAGGGAGGTGAGGGCGCGGGGCACCCCAGTCTGCTGCCCGGCTCTCAGCGGGCCGCCCCAGCCAGCGGAGCCTGCAGCGGGAGGGCGCGCTGGGCGGGCCACTCGGCGGGGCCGGCGGTCAGGTGACCCGGGCCGCCACGTTCCCAGAGCCCAGCCCGCGGCACCGCTGGGCCGGGCCGGGGCCGAGCCGCGCCGAGAGGGGCTGAGCTGAGCTCCCGGAACAAAGTTGCCGCGCGGGCGGGGCGGGGCGGGGCGCGCGCTGGGCGGTGCCGGCCTGTGGCCAGGACCCGCCGGGCCTCCCCCTGCGGCCGGAGCGTGGACCCGGGGGGCGCGGACGCGAGCTGCTTCCCGCAGGGGCGGCCGCGCATCACCGAGCGTTCGGCCGCCGCCAGCCTGCTCGGCCTCCGGCGCGGCTCTGCAACAAAGGGGCGGCCGGCGGCCGGGAGGACGACGAGGAGCACCGCCAGGAGGAGGAGCCTGGCGGCCGGCGAGCCGCTGGCGCACAAGTTGTGGAGTGGCCCCTTTCTCGGCGGAGGGGCGCGTGCGGCTCTCTCCCGCCGGCCGGGTGGGAATCCCCGGGAGCCGTGATCCTCCTTCTTTGGGGTCACTTGTGCCCAAGGAAAACTCTTTAGGCTTGGGCAAACTTGGTGCCCGGCGCGCCCGATCCCGCTGCGTGGTTGGAGGAACTACCCGGCGGCAGGAAGATTGCACAAGTTTAGGGGCGTTTTCCGTTGAGTGCGCCCCCACCCTCCAAATTTTTTTCCCCTTGTCTGTTTCTCCACATTTCATTTAAAGATAACAATAATAATAATAAAAAAAGCCCCCAAAACGAATCCCTCCCTCCCACCCGAGAAAGCAACGCACCCCCCCACATTCACGCGCGCCCAGCCCGCGCTGGCTACGACCCGAAGCGTCCCGAGGAGCGTTGGGGAGCGCGGGGCGCGGCGGCGGCTCAGGCGAGCAGGTAAGCCCCATGCATTATTGAGGGCTCGGGCTGGGTAACGCGACCCCGCGGCCCGGGATGCGGGGGGGTGCGGGGATGGCCTGGGCTTGCACCCCGGCGCCCTTCCGAGGCGGGGGGCGCAGAGGCACCCAACTTCGGCTTGCACTTTCCTCCGAGCCTCAGTTCCGCTCCCGCCTCCCTGCGGGGCGGGACAGGGGAACGTGGGGGAGAAACTCGGGCGTGGAGGTCCGAGGGGTCCACGCTGCGGGGAGCAGCCCTGCGTGCCCCGATTGGCTGTTGCCGCCTGCCCGGAACCCCCAGCCTGAGGCCCGGGGGCCGAGCGGGTCGCGGGTGGGTGCTTTGCGTGGCGAGGGGCGCTGTGCCAGCGCTCTCCTAGAGGGGACGTGGCTTCCGAGGAGGGCCTGTCACACGCACACACCCCAGCCCCGGGGAGGCGGGGCCCGGAGGTGTCCGCCGGGAGAGGCGGTGGCCAGGGCGGCGGTGTGGCCGGCGGGCAGGGAGCTGCCGGGCAGGAAATGTGCTGGATCTCCGGGCGGCTGCTGCCCCAAGGTGGGACTCGGGGAACGGGGCCGGGGGCACCAATCGGTGCATAATCCCAAGGGATCGCCTCACGTTCTCCGTCCTCTTGGCAGCCCGTGGTCCCCTGTCCCTGGATAAGGTAATGCATGTCCCAGCACCCTGACCACTTTGGCCTCGGGTCAGAGGATCTGGTTGCCCAAGACCAATCGAAAACTTTGGCTGGGCTAGGAGTGTGTGTGTGTGTGTGTGTGTGTGTGTGTGTGTGTGTGTGTGTGTGTGTGTGTGTGTGTGTTGGGGGGGTGTGGTGTGCAACTTTTAAGGCCCGGGTTATGAAAGGAAATTGCTCAGGGGATGTTTCCAGGGAGCTGAAAACCTGCTAAGGGTGGGGGTGGGGTCTTGCGTAGTGATTTAGCTTAAATGACACTGTCCCTGGTCTGACGGTCTGACTTGGGACCGTCGGCCCCACTCCGGGGATGTCTGGGAGATCGTCTTCTTTCCCAGTCTCCAGGTCACCTGGACCTGGGGGTCAGTTCCCGGTGCGCGGTCGGTCGGGCGCGCCAGTGCACCGGTTGCGGCTGTGCCAGCGAGCCAAGTCTGGGGAACCCGGATCCCCGGGTCAGGGCGGAACCTGGGGCTTCTGGTCCGATCCGAGGCTGCAGACTCTTGCATTCCTTTGCAAAGTGCACGACCCTCGGGAAGTAGGGGGTGGCGCCCCTCTCGGCTGGTGGTGGCTCGGGAGTGGGTAGGGGACGCCTTGGGTCAAGGGAGCTGAGAATGCGAAGCTGGTGGGTGCTCCCGCGTGCAGAGTACCGGCGGCTAGGGCCGGGGCTGCTCTGGGTGCTCCCGCTGCTCCTCCTCTACCGGCGCCTCAAACCCAGGAGACGGCTCGTTAACTTCGCTTTAGGAGCTTTTTCCTAACCTTTATTGCCCGGGTAAACAGCCTCCATCGCCATAGAATTAATCTTGCCTCGGAGCGGTTCTGGGCGTGAGTGGCAGTTCTTGGCACCAGAGCGGTTTTCTTGTACTACGTTTCACGCAGAGCGGTGAAGTTCTTGTGCCCTTTGCCTTCCCTTTCCACATCTCCAGCACTCGAAGGTTGGGGTTCTCAGCGTAAAGGAGAGTGGCTTGTTTTGCCCTAGCGTCTTCGGGAGTTTCCATCACAACCGCGCATTGCTGGGCATGTTTGTTTGTATTCTTCCCTTGTGTCTCTTTAAACCCCAATGAAAAATACCGACGACGTTTTGCGTTTCTGGTCAGTCCTCAGCCTTTTTACCTCGGGGTTTTGGCCACACACTGGTGGGTTCTGCTTCTTAGAGACACATGTTGTGAAGGAGTAGATGAAGACAGATTTGAGATATTATTTATTAAAATATCTGGCTAAACTGGGCAGAGCCCACTAGAAGGGCGGGGAACTACCGGGTTGAGTAGTGAAGAACTTCCAAAGCAGAGTTGACCTCCGTTTAATTACTTCCCAGCCTCCTTAGGTTCTCCAGCCCTTCTCTAGCTCTTTTTCAAGGTGTAGAAGAGGAAGTCCCCCAGGGGCACTTTGTTAGTGATGAAACTTTGATTCTGTGCCTCACAACTGATGGCACATTTCTGCCGTCTTGAGAGCTAGCAGGAGGCATCTTTGGACATATGTTATTCAGCTTGGAGTCCCTTCTTCATTTCTTCCTCCATGGGACAGCCACAGTTTAGCTGTGATTGCTTTAATGTGAGTCCCGTTTCTATTGCATCCTTGATCTTCTGTCCGCCTGTTATGCTATATCTTTATGGAAGCAAGGATTCCAGTTCTCAAGATGAGAGAACACGTAAGAAGTGATCTTGTAAGAGCATTGACAAAACAAAATGTTAAGATAAAGAAATAATCAATGGGCAGATGAATTAAAGTCTGGTGTAAGCAGTTGGCTCTTTTGTTTCCATGGAGTGGAGGTTTTGGGACGCAGAGATGAAATTCTTGGCTGACAATAGTAAAGAATTGTAGACATGTCTCTTAAAGGGAACATGCTACTTTCTGTCCAGAAAGAGCATTGCTGTAGGCAAACCTGAATTTCCATAATAAAATGTTATATGCATTCTTCTGAACAAAGTTTTCGATTCTTGGATAAAATGCACTTAAGTGTGGGATTGGAGCAATAGTACAGAGGGCAGGGAGAGCACTTGCTTTGCATGTGGCCGACCCAGGTGTGACCTTCACACCACACCCATGTGGTCCCCTGAGCACTGACTGGAGTAAGCCCTGAGCACCTCTGTGTGTGGCCTCCAAACAGAAAAAAAACAAAAAATAATCCAGAAAATTTTTTATGGGTCTGTATCTCCTTCCTTCCCCACCAAAGGAACTTCATCATCTTTAAAGTAGTAACAATAGTTGACCTATATAAAAATGAATAAGTGTTTTCCCCCTAAATTCCAAACTTTTTCCTGTTTCCTAAATTCTGGTAGCGAGTTGCTGAACCTTCAGATTCCATGGTCTGGAGAGGAAAGTGTTTCTAAAGCTTTGCCAACCTACTGCAGTTTCCATCTGCTTCAGTTTCTATAACACAAAACTTTTTTAAAAGCAGTGTTAGTGTATTATTCCAAACGCCCTTTCTCTGACAAAAAAAAATCGATTATGTATTGCACATATTTATATTGCACATGTTTATATTATATTGTGCATATTTATATTATATTGTGCATATTCATATTATATTGTGCATATTTATATTATAAATGTTCCCTTGAATATAATCAACTAATATATGAGCTATTAAGTATCACATGATATGTAAAATTAAATGTAGTATGAAATGATGATATCACATGCTATGTCCTTAAATCAAAGAATTGGATGTTTAATCTTCTGGTTCTACTCTCCATTCTAACCTATGGATTATTTATTATCCACAATAATGCCCATTATTCATTGTGTTATATTATACATGTATAATGTATATCGTATCTCAAGTATTAATGCATTTAATTGGCATTTAAGGTGCTGTAAACACTGTTAGGATGGAGCTACTCTGTCAAAGCAAGACCTGCATTTGGGTTCCATTGGGCTTTTGGGGGCAGCGTGCCCCTAGAACTCTGAGGTCATGTGACTCTGATTACTGGCATTGCTCCAGGAAAGGTGGGGCTGCAGTAGATTTCTGTGTCTTTTCAATTCCAAAGATGATTTTTAGCTTGACCGATTGTTAGAGATACAAATGGTTTCTTTGATAACTGTACCCAGACTTTAGATGCTGTCTTCCAGGCAACTGTACTAACGGATGTAACTCAGAACTATCCAGGTTTACCTATAATCCAGTCACTCTGGGACCGGACTCTTTGAAATGCCTCCATATGTATCTCAGACGCACCTTAGTGTCTGCAAGGCCAAACCACTTTCTTTTTCTCTCTCCAACAGCTTTTCCTCTGCTGTTTGCTGGCTCAGTTTATGACTCACCCAGCTTCCACTCAATTGCCCAAGCCAAAATTGGGCAGTCATTTTGCTCTTCAGATTCCTAAACCTTTCATATTCAATCAGCTCTCAACTCCTATTGACCTTCTTTAGCATCTACTATCCCACACATGCACCCACTCCTTTCTGGCTATCCTTATTTAGCTCACAGTCATTTCCTGCCGATAATATTACCCTAGAAAAAAATAGAATCGGGGTCCAGCAGTATGTTCTTTACCTTGATTCCCCACTATCATTTTCCAAAGTGTGCTTCAGCGTGGTCATTAAACCTTTATGTTGTATCTGCTGGGTGTATGCGTGTGTATACATACATTCTCTCATCAGACCTCCACCCAGCAGACCAGCCTATCAGCGCCCGGCTCCGCGGCCGCAGCTCGGTTCATCAATAAATGCTGGACTTAGAGATGCCTACAAGAGTATGCTACCTGCACGGCAGAGCCTGGCAAGCTACTCGTGTTGTATTTGATATATATGCCAAATGCCAGTAACAATTATAGACCTCATTCCGGAATGGATTGAGGCTCTTTATGTTCCTGGAGCAAGCAGATGCCTTGGGCTCTACTAGCATGAGACAGGACATATGGAGATGTTACTGGTGCCCGCTCCAGCAAATTGATGATGAACGGGAAGACAGTGATACAGTGATACAGTGATGCATACGTATATAGCTATACGTATATACATACTATATATATAAGGTATGTGCACATGCATATGTAAGGTATATACCCGTCATACAGGGGTGACGGGATTGATGTTTGTGTCAGTCTAGGTAAACACCCTGCCTGCTGTACTGTCACTGTCCCTGAACTTTAGTATTTTTCTTTTAAGCCCTGGCAGCGCTCAGGGTTTGCTCCTATACATCCCTCATTCAAGAACTTGAATACAGGTAGAGTCTTTCACTGGCACTGTCTTTCCGTTCATCATCGATTTGCTTGAGTGGGCACCAGTAACATCTCCATATGTCCTGTCTCATGCTAGTAGAGTCCAAGGGCACCTGCTTGCTCCAGGAACAAAAGAGCCTCAAACCATTCCATCAGGTCATGGGAATGAGGTCTATAATTGTTACTGGTATTTGGCATATCAAATACAACACGGGTAGCTTGCCAGGCCTGCTGTGTGGGTGGCATACTCTTGTAGTCACCTCTAAATACAGCATTTATTGATGAAGCGCAGCTGCAAGTGTGGCGGTGTGAGCCGGGCTGTGATAGGCTCATCTACTGGGTGGAGTTCTCATAGATAGAGTCATATTGTCCTAATATCCCAAAGTTTATTTCAAATTATGAAGTCATTCAAAGGGCACACTTGGTTGTTGTGCCTTTTTGTCTTCTCTTAATCCATAAAACTCTCCCGCCCTCAGGTGTTTTTTGTTTGCCGTGACATTGGCACATTTAAAAGTTCAACTCATTTATTTTGGTGACTTATCCACTGACTTATCCACTGTCACTGTCACTGTCACTGTCTTCCCGTTCATCATCGATTTGCTCAAGCGGGCTCCAGTAACATCTCCATATGTCCTGTCTCATGCTAGTAGAGCCCAAAGGCATCTGCTTGCTCCAAGAACATAAAGAGCCTCAAACCATTCCATCAGGTCATGGGAATGAGGTCTAAAATTGTTACTGGTATTTGGCATTTCAAATACGACACTGGTAGCTTCCCAGGCTTGCCGTGTGGGTGGCGTACTCTTGTAGTCATATATATATGTATACATACAAACATACATATGTATACATACATACATACATACATACGTATGTATGTATACATCCATACATATATGTATACATACATACATATACATACATATATTCTTCAGTGAGTGTTTACTGTATTGTGGTGTTACTTTCTGGATCCCACGGGATGTCAAAGATCACGTGGCCGCCCACCTACAAGATGGTCAGACTTCCTTGTAAAGACCCTGAAGGAACGGTTTGAGGCTCTTCAGATTCCTGAATCAACCAGATGCCATTGGGCTACATTGGCGTGATAGGGTCCAATGGAAATGTTACTGGCGCCCGCTCGAGCAAATCGATGAATAACGGGATTCAAGTGATCAAGTGATCCACTGACTGAAACGTGTGTGTTCTCGAACATCTTCATAGCGAGCGTTGTGGCAAGGATACCGCAGAGATGAGGCATCGCATGATACTTCATTATTGGAGATGTGATCATTTGGTTAAGATTAGGAATCCCTCCACTTTCCACAGTGTAGTCTAAAAAACCTCTCACACATAAGCTGGAAAGACGTGGTCATTCAGCATGTCCTGAGATTCTTCAGTGAGTGTTTACTGTATTGTACCTAGTCTTTATGACTGCCCGCTCTGGGCCATCCAGTAGGTAAAAAGAATCTTAAAACCATCAGACCTGTAGTGTTACTTTCTGGTTTCTGGATTGCTGGATTTTCATTGCTTTCCAGAGCAAGCCTAAACTTGGCTTCCAGGTGCCTGCTCGGGTCCTATCTACAGAACCTTACCTCATTGATCTTCTCTCTGTCCTGTTGACTTCCTTTTCTTCAACATCACTCAGCTTGTTGGGTGCCCATGATTCTTGCTGCTGCCGCTCATGGGAGGATTCAGCTTCTTCTCTTTCCCCCTCTCTATGTTTGGAAGCTAAATTTGTTTCATCTTTTCATCTTGGTTTTGTCTGTCTGTGTGTCTGTCTGTATTTATTTATTTATTTATTTATTTATTTATTTATTTATTTATTTATTGTTTTGGGTCACACCTGTCAATGTTCAGGGGTTACTCCTGCCTCTGCACTCAAGAATTATTCCTGGCTGTACTTAGGGGACCATAAAGGATGCGGAGATTGAACCTGGGTTGACTGTGTGTAAGGCAAACTCCTTAACTGTTGTGTTATCGCTCCGGCCCTTGAAGTCTTAGTTTAGAATTCTGTTGTTAAGAAAGCCAACTCTCATTGTCTGGGGCAGATTGGATTTCTCTGCTGCGTTCCTATTACCTTAGGTTTCTACTCTGTACACTTATGACATATATTAGGGTTATAATGGTTTATTACATAATTAAATATCTAGTGCTTGCAAGATTCATAATGACACAGACTGTCTTTTTTACTAGTCATATCCCAGTTGTCTTACAACATATTAGCCATTGAGTAAATATTTGCTGAATGTTTATTATACTTAACTATAATAACATCATATAACTATTAATACATATTTGTATATACATATATTTCAAGCCATCACCTTCTCTTGTTTTTTGGTATTGATGCTGGCTGTTACAGAAGACTGAGAACTTTTTTAAAAGAAGACTTAGAAAAGACTGAGAGAGACTTTGGATTGTGTTACAACTCTACAGAAATGGCCAAGTATGGAGAACAGGAGACCAGGCCTGATGATGGTCAGAATGAGTTCAGTGACATCATTAAATCCAGATCTGGTAGGTAGCAGACACTTAAGAAAATGATTTTTAGGCATCATTTGCATACCAGAGTTTGTTTTGTTTTGTTTTGTTCATGGGAGACAAGCTTTCGAGAGGCGTAATTCTGACTTATATGGTAAAAGGCAATGTATCTCGGTTAAGACTCATAATTTCTCCCTCCTACTTCGGTCTCTTGTTGACTGTCTTTACTCAGTGAAACCGTCTGTTACTGAAGGCTGTTCATTTCTAAGACTACCACTTTAAGCACAAGAGTACAGTGGAGTGTTTTCCCCCTTAGAACTGTGTTCTGAAGGTTGGAAGGGAGTGTGCTTACAGAAGAAATGCGTGTCTCTGGCCGAGGGCTCTTCTGAAGTTTCGCGTCTGTTGCTGTCCACTGCCCTGTTGGTACCGTTCGGTGTCATGTCTTTTTGTTTTTTGAAACTTGTAACCCACTTTCTCAAGGTGTAGGTTTGCCCTCAGTAATCTAATCAAATGGACAAAGATGAATGATTCTCATATAAGCATTTTTTAAAGTGAATTATTGAGTCACCACGAGATACTAAGTGACAAGGTTGTTCATGATTTTTAGTTCTACAAAGTTTTAATGCTCATCCCTTTCCCAGCTCCCACTTTCCCCTGTCAATTCATATAAGCGGTTTAAAAGATAACTTAGGGAGACCACTTGCTGTTTGACTTACTCTGAACCAGGAGAGTTAAAAAATTGCAGTACAGGGGCGGGAGCAAAAAGCACAGCAAGGGAGGGCATTTGCCTAGCATGTGGCCGACCTGGGTTCTATCCCCAGCGTACCATATGGTCCCCTCTGCCCTGCCAGGAAAAGTTCCTGAGTGTAGAGCCAGGAATAACCACTGAGCTTTGCCAGGTGTGACCCAAAAAGCAAAAAACAAACAAAAAAATTTCAATATGTTGGATTCTCTTAAGATGAGCTGAGGGCTAGAGAGATAGTATGGAGGGTAAGGCCTTCTATGCAAAGGCACATGTGGTTCCCTGAGCACTTGCAGGAGTGATCCCTGAGCACAGAGCCAGGAGTAAGTCCCTGACCACAGCCTGGTGTGACCCTACTCCTCCTCCCTTCCCAAAAAAAGCATGGTTGAATAAAAATTTATGAAAAAATGGTTTTAGCACATGAGTTCAGGTGCTGGCCTTGCTAGCAGGCCTGCCTTGCTTACCCTGAACCAGGTTTGTACCTTCAGCACAGCCCTTGAACACTGGTTTATGCCCCCAGAAAAGTTTGAAGTGTCTGTATAGACTTCAACAGGATGTTTTTTTGAGCTAGCAGGACATTTGTGAGCTTTGAAAAGTATACAGAGCTCCACCCTGGGTGTGAACACTGTAGTTAAGGAACTTTGAGAGTGACGTTGAATAGAAAATTACATCCAGAGTCAGAGTCACTTGAAAAATGAAAAGGAGCCCCAAATATATTTTTTACTATGAGAACCATCTTTATATTATGTTAGGAATCTGTTTTTTTATTATTTGAAAGCGGCAGAAATATATACTGAAAGTAAGTTTAATTTAATACGTAGATTAAATTCCTCCCCAATACTGGTTTTGGTTAATGGCTAAGATTTTCGTTATTATAATCACAACTACTAATGCGAAACTGGAAAGATCTGTCTATAGTGCAACTTAATATACATTTTAAAATAATGTTTTGAGGATGCTTCATTTCTCCAAAATTATTTTTCTTTTCAATGTTTTAGTAAAAGTACTACACAGATATGAGCTATTCACATTTTGTAGGAATTTGAGATAGACATAAATTTAATGTCATAAGCAAAGACACTGCGTCATAAACAAATGTCAGCATAAACAAATGTCGTAGCTAGACATAAACAAAGAGGGAAATGAGAGGCCATTTAATATAGTCATGCTTGTCATGTTCTAGGGATGTGAGGAGGTCTATTCTCAAATAGTTTTGAGTATATTTTCATTAGAGTATAGGCTTTGATACTTATAATAGTACATTACCCACATCTTTCATAGAAATTATATAAATTTTAAAATACTGGGTATAGATGATGGAATACTTTCCAAGTATTCTTTATCTAAAACGTCATTTGGGAAGCTGGAGAGCACATTGGGTAAGGGGCTTGCTTTATGTGTGGCCAGCTGACCTGAGGTCAATCCCTGGCATCCCATATGGTTCCCTTGAGCACTGCCAGGAGTGATTCCTGAGCATCACCAACTTTGGCCTAGCCACCAAAAAGAAAGTTATCTTTCAAGTGCAGAGCCAAAAGGAAGCCCTGATCACTGCAGGGTGTGGCCTTCAAATTAAAACCAAACAACAATAACAAATCTAATAGCTGAGCATAAAATGCACCGATGTTTTCATATGCCAGGCATGTAGAGTATCCAAATTCAAGAATTGGAGGGAAGAAAGAAGTATTTAATAAACCAAGAACTTAAATGTGTCAATAATGCTTTTGAGGGTTGGATTTTTACAGTCCCAAACCCTGACCCGTCCCTCATATTGTCTTTCCCCAGAAGAAGAAACAATCTACTTGAGAAGCAGATTGAAATAAAAATTCTCCTAGAGGGAAAAAAAATCCTTTAAGAAAATTAAAAAGCAGGGTCCAGAGTGATAGTTCCTGGCACTACAGTCCTCCGAACATGGATGGCGGGAGTGATCCCTGAGCACAGAGCCAGGAGTAGCCCATGGGCAATGCCAGGTGTGCATCCCCCCAAAATAAACCATAATTAAAAAAAAGCAACAAATTTCTTGAGTGAATATATCCAAGGAGGATCCTTATGATGATGATTATGATAATGATGATGATGATACTTTCTTTGTAGATTTCTTTTCCTTACTCTGGAAAAAATCCCTTCAGTATATAAATTGTGGTTTTAATGAAACATTAAATGATTAATTAACCATTAAACATTGTCACTGAATATTAATATTGACAGCAAAAGACTAAAATATGTGCTATTCAGAAAGCAAGATTGAGACGAAAAGGGCCATTTAAATCCAAGTTTATCTATGAGTTTTTGCAGCATAATCTACCCAGAAGCCTGTGATTCATAGCTCAAGTATGCAACAGCTAGCTTTTGAGGCATTTTTGAAGTAGGTGCTGCTAAAAAGAAGAGAAGTACCAGTCATAACCTTGGCATTAAAACACTCTTAGTAATTTAATGAGGGTCTTCAAAAGTCCAAGAACTAAGTAATACATGCTCATCGAAGAACTCTAAACAATGCGTCTGAACAAAAAGAGAAAACAATAGACTCGAAATGCCAAGATGACCACTCATAACAGTTAGTCTACACCCTGCTAATTTCACATTTGTTTACGTGGCTTCAACTTGCACATTTTTACTTGCTGTATTAAGAATACCTTTCTGAGCTTATGCACATAAACATCCATGACATTTTTATGAATGCACAATCATCTATTTAGGGATATATTTACTTGAATTAGCTCCACGGAAAGTCAGGAAGAAATAAAGTATGTTTAAAGCACTGTTTTCTAAAGTTATTTATCCATACCATACTTTAAAAATTTTTTAAAATTTCTTTTCATTCGATCTTGTTCTCCTTTCAGAATATGTAGAAAATAACGGTTTAACCATTTTCAACATCGGGTTTTTCTTTTTTTTACTTTTTGAGTCACACCTGGCCATGCACAGGGTTGCTCCTGGGTCTGCGCTCAGGAATTACTTCTGGCAGTGCTTGGGGGATCATATGAGATGCCGGGGAATCGAACCTGGCCCTACCCGCTGTACTATGGCTCCAGCCCAACATTGGATTTTTATGGTGTTTCCAATTTTTCTTTCTGTTGAAAAAATACTGTTGTTAGTTTTTTGCCTGAACATTTCTATATGTTCTTGAGGAGGGGAAAAAAAAAGTCTAGAAATAGAGGCCAGTTGCAATATATGAGGTAAAAATGTGAATATTTTGGCCCAACTGTTCCTGAATGTGTGAGTTGTTAGTCTTTTAAAAAGATAACTGTTTTGGGGCGGAGTGATAGCCCAGCGGGTGGGGCGTTTGCCTTTGCACGAGCCGGCCTGTGCCGGCCTGGGTTCGATCCCGGCATCCCATATGGTCCCCCGGAGCACCACCAGGAGTAATTCCTGAGTGCAGAACAAGGAGTAGCTCCTGAACATTGCCGGGTGTGACCCAAAAAAAAAAAAAAAGATAACTATTTTTTGGGGGAAGGGCAGAGAGTTGGGGTGCACAACCATCAGTGCTCAGGGCTTATTCCAGGCTCTGCACTAAGGGATTACTCCTAACAGTCTTGGGGACCATATGGGGAGCTGGGGAAGGAATCTGCGTTGGCCATGGTAAGGCAAGTACCCTACCAGCTGGACTTACAGCTCCAGCCTGGGTTTGTTGAGCTAGCTCTCATTCATTATTAGTCTTCTTTATGCTGTGTGAAGTTTTTAAGCACTTTAGAAAGTTATTTTAGGGGTTAGAGTGATACAGCGGGTAGGGTGTACAGCCGGGTAGGGTGTTTCCCTTGCATGTGGGCTTGCATGCGGCCGACCTAGGGTTGATCCTCACCATCCTGTTTGGTCTCCTGAGAACTGCCAGGAGTAATTCCTGAGTGCAGAGCATAACCTCTGAGCATCGCTGGGTGTGAACCCCAGAAAACAACAGCAGCAGCAACAACAAATTTAACAGTTTCAGCAGAAATTATCAAAATTAACTGATGAAATTGTCTTATGTCTATAAAGTCATATATATTCTACATGGTTCTAGAATGACTTCAAATGGCTGAACTTGAGAAAAAGAACGTGGAAGAGTTTGACCTGTAATGGTTAAGGGTCTAGGATTAGCTAAAAGTAGCACATCCTTTTTCTTACTTAACGACATGTAAGTAGTTTGCCATCAATCACCGCATCTTTGACAGATGGAATTAATGAACTGCAGAAAAGCTTAACAAGTTAGTAAATATTTTGAAAAAAGTAGGCCAAGATTGAAAAAAATGTGAAAGCGTAAAGTGCTGCCTGCGGGGGCTATAAAGGATAAACTTCTGTTTGTAGCATTTTAAACAGGAAAGAATAAAATGGTTTGAGATACATGCAGTGGCCGAGAACATGCTCAGTGATCTCAGTCTGCCCATAACTAATACACTTTAAGGCCAGGAGGGCGGGAGGAAGCCATTCATTGCTGTCCTCAGTGCTCCTGTGGTTAACTTCCAGCCCAGAGCCTTCTCCAGAGGCTAGACTCAGGACTGATCACATGCGTAGGGGCCTGCGTGGGAAGAGTGACAGTTCGGGGACTGTAGTCAGACTTACAGCAGGAGAAGGTGAATGTTAGGTGAGCGGCCCAGTGCTGCCTGGCTCCACACATTCTTTACAAGACAGAAGGAAGGACGCCTGAGTGTGCTCATTCCATTTCACTTTCATTTCTCTTTGTTTTTCCGTCCATTCCTGGCGGTCATCAGGGTTTCCTTCTGGCTCTGTGCTCGGGGGGTCACTTGTGGCAGGGCTCACAGACTCATAGGAGGTACCGGTGATAGAAACTGGGTTGGCTGCAAGCACGGCTGGCACCTTACCTGCTGTACTCTCTCTCCAGCCCAGTCATCATTTCACTTTCTCATACCTGCTCTTGAGATCTTGTTGAACGAAATGTCAAGGCCCCCCCCTCCCCACCCCGGTATGGACCATGCTGGAGAGGTGAAATATGCTTGTGTATGTGAGCAGTGGAATCTCACACATGGTTATGATCCTTATTCTAACTGTTTAGAATAAGGATTCTAAGCAGGATGAGAATGCTATTCGGATCTCCCAGAGAGGAATCGAAAGAGCTATGCTTGGAATATCACGCCTCACTCAAGTGAGAGAAGGAATCTGGAGTTCTGACCTCCATCGCTATTCCAGAATCAGGGATGCTGTCTCGTTTGCCAAGGCATCGAAAATCAGATGGGCTGGACATGTAATGCGATTTGGAGACAACCGCTGGACTAGAGCCATTACCGACTGGATCCCACGGGATGTCAAAAGATCACGTGGCCGCCCACCTACAGGATGGTCAGACTTCCTTGTCAAGACCCTGAAGGAACGGTTTGAGGCTCTTCATATTCCTGAATCAACCAGATGCCATTGGGCTACATTGGCACGTGATAGGGTCCAATGGAAATGTTACTGGCGCCCGCTCGAGCAAATCGATGAATAACGGGATTCAAGTGATCAAGTGATCTAACTGCTTACGTTTCCTGAACGTGCATTATGCAGAAGAGTATTAGACGCCCAACTGCTGGCTCCCCGCTGACCAGAACAAGCTACGTGGAAGTTATCAGCCACTTGGTCTTTCTGGTTTTTCTTTCTAGCTTTACATGCCTCTTCTCTGTCTTTGCCTGATAGTCCCCTCTTGTGGTTTCGCTTGAGGCTGAAATTTCATCTCTGAAAGATTTCTTTGCTGCTTTCTGGGAGGGGGTCTTCCCAGACCTCATGGCCTTCAACTACATCATTATATTTATGCCTCTGACTTTTCTTTCCTTAAATGCTTAAATGCTTTTCTTGTCAGTTTACTCGTTCTTCTCACTCAAGACGAATTCCACAGGAGCAGGGAGCCTGTGCATTCTTGGACCAGATCCAGCCCCAAGCTCACCTCGTAGGTGACCAGCACGTACTTATTTAATGGGAAAGGCTGCAGAGTTATAAAGTTCCAGAACTGGGATTAGAGCTCAGGGATCTGGCTCCCATGAGACCTTTCTCAGAGTGCCCAGGTTCCTAAACGCCAGGCAGCTAATTTTATTGCTTTTCCATGAGGAATCTTCATTGTGGGCTGGTGCTTCTGAGTTTGCATGGAAATGACGTTGATGAGGTCTTCAACTTCACCATTGTACAATGTGGAACCAGCTCCTCTTGGCCCCCATTAAAAGTCACCAAGCGGCGATCCCCCTGCTTCTGCCATTCTCTGTAGAGCGAAGAAAGGCAGCCATTTGGGTGGAAGGTGAGGAACGGTCATCTGTTCCTGACATGAATTCCCTTTTGCTTTTCCTCCAACTGCTGCTCAGGCTTTTGACTGACTGGTCTAAAAAAAGGGAGTGGATTTCAGAGGCGCTTCGATTTGGCACAGTTTGAGAACTGGTCTGATGCCCAGATGGGTATCTGGGAGACTGAAAATTTTGGTGGGGGGATGGGAGGGAAGGAAAGCGAGGCCAGTGACATGGAGAAAAATACAGCGAATGATTTCACATGGAATGTGATACCCGGCCACCTTAATAGCAAATCTCCTCAGAGATACTCTGCGATAAAGGAACTTGCTGCACCAGATTTGGTGCTGTGCACAGGCTTTGTCTGTCTCCTGGAGACTTTTCTTCAGGGAAGACTGGTTAAATTGGACAGAGTCACTGGCCTGCTTGTTTCTTTGTCATTTTAAAAAAATATCCATGAGGGGATTTTCTTAAGAATTTAAGGGACTGTGAAAAAGAGTCTCCCCACCTCGAGATTTCCTTGGCTGGAATAAGTGTGCTTTGAAGGCAGGTTTTGAGCAGGTGTTTTTCCATGAGCCCTGGGGATTTGTGGGGGAGGGACAGAAATCCAACTCTGTCTGTAGAAAGCAGCAATTCTTGTAGTGCAGGTAAAAATATTCTCCCCTTTGCTTTCTCCTTTACTGTCGTCGTGCCATTGTAGAAGGGTTTTCTGAACTCAGTAATAGAGTGATGCTCATACTCTCTTACTATGGTTGTGAAAACTTTGTCGGTCATCTGTTTACCCTGGAATGGTAGCACACATTCTACTGATGGTATAGACAGTTGGAAAACACGGTTTTATTGAACCTTATCTGAGCCCAGAACTAGATGCTGATAGCATGGTTTTCTGGGAACGTGCACAGTCGTTGAAGGCATTGTAAATATTAGTTACAATTTAATAGTGAAAGCATACTCGGGAACTTTTAGATGTATTGGCTAGATGTTTTTCACTAAGCTGTGTTTGGAGGCTGAAGTATTTGTTTAGTGCATTAGTGTTATTTTGTATGCCTTAACTGTTTGATAGTAATAATAATAATATAATGATGATGATGATGATGGTGATGATGATGATGATGATGATGATGACACTTATATCTGGAATGTGAGTGTGTGTGGTTTTAATATGTATTTACAGGAACCATGGCTTGTGCTCAGAAAGCTCTAAACCAGACCTGTCCCCCTCACCCTTTTTTTTGGTTCTTTCTGCTCCAGAACTCGCACCTCTCAATTCCTGTAGCTTCAGCTTCCTGTAGTTTGCTAGCCTTAGTTCTGGTGGCTTTGAACAACTTGTAGTTATGACGCTTAGATGCTTTTCCCTGACGTAGGGAAGTTGTATGTGTGTCAGTGTGTGTGGGGCGGGGTTAAGGGGTGGTGGCATGCATACTTGTGCATGTGTGTGCGCAAAACCCTCATTCGAGCTACTATTTCTTCTTTTTTTTTTGGCCACACCTGTTGTTGCTCAGGACTTACTCATGGTTCTGTGTTCAGGGGTCACTTCTTGTGGTGCTTAGAAAAACAACCACAGGTGGTGTTAGGGTCTGAACTAGGTTGGCTGTGTGCAAGGCAAACACCTTGATGACCCCAGGCTATCTCTCTTGCTCCCAAAACACAGATTCTTTAAAAAATACTTTAATCATAACTGTTGAGTTCAGAATGTAAAAATAGAAAGTGATATTTCATAGGTGATTATTTTCCAGTGAAGTTTGTTGGGTAGGTGATGGGGTGACTATTAGTTATGATTCCACTTAAATAGTTTTTACATTTAATAATGTAACTACTTTTTCAAAAGAGTTGAAGCAGTGCTGTTTTTGATGGAGCAGAGAAACCAAACAAAAATCACTTGTGTCTCTCAAGCAATATACTTCTCTCAACAGAGTAAGTATATCTACTATGGTTTAAAAAGTAGTCAGGGGTCAGCGAGATAGTATAACAGGCAGAGCACTTGCCTTACATTGACCTATTTGGGTTTGATCTCCAGCTCCACACAGTCTGAGCACAGAGTCAGGAGTAAGCCTGAGCACAGTGGGATATGGACAAAGCAAACAAATAACCAAATGGTGTGACAAGATATTCCATAGCTTTAATTTTAAGTTTTGGAAGATTTTTTCAGTGCTGTGTTCTGAGCTGAAAATGAATTTTCAGTTCAATGTTCTAGTGAAGAGTTTGACACATGTTTCTGTGAAGAAACCTGGGGGTGCTGGGGGATTGTATGATTGGAGGGTTGATACTAAGTGGACATAAATAATTAACAATGAGATAATAATACACGTGCTAAAAGATGTGCGCATGTGCTTTTTATTTTGAAAGCTGGATGTGGGTATTTCTTGTCTGGGGATATGAATTTGGACTGCAAGCCAGAGACACTTTTGGATGGCTGATCAGTCCCCTGGGGCTAGGCTTCCAGCGTGTGGAGTTTTCACAAGCTCTTTGGTGCCATTGATTGATTGACAAAGCACTTTTTTTTCCTTCTGGATCTCAGATGAAGTTTTCTGTGATGATGAAAAGAGAGAGCTGTAGACAGTTGTTAAAGATCGTTTCTGCTTAAAAATAATCTTTTCTAAATGATCTTGTCATCGTTTACCTGATTCAGAGAGGGTGTGGACTTCTTGATCTCAGGTTTTTCTTTTGCTTTGTATTGTGAGCAGTTTTAACTGGTTTTTTTTTTTTTTCATTTTGGGTCACACCAGTGACACTCAGGGATTACTCCTGGTGATGCTCAGGGACCATCTGGGATGTCAGGAATCGAATCCGGGTTGGCATGTTCAAGGCAAATGCCCTACCCGCTGTGCCATCGCTCCGGCCCCAGTTTTAACTGTGTTAAGCAAAGCTAAGATCATGAAACGGGGAATAGGAGAGAGATGAAACTTGTGGACACATTTCTTATTGTGGCCTGCTGAACCCAAAGATCGCTCTCAACCAGTATCAGAGGACACCTGCAGTGACTTTCTTGGTCTGAAGGCTCTGAGTGTTCCCTCTCTTTTGCTTGGAACCTACTGTCAGATTTTGAACTCTTTCAGGAGTTTTGATCAGTTCACCTTAAAAAGTCATTGTGGATATTTTCTAAGTAATTATATCTAGAAAGATATGTTCATGGCTTATGGAAAGGAAAAATAATCTCACACCCCTCCTCGCTGTTGTTTTTCTTTCATTAAGATGATTCATTCATATGATTCACTTGTATCACTTGTCTTCCCATTGATCATCAATTTTCTCGAGCGGGCACCAGTAACATCTCCATATGTCCCATTGCATGCTAGTGTAGACCAAGGGCACCTGCTAGCTCTAGGAACATAAAGAGCCTCAAACCATTCCTTCAGGTCATGGGAATGAGGTCTATAATTGTTACTGGTTTTTGGCATATCAAATACGACACAGGTAGCTTGCCAGGCTCTGCTGTGTGGGAGGGATGCTCTTGTAGTCACCTCTGATCTCGAGCATTTATTAATGAATCACGTAGCTGCAAATGGGCCATGTGAGCCGGGCTGTGATCAGCTCTTCTGCTGGGTGGAGCTCTTTTGAGAGGGGAGTCGGATGTGGAAAATGGCGGCCCTCATGGTGTGGGGTTCCTCTGGCTTCTTGTGAGGCTCTGCTGGGATGGTGGGCTAGGGCTAGAACCCCCCTTCCCTCCTGGGTGCCTCGTGATCAGCGGGGCACAGGGAGAGTCTCCCTGTACCCATTCATATAATTGGAGTAATTTTTCAATAAATATGAGTCATTTACAAGATACAAAATAAAGGGTCAAGCATAAAAGCCTAGTTTTTTTTTATTATTATTATTATTAGCTTTTTGGGTCACACCCGGCGATGCTCAGGGGGTTTCTCCTGGCTCTGCCCTCAGGAATTACTCCTGGCGGTGCTCGGGGGGACCATATGGGATGCCGGAGATCGAACCGGGCCAGCACAGGCCTGCCGCGTGCAAGGCAAGCGCCCTACGCTGGGCTATCGCTCGGGCCCCAAAGCCTAGTTTTATAAAGCTGTTTTAATTACTTTAGTAACCACGAGTAACAAAGTTACTCATAATTGGGTTTTAGGCATACAATGTTTCACCGCCAGTTCCTTCACCAGTATCCATCTCCTTCAACCACTGTCCCCCTCCCACCCATTTGCCTCTCACAAATGGAGAATATCTAATACTTGCACTTGCTGCAATTTCACTTTACATTCATTTAAAATTATCTGCCCGTTTCTTTCAAAATGAGGGGATTTTAAGATGCAAATGGTGATTTTTCTGTCAAAGCTGAATTCAGAGTGAAGTGACTTGACATACTGATCACTAAAGTAAGTTTCACAAGGATCTGTGAATGACCCGTGGAGGTTTGGGGATGAGCTCTATTCATCTGGCCGACTCAAGCCCAGCACCAAGCCTCCTGTCTCTAAGCCTTCGCATTCTTCCAGTGACGTGGTTGAGTTCTAAGCTTTAACTGCTTTGTAGTTCTATGAAGGGATCTTCCTTTCTTCATTGATTCAGCAACCTTCAGGGCGGGCTGAGAGATGTAATTGCTTTTCCAGATGCCATTGTGTGGAATTTGAGATCATGCCTCAGCATTTAATGGGGATCTGTCCTTGAGGCAGGTTTGAAGATTTGAGGCTTACAAAGGAAGCAACTGCAAGGCCTGAGATGATGGTAATTTCTGTTTGAAGAGATTTTTTAATGCAGAGGTTGGCCATGTGGCAGTATGGGGTAGGTTTTAATGAACCGCTCAGGAGGAAGCCTTTTCAGATTTATTTGAAACAAATAGACCACAAAATAATACCAGAAAAATCTGCCCCATAGCAGATTCAAAAAATTTAAAGCCAAAAAATCGGGTTCTGAGTGGTGAATCATCTGTTTTTCAGAGAATTGTTTCATAGTCAGTCTTAAAGTGGTATTGCAACTTTAGATTGGTGAATGCGCGTATTGATTCAGAGTGAGAAAAGGAACTAGAATCTTCCTTGGTGTTAAATGCTCCTGGCCTTCACCAAAAGCTACCTTTTTTGGGCGACGCATCAATACAGTTCTGTGCATGCGTGTCCGAGTGTTCACTGTTACCTCGTAATAGGTGTTGAGGAAAGGTCAGGGTACAGAATGAATTCTGTCTTTGATTTTTCATACAGTAGCTGTGATTCCTTCTTGAACACATAGCTTAGCCCACCCTTAACTGTAGGTGGAATCTCATCTTTCTACCACTTGGGTAGAAAAACCAGAGTTGACTTGAATTATTTTAACCACCACATGCTCTTTCAAGAGCTGTCGCCTGCTGTAAGTTAAAAGCAGTTTGGTATTTGGAGAATGCAGGCATATGCTTGCTTTCTGTCTGGGGCCACCTCGCTAGCACTGGGGAAGGACAGGTTTTGTTCTGAGAACGCAGCGGTGGAGCAGGGGAGAGTGGACCCGCTCAGAGAGGGGGGCGCCATTGCCTGGTGGTTTAAAGGAAAGCTTTAGGGGAGTCTGACATGTTTACTTTGCTGGCAGTGCTGTCCACCACTTCCCAATTTCTTGCAAGTGAGATGAATGGCACCCTGCAGGACTGACTCTCTCCTCCTACTCAGTAAAACTTGATTTGCTTTGTGTTTTGTGCTGAATTGTGTGTGTGTGTGTGTGTGTGTGTGTCTCCCATCATACCCCTCACCCATCCCCCAGTTTTGAAACCCCACTCTTCAAATCTCAGCATTGACTCTTGCATAAACAAAACATTCTTCCCCTGACCACCCAGTCAGAGTCAGCCTTTCCCTCTTGCTCAATCCTTCTTTCTCTTTTTGGCCCTTGTTGCAAATGCTTGTATAATTTGATTTTCCTTTTTTATTATTATAGGGACTGTTCTCAATTTTGCTAAGGCTCTGAGTGCTCAACGGGCCAGGCAGGCGTCTAGGACCACGTGGGCTTTGTAGCAGGAGGTATGATGGCAGGGATCACACTGCTTGCAGGGATCCAACTCAGGGCCTTGTGTGTGCTAGACAGGTGCGCTGACACTGGAGCAATCTCCCTGGCTTCCTGATTGGATTTGCGATACTGTGCACCTCAGTGGTTTCAGAAGTCACTCTCGTGGCACGTGAGTTTCTTCGTCGAGCAGTTGGCTGTGCTTCAGTGTGGGCAGATGATGGACTCATTGTGAGCAAGACATGTTCTCTGCTGAAGTGCTCCCAGGCTAGAAATGACAGGAGTGGTGTATGGAAGGAGCGAAGGACAGCTCTTTCCATGGGAATGAAGACAGAGCAAGAGGGAACCTTGGGAGGGGGATGCGAGGCGGGTGGGCCTTGCAGGGTAACGGGGCGGCCACGTGGACAGTGAAGGAAGAACTGTCTGGTATGGGCACTAAAACAGGCAGTGGGAGTGTGTAGCTGATGGTTATACTCTGGACCTGGTTGTTGAGTGGTTGGGCATATTGTGGGTCATGGAAGAGTTTTTTGGAAGCAAACTAATGGGTTTAATCTTTTTCCTGTAGGCAACCACTACAGGATTTTAAGTGGCTTAATGACTGGCTCAGAACTGCCATTCAGAAAGATAACATGGTCCTCAGTCTAAAAGATAAATTTAGAAGGGAGCAGAATTGGAGGGAGGGTGGGAGCAAGTTAAAATTACAAAAATAATTGAGCTTAGAGATTATGGGGCTTGGGACGAAGTGGTACGGGTGGAGGGGGACAGAGAGCCCCCCTCAAATGCCAGAAGACTGAACCAGTGATAAATCAATAAAAAAGAAGGCAGTTTTATTAAAAAGCAAGTTGAAAGGTGGTTAGCAGGTATCTGTAAATCTGTGATGTCATTTTTACTGCCATGGGGGTTTGTTTCTTATTTTTAATCGAATCTGTAGTTTTTCAAATGTTGTTTGCAGCACTTGGGGTAATTAGCCTTTTCTAGCACCGCCTCTGCCCAATTCGTTTTATTTATTTTTATCAAGAAAATGAAGTGGCAGGATGGGAGGGGCGCAGACATCATGGAGGGGGTGTGGTGTGGGTGTGGGTGTGGTGGGCGCCGCAGAGCGCGTCATTACCAGGACTGGAAAGTAAATCCTGTCAGTTTGGTAAACCTTTGTGCCTCGGTAAAAACAGGGGGAAATATTATAAGCTTTAGTCCTCTTGTTTTTTTTTTAATTTTTAGTGAAGCAAGATAATTTTTAATTGAATAAAACTTAGACAGACATGAGGGGGAAGACAGGAAGGATTAGAACGTGAGCTTGAAAGAGCCAGCAAGGAGATAGAAAATATCATTCGAGCACGCCTAGTCCTTTTGATATTTTATCAAAGTTGTCACCAGAATTAATTTTTTAAACTCATAATTTCTTAATATTCAAGCTACCTCTAAGTGATTACTGTTGCCTCGTGGTCACTTCATTAACCGAATTATATTAACTAAATTATATTAAGTAGCATTTGAGCACATACACCTATATTTTGAACCAAAGGCTATGTTTCCCAAAAGCTATACTAATTAAAAATGATAAGGGTTCATATTTATTCAACTCAGTATAAACGTTTTTTTGAAAGCGTAGCAAGGAAAGGTAAATTAATTTCACAATAAAGAAATAGACACGTTAAAAAATCTATATGTAAAAAGGGCCCAGAAAAACCATTTCTGAGGAACTTTATTGAGGAATAAATTGTTTCAACGAGATTCTGTGATGATAATGTCATTTATATTACCAACTCCAAGTTCAATAGCTAGGGTATAGTCATTGCAAATTAAATATAAATAAAGAGCAGATGCTGAGAAATGTCTTTGGCTTAGGGGATAAGTGGTAGAAAGGTCACTGGAGTTTAGTCAGTGGTGAGAGGGAGTTCAGGAGTCGTCGTTTGGGTAACAGATGCTTTACTTAATGTGGGGCTGGGCAGGTTTTAGAAACAGAAGAAAGGAGAGGCTGTTTCCCCATGGGCTTCTTCCAGCATCCACCTTTCGTTCCTGCTGTTTAGAGGGCGAACATTCAATTCCAGGACATTAAGTCAGTATTTCAGAAAAGTGAGCCCGTTGGTGTCAAGGCAGCACAAAAGGTCTCATTCAGAAACGGCTTTGTTGGGTTGTGTGCTGGTGTCCAAGTTTTTATTTGACCAGTTTCATTGACTCTCTTGGCAATGAATTCAGCTTTCTTTCTTTTCCTTTTTTTCTGTTCTTTTTGGCGGGAGGTTGTGGAGGCAGGGGGAGGTGAGCACACCTGGCTGTGCTGGCAATGCTTAGGGCTCACTCCTGCCGCAGCACTCGGGAATCGCCTCCTGGCAGTGCTGGGGGACGAGTGGGTGGGGCCACCTGGCATCCTGGGCATGGACCCTAGGTCGGCTGCATGCAAGGCAAGTGCGCCTCCCGTTGTACTATCACTGCAGCCCCTGAGCTTTCATTATGCTTTAGTTGTATCTGACGTTATGGAGGTTCATGCCAGAGCCTGTTTGCCCATGTCTCTGTCCAGGTCTAGACTCTATCTAGCCTCTCGGCCAGCCCACTCCATCTCTGTCGTCTCTATGATCTGTGTGTCAGTTAATCCTCGTCTATCTGATGGATCATTTTACCTATCTGCCAGCTATTGCGCCCGCATCTCATCTGTCACCCGTCATCCATTTGACTGATCCATTTGAGCCACCTTCCTTTCCTTGCTCCTACCAGGTATAGGTATTTGGATCGGCTGTGAGCTGGTAGAATTGCAGTTTTCAGAGTCTTCCACCCAAAGGACAGTTGCACCGGGCTCTAAGGAAATAGGCGGACAGTCAGTTCCACTGCTGTGCTCTGTGAGCTCAGGGCATGTATCTTGTGGCCTTCTGAAAGAATGAATATGCAAACTGAGAGTTGCAGAGGGAAAACAAGTTAGTTCAAAGGTGAGGATGAGGGGTGAAAACACCTCTGGAGGGAATCATGGTGTGTCACCAATTTGAAGGTGAGAACTGGGAATCTGAGAATATAAAACACAATGGCTGGATGGAAACTGAGCTGAGGACAGTTGGGAGCAGGGTTGTGACTCCTGTTTGGATTCTGAGGGGAAGAGAAGATGCACTTCTTAGACAAATGTCTTGTGTTGTATGTGTGTGCGCAGGGTGGGGTGGGGCGGGATTCAGCCACACTGGCTGTGCTAAAGGCTTAATTCTGGCTCTATGTATGGTTCTGTGCTCAGGGACTACTGCTGGCAATGTTCAGGATTTACTCCTGGCTCTGTGCTCAGGCATCACTCCTTAGAGGTGCTCGGGAACCATATGTGGTGTCAGGGATTGAACTGGGGTTGATAGCATGCAAGGGAAGCACCAGAACCCCTGTTTTTTTTTGGGAGGTCACACCCAGCAATGCTCAGGGGTTACTCCTGTCTCTTCGCTCAGGAATTACTCCTGTCGGTGCTCAGGAAATCATATGGGATTCCGGGGATCAAACCCAGGTCAGCCTTGTGCAAGGTAAACACCCTACTTGCTGTGCTATCACTCCAGTCCCCAGAATCCCTGATGTATCTCTCTCACACCTCTTGGAATTTTTCTTCATTTTTTATTTCTGTATCATAGAGTAATCCAATGTAAATTTACTTTTAGTAAACTATACACCTAATATGTCTGTGCTCTCATTTGAAATGTATACGTGATTTGGTATTTTTGCTGTAGTTCATATTTTAAAGAGCTAATTATATCTTCACATAGAAATCTTAAAAACAATTTTGGGTACAAACAAAAAACTGCAGTATTGAACAGCTGCAGTATTGAATTGCACTTTATACCTGCTACCAACCCTAGCCCCAGCCTGCTTCTATGGCAGGTACTTCTGTCTTCTCTCTCTCTCTCTCTTTCTCTTTTCTCACATTTTTCTTCTTTCTTCTTTTCTTTCTTCTCTCTCTTTCTCCGGAATTTCAGTCCCCCTCACTCTCTGGGGCCTCAGTTCTTTTCTCTCTCTCTCTCTCTCTCTCTCTCTCTTTTTGGGTTTAATGGTTTGCATTACAGGTACTGAGAGATTATCATGTTTGCTCCTTTACCTACTTATAGCAGCAGTTCTTACCCAGAGAATTGTTATATCTGATAACTGGGTTTTTAAGTCCTTATCTAAGAATTTGCTAAAACATGTTTGTTGCTAGTTATGCCAGCTGTGTTTTTGGTTTTGTTTTTGAGTTTACTTGGTTTTTGTGTTACTTTCCCATCTTATTTGGTATGTTCCTATTGGGATTTCAGTGCTGAGAACTAGGAGGTGACTTCTGGATCTGTGGGCTGGGTCAGTGAGTTGACAGGCTGGTGGCTGTGGGAGAAATACCAGAGTTTTCAGCCTAGTCACCGGTTACCTGAAAACATTCGCGGTTTGATATTTTTGCAGAGAATATTCATGAAGTGGTGGAGTCAAGCTCTTTGCGTGGCTGCAGTCGTGGGGTGTGGTGCAGCTGCCCAGATTTCATCAGGGAACCCTGTAGTTTCTAGCCCCAGTGACTAGTACTTTCATGAATTTTAACTGCTCGACTGCACCCCCTGGGAGATTTAGTTGGAATCAGTAGATCAGGGCCAGTGAGTGACTCAACATGGAGGCAACTGTCAAAACAGTCTTGATTTTTTTTTTAATATTTCCTGCAGCTTTTGGCTTTTGCCCCTGTGGGTGTGGACTATATTATCTTCTAGAAAGCTGCTTTGCAGATGTTCCTTTGGCCAACTTGGTTTGGTCGGGTTAGGGAAGGAAGCAGAGGGTTTTCAGAACACACTTAGGCTGGATGGTTGGCACATGTATCCTTGCACATGTTCTAGAAAGAAAGGAAAGATTCGTCCCCACTTTTCAATAGATTGTTATTAAAACTTTTTTCCCCTTTGGGCCATACCCAACTGTGCTCAGGGCTCAAGGATCACGCCAGACAGTGCTTGGAGGAATATTTGGGGTGCTGGGGATCAAACCTAGGCAAGCGACATGCAAGGCAAAGCCACACCTGCTGCTCTGTGTTTCCTGTCCTTTCTTATATTCTCGGGGAGGCCGAAGATGCACCACGTGGTGACACCACACTAGGTTGTGCCTCTTACGGTGTTCTCTTTGTTCCAGATGGAAATTTGGTTGGCAGTGGGCACCGTGGAATGCATAGAGGGCCCCGCTTCTGCCACAGCTGCGTCCCGGCCTTGTGTGGCCCCTGTTGTCACAGAGCCATTCAGAACAGGGGTCTGGGAGCAGACAACGTTTGAAGGGCAAAATTTCTGATAATGTTTGACCCAGTTTTGCATATAATGAATTTTTATTTGTTGATGAATCTTTCCCTTTTGTTGCTAAAAGTGGCAAATAATCAGACATAAATTACTAATTAACAGTCTGGTTCAGACCTTTTTAATAAATTAATGGAACGCTTGCTTCATCAAGTTCAGGTGAGAGTATCTCACAAGGTGTGTTTCTAGCGCCAGAGGTGAGCTCTTCATGAAGATATGTGACATTTTTATATTGCTTTTCCCCTTTCAATTTTCTGAATTCTCTTCACTGTTACTGAATTTTACTTTTGTAAGATTTCTTTTGCATCTAAGTTCCTTTTTAAAAAATCATTAAAATTTAATAAAAATATTTATTTTTTATTGAATTGTAGTGAGATACAGTGACAAAGTTGTTCCTGATTGGGTTTCAGCCCTACAATTTTCTAACACCCGTCCCTTCACTGGTGTACATTTTCCTGCCACCCCATCCCTCCATCTGTCTCTATGGAAGACACTTCTGTCTCTCTCTCTTTCTCTCTCACTCTCTTTCTCTCTCTCTCCTCCTTTTGGACCTTATGGTTTGCAATACAGATACCAAAAGGTCATCAGGTATATCCCTTTAGCTATTTTCTACACTTAGTTCCTGTCCAAAATTATCATTTCCAACTATCATTGTCAATGATAGTTACTGACAATGATAGTAACTATGATGATCTTGCTGTTTTCAATATTATGTCTTCAATATTGTGATTCCACTATGCCTCCAATTTTCCATACTTGGGTCAATTTTTCTGGGCATCTTGATCTAGGTGCCTGGATTTCTCAGCTGGGGACATTATTTTTTTCAATTTTTTAAAAATTTCTATTTTTAGTGTGGAGTCAGAGGTTAAGTAAGACAGAGAAGGGAACAATGTGCTAATAATAATTGTCGAAAAGGCTAATACCAACCTAGAACTGAGCAATAAATCCGAGCAAAAAGATACACATCATAACCTTTAAGTGTATGTATTACAATCCACAATATGAAAGAGAAGGAAGAGAGAAAGAGAGAAAAAGAGAAAGAGAGAAAGAGATAAACAACCCGCCATAGAGGCAGGCTAGGGGAGGTGGGAGGGAATCAGGGACATTAGTGGTGATAAATGGGAACTGGTGGAGGGAGGGGTGCTGAAACACTGTATGACCAAAACCCCAAACATGAACAACTTTGTAATTATATATCTCATGGTGCTATAATAAAATATTAATTAAAGCAATTTCTGTTTTTGTCCACCCAGAAATGCTCAGGATTTATCTTTGCTCTGTGCTCAGGGATCATTCTTGGCAGGCTTGGGGGACTATATGGGATCGAACCTGGGTCGAGCGCATGCAATGCAAGTACCAGCTGTACTATTGCTCTGGCCCCTGTGGGGAATTCTTATCAGTCATCTTTTTAAACTATTGATTCTTCATCAAGTTCGACTTCCTGTTCTTCAGAGATTCTGATGATTCTTATATTCTTCCTCTTGATCTCATCCCATAGTTCTCTGGCACTGTTCATTTATTTTCACATTTATTTTCATCCCCTGTTACTTTCTAGAGGTTTCGTCCACCTCACCTTGCAGTCCTCAGTCCTTTCTTCAGCTACAGGTACTCAGCTTCTCAGACCTTCTGTTTAGTTTTTTATTTCACCTATCCCATACTCTTCATTTCTGGGATTTATTTCATGTAAATCTTAAAAGATTTTAGTACAGAATTAGTTATAATATTCACTGTATCACTGTTATCACATGTTTTCCTGTTCATCATTGATTTGCTCGAGCAGCCTCCAGTAACATCTCTATATGTCCTGTCTCATGCCAGTAGAGCCCAAGGGCATTTGCTTGCTCCAGGAACATAAAGAGCCTCAAACCATTCCATCAAGTCATGGGAATGAGGTATATAATTGTTACTGGTATTTGGAATATCAAATACAACACGGGTAGCTTGCCAGGTTCTGCCATGCAAGTGGCATACTCTTGTAGTCACCTCTAAATCAAGCATTTATTGATGAACCATGCGGTCGCAAGCAGCCGCAGAAGCCAGGCTATGCTAGGCTCATCTGCTGGGTGGAGTTCTGACAAGAGGGAAGTCCAGATGTGGAGAATGGAGGCCCTCATGGAGTGGGGGTCGTCTGGCTTGTTGTGAGGCTCTGCTGGGGTGGCAGGCCAGGGCTAGAACCCGCCATCCCTCCCGGGCACCTCGTGAGCAGCTGGGATAATAATATGTCATAATATTAATTTTCAGAATTTATCTACCTTTAAAAAACAAAGATAGAGGTTTGAAAAGAGAAAAAAAATTTCCTTTTTCAGTCTACCATTGGTTTACAGTTTTGTGGAATTTCAGAAGTTTTGTTCTGTATAGATGTCACTGATAGACACATACACATAAATCTCTTATATAGAGATAAAAAGGAAAGACAGGGAACAGAAAATGCTTAAAGTCATTGGAACTGAAGGTTTTTGCCAATAAAACTGAGCTTACCAGGGGGACAGGCTTTTGGGAAGGACCTTGGGGCCACTGGTGGAGGGAAGCAGGCCCTCTGGTGATGGGTATGGTGTTGGAACAATGTGTACATGAGAAATATGTCTAGTCTATTGTACATCCTGGTATCTGGTAAGTAAAAATGATTTTCAAAAGGGGGTGAATTTGGGGAAGTGTTGCAGGTGTGGCTGTGGTGCCCGGGTGGCAGACGGGAGACAGGCTTGTCTACACTCAGGGCTCTGCCCCGTGGGCCCTGGATGGTTGATGGTCTGACATAGAAAGAGACTGGGCCCCCTGCGACGAACCCAGAGCCACGGCAGAGCCTGGCAAGCTACCGTGGTGTATTCGATATGCCAAAAACAGTAACAGTAATGGAGCTCATTCTCAACGAATGAAGACGTTACTGGCACCCGCCGAGCAAATCTATGAACCATAGGAACACAAGTGACAAGTAGTCCAGTGAGTAGGGCATTTGCCTCAGCACGTGGCCTACCTGGGTTCAATCCCAGCATCCCATATGGTCCCCTGAGCACCGCCAGGAGTAATTCCTGAGTACAGAGTCAGACTTAACCACTGAGCATTGCTAGGTGTGACCCAAAAAAGCCAAAACAAAGAGGGGGTGGGGCTTGAATTCGACCTTTGAACTTAGTCTGCCTTCCATTCCCAGAGTCAGAGAAGTGACTCTGCAGGGGACGCTGTCCCCTCTTTTCTCTTGCCTTCTCTTCAGTTTGGGAGGTGAAACGGTGACCTGCCTCCTCATTTCACGTCTGGACCCAGCTTAAATTTCAGGTCACTGACTTAGATCACCAACTCAATCCTGTCTCCCTCTCAGTTCAGCTTCTGACTGTCTCTCAGAAATTTACTCCTGTTTTAGTGTCACGGATCATTTTCCCAATACCACCCCTCTGACTCCCCCCATCCCCCCACCCACACACACCCGGCTTTCTTTTCCTTTCCTTCTCACTAGTCCATGAATCAGGATTTGGGCAGTGGGGAGGGGTCCTGGGAAGCAAAGTTCATGGTTTGGAGAGTCTCATGATTTGAGGAATGCTATTTAAAATCTGAGATAGCCCGCCATGTTTTATTTTCAAGGATTTTTTTAAAATATTCGAATGAGTTTCTGGCCTCAGATACATGGGGCAGAGCTGCTACCAGCTCTCCCAGTGCCCAGCTGATCATGAGGTGCCCAGGGAGGGAAGGCAGGTTCTAGCCCTGGCCCACCACCCCAGCAGAGCCTCACAAGAAGTCAGAGGAACCCCCACACCATGGGGGCACCATTTTCAACATCTGGACTCCACAGCTCATCAGAGCTCCATGCAGCAGAAAAGCTGATCTTTCCTTGTCTCATTTATTGATGATGCATCAATAAATGCACAAGATGAGAGGCTACTACAAGAGTATCCCACCCGCATGGCAGAGCCTGGCAAGCCTCCCGTGTCATATTTGATATGCCAAATACCAGTAACAATTATAGACCTCATTCCCATGACCTGATGGAATGGTTTGAGGCTCTTCATGTTCCTGGAGCAAGCAGATGCCCTTGGGCTACACTAGCATGTGACAGGATGTATGGAGATGTTACTGGTGCACGCTTGAGCAAATTGATGAACAACAGGAAGACAAGGGACAAGTGACATTTAAAATCACTGCTTTAGTTAATATATTTCAGACCATTCAGGGGCCCTATGAAAATGAAATTTCATCCTTCAGTCTCAGAAAAATGTTAAATGCAAGTTTTCACTCTGATTCTCTGCAAACCTAATTGATTTATTTGTAAAGTAAGTAGAATAGATAACCTGACACTGATCGCTTTATAATCTCCAGAGTACTAAGTGGTTAATACTTAATTGTCAAACGTCTGCTGGTGAAAGGTTGTGTTCTATGACCTTCTTTCTCACTGCTGTAATTTTCGATTTGTCTGCACTAATCTTGTGACCTTTGCAAACATCTACTACACTTGAATGCTTGCAAGCAATATTGTTGTTGGGATTATAGAAGGATTATATGATGATATTTGGGATAAACAGTTTATCTGAAAATTGGGATAGGTATCAAGTATTTCATGATAATATTTATACAGTACTTGAAAATCAAAATAAGAAAAACCTGCAGGAATAAGAGATTTTATTAGCTCTTTCTAGCTTTACTGTAGGGAATAGTTCAGAGCCATATCAGATGATGTGCTTTTGAGTCTAAAGTATGATCATCTTTGACTGAATGAACTTGGGAAAATTTTTAAATTGCTCTGTGCCTCAATTTCCTTATCAATAAAGTGGGAGTAGTAAGCAGGACCTACTTTCTCATGTTAAAACATACAATTCTGGTTGTAGTTTAATTTCTTTTTCATGTTGGGGCCATTCCCAGTGTTGCTCAGGGCTGACACCTGGCAGAGCTCGGGACTCTTGTGGTGCACAGGATGTGACCGTGGTTGGCTGTCTGCAAGGTAAGTGCCTTAACCCCTCTACTATCTCTCTGACCACTCTGGGTGTCAATCTGTTCATTTGGTGGTGCAGGGATTTGGATTTAGGACTCATATATGCATAGTATATGCTCTCCTGTTTGTCTGCCTCCTGGCTCTGAAGTCTAAAGACTTTACAGTCTAAAGTATAAAGACTCTAAAGTCTTTCAAAAGCAGCATTTACAGTATAGTGTTGACTAAGAAACATAGTTTGGGAGATCAGGTGCCTGTCTCCCATGAGGCTTACGCTATTTGAATCCCCAACACTACATGTGGTCCCCTGAACATCACCAGGGGTCACCCCTGAACACAGAGCTGGGAGGAAACCCTGAGCACTTCCAGGTGTGACCCTACATCCCCAACAGCCCCTACCCCCTGATATAGTGCTAGTCATAACACACCAGTAAATTTTGTTTTTATCCCCCTGAGTATATTCACTATTCAACCTTTGGCTTTTTTAATTTTCACATTGACTCACAAGTTCTTTTAGGTTGCACTGAGCGTTTTCTGATCCCTTTTTGGAACTGTAAATTCTGTGATTAATTCTCCTATGGGATTCTTACTTAAACTTTGATTCTGTGCCTAACTGTATGTTACATTTTGGAGATGGGAGTCTTGGAAAAAAACCCTACATCTATATGAACCCCTATACCTTTTCTATCTCTTCCCACTGGATTCCTTTGCCTGTGATTTCCATTGGTGAGACATTTACAATATTCAGTAGAGGTCCTCCTTCCAAGTCTAATTTACAACCAGTTAATTTAGCTCATGTGTATATAATGGTTAAAGGCTAAGCAGTTTGCTATTCTCATTTTAGCATGCAGATTGGTGGGTGCATTGTGGTTCTGTCCCATATGATCTCTTGTTACTGGCTGGTTACTTCCTTCAGTTGAAAGAGTTCGGCAGGGCATCCTGTCTTCATAGTTCAGGCACATCTCTCAACACTGTGCCCTAAGTTCTAGTCCCAGCAAAGGGAAAAAAGAAGAACTGAGAAAGCAGGCAACCCCCTTTTTAAAGGGTGGGGCTCTGAGTTGCATTCATAATGTTTTTACATTTTTATTTTTTGAGATCCATTGGCTACACCTTATGCCAGGATCTCACTTATCCACAATGTTGAGAAGGTGATTCATAGTGAGGTGGCCAGAAACGAAGGATGAGAGGGTGGGGCGGAGAGGGCTGGATTACTGACCCCAAAAGGGAAAGAATGGATCATGATCACTCTACTTTTGAACAACGGGACAGGCCAGGTTTGGATTGAGCGTCTTCCTAATGCCTCAGAATTCTGGGCTAGAGTTTGGTGGCCCAGAATTTTCCCTTGCCGGCTCGCCGCACTGAGGGGCTGGGTGCAGAAGTCAGGGAGGTCAGCTGGCCAAGCATCCTGCCTCTCTCCCCATCCTATTTGCACAAATGTCTGATCCACCGTGGCAGAGGGCACTCAGGGCTCATTTACGCAGAGATTACTGGCATCCTGTGTCCCTAGGATGTACCTCATCAGAGAGTGTGTGCTCGGGGCACATATGTTTCCTTGGCCCTTTGGTCATGCTGTCCCTTGGGGTGGGGGTGGGGGTAGGGCTGGAGAGATTGGAGTAGGAAACTTCACATTGGTTCTATTTAAGACAGGGCCCTTCTTATTTCAGTCCAAAATTAGTATTTCTCTGAAGAGAAATACTAATTTGATTCATTTCGTAAAGTTTTCTATTTTGTCTATGTGATGGCTGGATTAATACTCATTTATCATTCTAGTGTACATGTTATTTATTTAATCTACTAGGAGTCGACTATCTTCGGAATGAATGGAGTGTCATTTTAATGGATGGCAAGGGGAGGGCACAGAGAGGGAAGCTGGAGAAGATTCACTTATTTAGCTTAATGTTTTTAACAGCTTACAAAAAGATGAAAAGAACCTCTTTGAGTGGCCTTGTGATTCCATGGCAGTTTGCCCAGACTGGAGGGAGCCAGTGTTGGGAATGAAAACTAGATGCACTTTGCAAATCTAGGAAAAAGCAACTCAACAGGTTCTAAGAATGGGCTTGGATCTTCCCTGGGCTGGTGAGATGTGCAGGGGGCTTGGTCTTCTGGGTCTGTTCAGCCTTTCAGCCCCTCCCTTTCCCTGCACCTGACCAGCTTATGCCCGGGGGAGACGGAACCCATCCCATAAGGATGGATTAGCCCTGCTCTGCTAAGACATCACTGCAGTTAGCCCGAGAGGTGTGGAATCCCAGAATGTCAAATGTATTGGGGTTGATCCAGCAAGCTACCACCACCTCTTTCACTTTATTTCATATTCACACATGCGTGTGCGTGTGCTTGTGTGTGCGCATATGCACATGCACACACACAAACATACACAGACAGTTAATTCCTTATCACAGGACCTTGTCACTAGCTATGTTTAGAACTCATAGATTTTGCTTGCATTTAGCTTCAGAAAGTTTGGTTCATGTGCTGTACGTTATTGTAGCATCTCTAGGGCAGTTTGGCACTGTACCCTTCATTAAATATACTCATATATTTTGCAGAAAAATAGCTCAGATACAGACAAAGCTATAAGTATTCTCAGGTCAATTCAGGTCATATTTGTTGCCAAGTGGGTTATTCCAAAAACACCAAAAACCTTTTGTTTGTCAGTACGTTGCAAATGTTGGAATTGCACTCAAGAGATTCAGCACCTGTATTGTGACCGTTTGGTCAGTATTGGCTCTGTACCAGATAGAACTGGGAGCTCCAGTGGTATTCCTGGGAAGAGAGATTTTTTTCTCCCCCTCCCTCCCTCCTTCCCTTCCTTCTTTCCTCCCTCCTTCCCTTCCTTCTTTCCTTCCTTTTTCCTCTTTCCTTCTTTCCTTTCCTTTCCTTTCCTTCCTTCCTTCCTTCCTTCCTTCCTTCCTTCCTTCCTTCCTTCCTTCCTTCCTTCCTTCCTTCCTTCCTTCCTTCCTTCCTTCCTTCCTTCCTTCCTTCCTTCCTTCCTTCCTTCCTTCCTTCCTTCCTTCCTCCCTCCCTCCCTTCCTTCCTTCCTTCCTTCCTCCCTTCCTTCCCTCACTCCCTTTGTTCTTTCATTTTATTCCATTTTCCTCCCATCTCTTCCCCTTCCTTTCTCCTGCCCCCCCCATCTTTTACTCCTCTTCTTTCTTGGCGAGCTTGATGACATGACTGACTTGCTTAAGATCAAGAAGAGGAAGCAGGTTCCCAACCTGCAGTGTCTCCTTGTGAGAGTGTGGAAGCCAAATCGTGCTCTTCGACATTTCCTGGTAGTGAAAAGAAAACACAACAAGGGAGGTAATCATTCTTAAAGTACTGTCTCTTGGGAAAACGTTTCTGTGGTGCGCCTAGCCTTGCCCCCGTGTAGGTCAGTCTCCTTTCTGGCTCCTCCACGCCCGCCAGTGCTCTGGGTCACAGAATTTCTAAGACCCTATGACATTTGGACCAAAAAGGTTTGGTGTTTGTGACAGAGCAGGCTGAGGAGGGGGAAACTGAGTCTCTGACCTGTTGGGAGGGCCCAGTTCAAGCTCCTGTGCCGGTCATTCCACAAGACCAGCAAGAGAGTATGTTCAGCGAGCTACAACTGCTTGACGCTGTTTTGCTTTTCTGGGGTAGTGGGCCAAAGCACCCTCTGGATGGACAGCCGGAGAGGGCTTGGGCACTTCTTTAAGGGCTGTGCCTATGTGCAGAGAACGACGCTCTACGCCTGAATAGTCCCTGGTCAGGCTGGATGGAAGCTCTCTTGGCTGCAGCTGCCAGGAGCCTTTAGGGACAGGCTTCAGACCTGAGTGCGGCAACTTGGTACTAGCAGGGAGCTGCTTCCAAAGCTCCTTATCCTCCTTCGATTCCTCGGAAGCGCTTTCTGGTGATTCCACGGAATAGCGGTGATGAGCGTTTGGTGGGTGGGCTTGCCCGTGACTCTGGGAAGTGCTGCAGCTCACATCACTGCGTCCCAACTCCTCGCGAGGCAGGGCCGTTCTCTGCTGCTCCCTGCTCAACACAAGTGTCCCTTGAGGACTTTCTGGATCGGTTTTGACCAAAGTGTTTTATTCTCCACTCCCTTCTCTTCTTCCACCATTATGTTAAAAACAAAAATGATGGACTGATATGGACTCAGATTTGGTCATAAGTGACACTTGATGACTTCATGATCCTTTGTGTCTGTCACTCCTGTGACTGTGTTACTAAGGATACCACTTGGGAAATTCAGTTATGTTAAAAGTAACCTCTGGAAACGAGGCCTGTAAAAATGTTAGAACAGCAAACCCTTTGTTAGCGGAATCTTCCATAACATGATGCTCTCTTAAAATTCAACGTGATTTGTTAAACTTTCACTGCATGTAATGTATGGGTCTAGGAGTCGTAGCCAACTTCAGTGTTTTTCATAGGAAGTATCTGGATATACATTAACCTTTTAAAATTGTAACCAGTTAGTTATACCATAAAAGTTAGCAATGTGTGAACTAATTGATTGCTTGCTAAATCCAGGGTACATGAGGGAAATTAATTGTAGGTTGAATAGAGAGAAGGAAGCAGAGAGTGAAGTTTATGTGCTGGACTTTGCAAAATTCTTTTTCATTTTTATAAACGTTATTATTTTTCATTCACTCCCTACAATGATTCTATGGTGGAAGAGACAGTGATTTCTGTTTCACAGAGAATGAGACATGAACTATTAGTCAGATCTTACTGTGAGCATTTTGTATGATTATAAAGACACACACTCCATTTTATTCTAGATTCTTTAGAAAATCACCACTTTAGAATTTGGAAAAAATCAGCAAAAGTACAGTGAGGGTAAAGAAATGAGATGAGCCATAAAATAGGCCAGGAGGGGTTAGTACATAGAAATTTTGCTGGCTTTTATTTTAGGTACCTAATCTGTTGTTAACCTTGGGTATGTATTTGTCTGAATATCATATTCATTTAGACAATTTTAAAAAAGGGGATTGGGTAGTTATGAGATTAACACTGGCCTAAAGTTTCAAACATTTGAAAATTTTTTTCCCCTCCCCACCCCTGGAACTTGGGGTCCCCTCAGAATCTTTCACCTTAAGTTTCCTAGGGAGACAGTGACTGGCAGTGTGGGATATTGCTTGAAATCGAATTCTCCATGCCACACCCTTTATAGTAAGCTGGGGCAAATGGTGTAGTATTGAAGTTATATGCATGAGATACATTATTATGCATTATTATGTAGTATTGAAGTTATATGCATGAGATACAATACATTATTTATAGTATTGTCAGCCACAGTGTCTCAATAAAAAATTGGCAAACAAAAATCACTCTTTAATGCCATGGGGCAAGTTCTTTGGTGACTTGCCTTACTTAAATCAGCAACAATCTTAAATTATTCCGCTATCTTGGAAGTTTATCAATTGTAACACGAAGCTAGTACCTATTCTTACCTTTCTTGTCATGAGTTTTTATAAAGTATTCCCAAGACTTTCCTGTCAGGAAGCTCTTTGATATTTGATCATATTTCATGGTGCTTTTTCCATCATAGTATGTAAGTTTCTTCTCTCATAGGCGATAATTCTTAACATGAACTCTTTTTTTCTTGGTTTTGTTCTTTCCTCTTTTCCCTTTTTGGAAATTGCTTCCAGATGGGATCGTTTACTTTTGACGAACTTCAAGTTTATGGTTTACCATCATTTTGGACCCATTATCTCTTTTCTGAGTTTTATTTCTGGCTTGAGTATTCAGTACTTTTCCATTCTTAATATATATTAAGTTACATATATAAAATGCGTATGTATCACTTGTCTTCCGTTGTTCATCTATTTGCTCAAGCGGGTGCCAGTAACATCTCAATTTGTCCCTGTTTGCATGCTAGTACAGCCCAAGGGCCTCTGCTCTCTCCAGGAACATCTGTTTATATGCATATATATGTATATATAGAGAGTGGAGAGAGAGAGAGAAGTGTTAGGTAACTGTTGTTAAGACTAGAAGTAATTCTGGGAAAGATGCTAACTCTTGAAATTATCTCTCAGTTCCACCTCTTGATGGAAAAAATCTTTCAGTAGATCCCTTTCTTTTTCCTGTAGAGTTATTTAGAGAGCAAGAAACAAGATACCATTTAGTTAAATTCCTTTGCTCAGTCTGGAAAATGGAAGAAAGAGACAAACTTGGAGAAAATATTTTTAAAATTACCTTATAGTATTTAATTAGGCTCCCCATTCAACTTTTATACTTTTCTAAATGAAGACAGACACCATTCACCCTTGCAATGTCATGCCAAGTCTCATCAGAGTCAGTTGAACTGATTCCAACCAACTATCTTTATGTGGTGAGTGTTATATAGTAGAAATTGTAAACAAAAGAAATGGACTCAGAAATGTCTTCGCAGGACATCATGAAATGAGACAGATGTTTCTGTGGGCAGACTCTGGAGGCATAAAAGAATTTCCTGGGCCATTTTGTGCCATCAGTGCTTGTTTCAGGGTCAGCTTCCTGGGGGCGCTCTTTGGCTACCAGCCTCTGTATGTGTGTGTTCTTGTGCAGGAGACTGTGGCTCTAAGGATTTGCTGCGAAATGCTTTAAATTCCTTGTTTCGTGAGACAAATACTTTCACGTTATGATCCTCAGTAGTAACTTGGCTTACTTATAACCTTTGGAGTCTTGTCATTATTTCTGTCCATAAGAGAGTTAATAGAGTTCCTGTCCAGTTTTACATGAGATGTTCCTTGAGATGTTGTGTCTATCTTCACTTCAAGTTTTGGTACCAAGTTTCTTATAGCAAATTATAAAATATAAACTTAGAGAACTGAGTAGAAGAAAGAGAATGACCTGATTGTCTTTTACTGCATCTGTGGAGTTGCAGTGAAACTGCGGTGGCTCAGTGCCCTGAGTGTTTGCAAATATCGAGAGGACCTTTGCTTGGTGGCTGCCATCACTGTTGTTATTTCCTGTTTCCCTCCCCTTGCATAGTTTGTTCTCCACATTCATCAGGCTTTAGTGGGAGAGAACTGAGAGATCAGTTCTTGGCCCAACTGATCAGTTTTGCCTCCGACCGTATTTCATGACTCTTAGCTAGTTGGCATATGGCTGACGGTGGATGTTCTGGTTGGGCATTCAGTGTCAGACGTGAGGGAAGCTGCAGGACAGTGAGGAAGTAGACAGTCACCAAAGGGCATTTGGGAGCAAAGGACAGTTTTCAGGAGTAGAGTTTCAGAGGTAAAAGCATTAACCAGATCAAAGCAGTGTAAAAACATTAATCAACATTCAGTGTTACTCACTCTGTTTCCACGCCTTTCTTTCAGTAACGGTGGGAAATATTGGCCTTTGGGTGGATGAGAGGTTTGCAGGAGCCTCGTCTAATACTGGCAGCATCGAATCAGCTCTTGGAAATCTGTTAAGTACTTTCCCACTCTGGGATTCGGCTTGTGCTTTATTTATCGGATTCTGCTGCTGGCCCTCTTTTTGCTTGTGGGGATGGAAGTTGGTGGGTGAGAAGCACCCCCTATATTGGACAGGACCCCGAGAGCACAGATGTTGGAATCAGCTGGTCATTTAAAATCATATTTGTCTCCTCGCTACAACACATCTGCACATGGTTTGTTTGCTGAACTTTGCCCCAAACACCGCGTGCAACAAGGCACTGTTGAAGAAGCATGGTAGCAGCAAGAAGAGTCGCTGCATGATTTTTTGTTTTTGCTTCCTCAGCTGTCCATTGTTTCGTCTTCCTCTGCTTGACTTACACCTCTTCATCTTCGTGTATTAGTGTGTCTGCACATGTATCCGTACACAGAGCTATTGTACATTCATACTAACAATCCAGTTTATATAATTCTCAAATCAACCCTAAAAAAGAGGTATTTCTATGATCACTTCCTTTTTACCTTTTTCTTTTTAGGTCATACCTGGTGATGCTCAGGGGTTACACCTGGGGTCTATATGGGATGCTGGGAATCGAACCTGGGTCATGCAAGGCAAATGCCTTACCTGCTGTGCTGTTGCTCTGGCCCCATCATTTCCTTTTTATAATCAGAAAGCAAGACCTGGAGTGGCTAGGGAACAGCCCAGGTCATGAGCCCCAGAGTTCTTTGTGAGCCCAGACAACTGCTCCCTACTCTCAGCCACTGTCCTGCAATGTCTCTCGGTGTTTAGACTCTCACAATGAAAGGTCCAGTGCGTTCAAAAGTGTCTTATTATAAGAAAGTCCGGGAAATCATATAGTCTTAAAAATGGAACCTTGTTTCTGTTGCCTTGCATATCTGGGTCTTTGGGAATGCGGCCGTTTGTTTTTGTTATATAAAGGGCTTAAATTGTCGGGATGTTGAGTGATAGATGATCTTCGTGGCTTGCTGCCGTGTACCCTGCATTAGTGGCCACCCATAGTGTCTCCTTTGGGAATCCGTGACAGCTAATCCACACAGTCTGTGTGTGTCCTGTAGGTGACCTTGTGGGGCTGGAATGTGTTTCAGCCCCACACTGGGGTGACTCATCACCGGGCTCCTTCCTGGGTATTGGAAAGAAAATAAACTGACTCAGCAGTGTTGTGCACACAGGATCTCATTAAATTAGACTTGGTGGGCAGAGCGTTGGAATCCGTGCACCGTTTGACGTCAGAACTCTGTTTGACACATTGGAATGTATGGATGCAGGGTACTTTGAAGCTTAGGAAGTAGGAGAATAGACAGGATGCATTCAATTTTTTTTCAGAAGATAAATTGTGTTAAATGTTGAGTGCCTCACTTCTCACTTAGGCTGGCCTAGCCATTTAAGAACTGTTACTACATTTAAGTCACAACAATGTTTTAATTATGAAGGAACTGTGGTAATTGTTTATTCTGGTGATTGAATTGGCTAATCATTAAGTTATTATGGCCACTAGGTAAATTCTGGATTAAGTTCTTATAATTATCATTTGTGAATATTTTAACATGGCTTAGTTCCATTCCTCTTACCAAAGCCCCGTGGGTCATTGATCAAATTATTTGCTAGGTGAAAGTTACGCTCCCACTCAGTGATGCGATGGAAAAGAGCAAGGAAATAAAAACTTGAGATTGCGCTGTTCTGAATGTTAGGAGGTATTAAATATTCTTAGATTAGAATTCCAGGAATCCAACCTTAATATTTATTTTGCTTTACAGTTTGAGGTTATGGGGCTGGAGTGATAGCACAGTGTTAGGGTGTTTACCTTGCGCAGCCAACACAGGTTCAATCCCGGCATCCCATATCGTTCCTTGAGCACTGCCAGGAGTGATTCGTGAGTGCATTGCCGGGTGTGACCCAAAAAGCAAAAAAAAAAAAAAAAAGTTTGAAGTTACTCAGTAGCAATCATCTTTATCCGATGTGTCTCAGTAACAGAACTTAAAGAAAGTGAAGGAAAAGATATATTATTAAACGTATTATTTTCTTTTCATTAGTAATTATTTATCTTTTTTGTGATCCAGTAAAGGTATATCAACATGTGGCCAATGAATTTTGAGCAAGTTTTTATGACTTAATCAGACTGACTATATGTGAATTTCTCAGTGGTGAAATTTGTACTAAAGTTTGCCATTTTATGAATATTTTGGAAAACCAGACCTTTATTTGCTTGAGACATTTCAGCCCTTCCTCATAACCAGTCATTTCCACCTGGAGTTGGTGATAACAGGCCTTCAGCACTGATTTCGTCCTCGTCCTAAAGAATGTCCTGGGAAATTATTTTCTATTGTAGCACTTTATTGTCAGAAACATACACGTTTCCTTTCCACCAAGATGGCTGTTGCTGTCTCCGCTTTGGACAGTCTTTTCTGTCCTATGAGACACTGAGCATTTGAATCAGAGGAACATTCATATTGTATTTTAAAGGTCTTTCCTTGTTTAATTACTTAGTTAAGTTGGAGATGTTCTTTTTAATAAATATGGACAATTTAGGAATTCTTTATTTTAGCACCTAGTTTTCAGAGATTATTTTTGATTAAAAGATAAAATAAGAAGAACCCAAATGGCAATAAACCATGTGTTTAAAGAGACATGGGTGAAAGAGTGAGGGCTGAGCGGGCATTGTGTATGTGAATATGTTACGTGGGGACTCTCGGGGGTGATGACCAGTGACTTCCCATTCATTCCCCAAACTGTTCAGGCCCCCACCCCCCACCCCCTTCTGCAGTGCTGCCTGAGGCTGGATCAGGAGCTAGTGGGAGAAGATTGGTCTGAAAAACTGGGAGTTTGGGGCACATTTCAAATCCTTCTTCCCACTTGCTCAAGAAACTGTGTAAAAGAAGAGGCAGAGAGATGCAGAGACAGAGAGAGAGAGAGAGAGAGAAAGAGAGGAAACTGGGGTTCCTGCTATTAAAGCAGCATGGGGGTGGGCAGGAGGGGGTGGGGTACATTGGTGGTGGAAATGGGGCACTGGTGGAGGGATGGGTGCTGGTATACTGTATTACCAAGAACCAATTATGATCACCTTTGTAATTGTATGTTTCACTGTGGTATAATAAAAAAATTAAAAAAAAAAAAGAAATCATAAAAAATAAAAAAAAAAAGAAACTGTGGATTTATATATTCTCTGGAGAAAATGAACTCTGCTTTGGGGTCCCGGCCCCAGAGATGCTGGGAGGCTCTGGTTTGGGATCAGGAAGATTAGGGGATGCCAGGACAGTGAAGCTCCCAAATTTCTGAAATTCTTCTAGCTCTAGATCAGGGGGAGAAGTTGGGGCCACATCCAACAGTGCCCAGAGGCTGCTCGCAGTGCTCAGGGGACAATAGATGGTTCGTGGGATAGAACTGGGGTTGGCTACATGCGCTTTACCTCCGTACTGCCCCTCTACCCTGAGAGCTTGCTTTTTTATTTTAAAGATCAGGTTGTTAAGGTCTGGGATTGAATCCCTGGAGATTTCACTTAGATTCCCTCCGGTGAGCCCAGGCTGACTTGCAGAGGACTCCCAACCTCATTGAACTTGTGTTTGTCTCATTTTGAAATGTGAGTGTCTTCTTGGGGTCAGATGTTTGAGGAAACCTCAATCATCAAAGTCCCATTCAAACAGCAGAAACAAAAAGGAAGTCATGGAAACAGGAAAATAATGTTTAATATCACAAATAGCCTGGGGAGGTAGCAAAATGCTTTAAAGCAAGAGCAGAATGCTATTTAAAAAAATCGTTGAAACAAGAGCAGAATACTAGTAGCAACAGCAAAACAATCAGACTCTGGCACTGAAGATGTGGCTTAAGTGACAGAGTGCATGCCTTGTACATGTAAGGCCCTGGGTTAGATCTTAGACATTGAATGACCACGTGAGCAGCCCTTAAGCACACCCCTGGGCATGACCCCCACCTGAAACAATATCAGAATATCATACTAAAGAAAAGAGAGGCTGGAGAGATAGTATACGCATAGGGCGTTTACCTTACACATGACTGACTTGGGTTTGAACCTTGGCATTGCACCCAGGCACCTCCTGTGCATTGCCAGATGTGGACTCCCCCACCGCCAAAAAAAAAGCAAAGATATGTTGCAAATGAAAAGTATGGTATCAGAAGCAAAAAAGATAGTTACTGGAAGAGTATATATTAAAGGGTTAAGTAATTATTCTAACACAATTTGCTAAGTTATGTCAGACTTATTGGAAAGTGTATAAAGCAGTATGAAAAATATCTGCATTTAGAATCTTATAAATTAATGTCAGAACAAATGCAATGGAAAGGATAACTCTTGAAAGAAGTTGGGGAAGGACCATACTACATTATAGTCTTATTTAGTATGTAAAAATGCTGTGTACTCATTTTGATAAACATTGAGAAATATGTTATTAGAGCTTTATGTTGAAAATCAGTTTGTTCAGTATGGAAATTCCTTGAAAAACTAGAAATTGAGCTCCTATTTGACCTAGGATAGGATACACTCCTGGGACTATACCCTGTAAGCCCAAAACCACACAGCAGAAACACCATCTGCACTTCTGTGTTCATAGTAGCACTATTTACAGTAGCCAGAATTTGGAAACAACCTGAGTTCTGCCAGAATATGGAAACAGCCTGAGTGCCTGAGAACAGATGACTGGATAAAGAAACTATGGTAAATCTACACAATGGAATACTATGCACTTGTTAGGAAAACAGCTGACTCCACAGTTATGAGATTTTCCTATAAATGGATGGACATGGAGGGTATCATGCTGAGTGAAATTAACCAGAGGGAAGATAACAGACATAGAATGACTGCATTCATTTGTGGGATATAAAAAAATAGTTTGACGCTAGTATCCAAGGCCAGGCAAAGCATGGATCAGAATGACTTGTCAATGGTCAGAATCTACCGCAAGTGTGGGAGACAGAGGTTAGGTAAGACAGAGAAGGGACCAGTGTGCTAATAATTGTTGGAAATGGTAATGCCAGCCTAGAACTGAGCATTGAATGTAGGTAAAGGAATATACATAATAACCCCCTAAATGGATGTACTGCAAGCCGCAAAGTATGAGGGAGAGAAAGATATATATATATATATATATATATATATATATACATATATATATATATATATATATATATATATGAGAGAGACAGAGACAGAGACAGAGACAGAGACAGAGACAGTGAGACAGAGTCAGAGAGACAGAGTCAGAGAGACAGAGGGACAGAGACAGAGACAGGCAAAGTGCTTGCCACAGAGGCAGACTGGGGGAGAGGGGAGGGAATCAGAGAACATTGGTGGTGGGAAATGTGCACGGGTGCTGAACACTGTATGACTGAAACCCTAATCATGAATAGTTTTGTAATTGTCCATCTCATGGTGGTACAATAATAAAATAAATGAAAAAAATTGAAAAAATCTGTTTGTTGATAAGTTTTATTTTATCCTAAAAATATAGCAAGATGCATTTATTTGGGAGTCCAGTTAATTTCTGTGAGTGTTAGTTTCTAATTTTGTTTTTAGTACCTATCTTTATCAGCTTGGAATTTTTTCAGCCTCGTCTTTTTTCAGCTTGGAATTTTTCTTTCTAAAACAAGTTTTTGTTTTGAGGCCACACCTGCTGTGGTGCTCAGGGCATACTCCTGGCTCTGCCCAAAGGTCTCCTGAACTTTCCACACAGAGTTCAGAGGACCCTTTGAGGGAGTTGGGGGTCGAACCTGGGTTCGCTATGCGCAAGACTAGCACCCTACCCACTGTATTTTCTCTCTAGCCGCTCATTATTTCTTCAAACATTCTTGATTTTCTATTTAAATTAAGACTTAATTAAGACTTCTAGTTAATAAAAAATACTATTTTAATGAGGAGCAAAGTACTTGAAATTCACTGGTTTTTATATACACTTTCTTTGTGCATATAGTTCTATAAAATTTGTATGTGTAGAATCAAGTAATCATCATCACATCCAGGCACTGGTAATCGAGTATTTTGTTTATTTTTCACATTTGAAATTTTATTTGAAGCACCATGATTTACAATACTGCTTATGAGAGGCTTTCACGCATGCGCCTTCCAACAGCGTACCCTCCGAGTATCTGCTCACCACCCCATCCCAACCCCCTTCTGCTGGGTTCCGTTAGCTCCGTTTTATAGACCAGGTCTCATCTTCTAACATTTCCAGTACATCCTACCAGGTCAGGTAAGCTTGGGGTGTAAGAATCATTTTTGTGCTTGTGGGTGGTAAATCCCTAAATTATTACGAGACAAATGGGTATGAGACCTTCCCACCACGTACCTTTCATATTGCTCATGATTATGCAAAGATTCTGTTCGACATTTTGCATCTTGTGGTATCTTTAGCTGCCAAGATGAAGTACCGCTGTAGTAAACTGGTCGTCCGGGGTGAGCACTGGGAGTGAGCTCTCTCCCTAGCTGCTCACTCCCTTTCCAGCAGTGCCTCAGTTAGAAACCTGGTTTCACGCTAAGTGGTTTCTCTCCGCCCTTTGCTCTCTTCCAGCCATAGGTGGCTGTGTTGTGCTTGAGTAGACTTGCAAAAGAATTTCAGGGCCAGGAGATCTTCATTGAGGCCATTTAGTCCATTTCCTCTGCCATGGTGTTGCTCTAACTCGGCCGAGGTGAGGAAATGACTTTCCCAGGCATCGTGACTGGCCCCAAGTTTGATCTTCTTTCAGCTACTCTGTGCAGGATACATTTTTAAATCTTACTTACTTGTTGCTGGTTGCTGGTGATTTAGTGCCTGAGAAGTCAGGTACCCACTGATTACCAGGAAGTGTTCTGGTAGTGGTTGTGGGCTGTGTGCCCATTCTGAGGGATTTTGGTTTTGTATCTGTGTTGTGAGTCGAAGGGGTTGTGTTCCATATGGGCTGCCTTCTCCTTAGTCTGGGCAGAGCTTCCTAGAAAACGTTATGTCATCTGGAAATGGTGGAAGATAAAGAAAGCTGATGTTCTTTTCACTTCTACCGTGAAAGTAAAAATCCTCAGTTGATTTCTGTTGTTAAAACAGAGACTCATGGCAACTTTTCACAAAGATGAAATCACGCAAACTTTTTGAGAACTGGGGAGACTTGTCATCCGAGCCATGTGGCAGGGGCCTGTAGTTCAAAGCTGTCTGACCTTGGTGCAGAGGGGAGATGGAGGGAAGGAAGAGGGCAGTGGGCAAGGATCATCGCTTTCCTGTCATTTTCCTTAGGTGGCAGAGTGAGAAAGTCACTGGATGTAATTGCAGCTGCCAAACTGCGTTGCCAGACATCATTTACATTTGTGTGTGAGGAAAGCTGTGATATTTAGTTTCCTAGAATATTCCTAATGCGGTGGGGGCCCACTAGCTGCCATTGTGGCTCTGTGGAAATTGGATTTGTGAACCTTCTTTGAACTTTCTCCCCTGGACACAGGCCCTGGAGAGTTGACTCTGGCCTCCGACTTCTCCCCTGTTTTGTCTGAGCTCTATTCTCTGGGAGTGTTCAGATACGAAATGGTTGGCTAATCAAAGCCACTCATGCAAAGTGCTAATGATGCCTCTCTCCTCTTCTGCTGGTCTGGGCACAGCTAAGCCCAGCTGCTGCAGAAAATAGACGGCCCGCATCTCTGCTGTGTAGGTGTTGCTTTGCAAACAACTGTAGAAATTGGAGGGCCACAGAGTTTGTAGTTTTATCTGCCTCATATCCTCGCTTGGCAAAACCCAGGGGCTTAGGGGTACAAGGATCAGTGGATAAAAGATTTTTTTCTAGAAAAGAGTATCATCTGCACCAGGAAAATATCAAGCTATCTAATTGTCAAATTATACAGTCATGATTTTTTAATTTAATTTTTTATTTTGTTGTAACACCATGAGATATATAATTACAGAACTGTTCATGATAGGGTTTCAGTCATACAATGTTGCAGCACCCATCCCTCCACCAGTGCACGTTTCTCATCACCAATGTCCCCAGATTCCCCTCCCCCCCCCGCCTGCCTCTCTCTCTCTTCTCTCTCTCTCTCTCTCTCTCTCTCTCTCTCTGTATGTCTCTGTATCTATGTCTCTCTCTGTCTCACTTCTCTTACACATTTTGGCTTACCATATGTACATTTAGGGGTTATCTCTTTGCCCACACAATGCTCAGTTTTAAGCTGGCATTATACAGTCGTGATTAACCTTGTGAATGTCCCTTGAGAATTTTTCTCTCTGAAAGTTGTTTTGTATTAAGATGAGTGAAATAGATATTTGTAATTTATTGTAACATATGTTAACTTTATTCTTGTGTTTATTCTGCATATGCTTTGATTAATAAATTTTCTGTTCTTCACAGTCGAGTAAACATATGTTTAAATCGTTAAAAATGGTATATATGATCTATCAGATGTTTATAGCACATAAAATGATATGAATTGGGGTTTTTATGCTCTATCTTCATCATCCCTTTCTTTTTAAAAACCCTGGGACTCTTTAAATGAATGATTAATTCAAGTACACAGACACACACATACACAGACGCATACACACAGTCATGGTGCTCACACCCTTGGCTCTAGTGCTCACATGTCGCACACTTCACTTTTGGCCGGATGCTGGGAGTTGTAGGCCTTTCCGTTGTGCTTCCCATGTTTTGACCGTTGTGCTCAGCAGGGGTCACTGTGGTTCTCAACGCCGAGGGTGGGGTGGGTCACATTCCCTGCTTCTGTGCTCACATGTCCTTAGTGGTGGTGCATGCACAGACCTGACTGTGTCGGAGATCGCACACTCTGGGGCTGGTCCTGGGATCCCGGACAGCAGAGCCCCAGGACTGTGCTCAGGTCACATGGGCACTGGGCCATTAACTCAGGGCCTGTGTGTTTTCAGTAAGCATTGTTAGCCATGAGCCACCTCCGCAGACAGACTTTCCGTGCATTAAATAGATGATGATACAAAGGAAAGCCAATTAATATTTGTTTTTCGTACACAGAGGGATGACCCACTAGTGAGTAGAACAACAACTTTTACTTTGTTTTTGAACCGCATCAGGTGATGATCAGGGCTTCTGGCTCTTTTGCTTAGTGATGGGTCCTGGAAGGAGTCAAGGGAGCTATGTGGTGCTGGGATTCGAACCCAAGTCAACCACATGCAAGTAGAATATCCTTCCCACTGTACTCTCTCTGAAACAACTCTATTTTGAAAGTGAGGAGGAACCAATTTTTTTTTATATCTGTAATCTGATTCACATGTGACTTTGGTTGGCGATATGGTTAGAGGTACTACCAATAATGTATTTTGTGATCTACCTTTATAGTAGAAAGAAGTGCAAATTCCTGTCAGAGGTTAGTGGACATTTATTTTTTTTTAAAGAATAATTGAGTCCATGAACACTTGCTTTGTATTATCCCCCGAGAAAATGATGGTTTACAGGGAACGTTGGCTTCCTGTGAGCTTGGCTTGAAGCTGAGCGCCATGAAGAGCGTTTGCAGTGAGACTGCAGTTCACAAAGCAGATTCTCTGTGAGCGCCTGCAATCTCAGGGATGTCACCACCGGGATGGGGGCAGGTCTCTGGGATGTGTAGACTCCCACAAGAAATAAATACCAAATTACCAAGTATACAAAGAGTTAGAAGGTTGCCTAGACCAGTGGTCTTCTATTGTTAGAACACTCTGCTTATGGTCCACAAGTATAGAGAGGTTGAAAACAACTGGTATACCCCCTTGGTATAAGAGCTACTCTAGCTGCTCTGTGGACTGATATGCTGACAGCTATAGGTCTACAGGTGTGGAAAGGCCGAAGAACACTGGCCAAGTCAACATGTATGTGTCGCCAGGCTCTGAGAATGTATCTTGAGGGGGCTTATTCAGGAGTCCGTTTCCCCTCTTTTTATGTTTTTAATCCTATTTGAGGCACTGTGATTTACAGTACTTTTAAGATTTCAAACATGCTGCATCACAATATCATACCTTCTTTCTGCCAGTGTTGGCTTCTCTTTACCATTATTGTCTTAGTGGCCCCCTTCAGTCCGCCCACCATGGCAAGTAGTTCTGTAGATCAGTTCTCTGCTTGCCTTTTGCCATTTGTAATAAACCATTATAGACCTCATTCCCATGATCTAATGGAATGGTTTGAGGCTCTTTTTATGTTGCTGGAGCAAGCAGGTGCCCTTGGGCTCTACTTGCATGAGAAAGGTCATATGGAGATGTTACTGGTGCCCGCTCGAGCAAATCGATGATGAACGGGAAGACAGCGACAGTGACAGTGACAGTGAATAAACCATTTGTTATTCCCTTACTTTGTTCTTTGATATCCCAGATAGGAGAGAGATCATTCTTGAGGGGTCCTGGAATTAGTGGTCATGGTGAGGGAAAAGTAACATGGTGAGTTTAAGTCAACACTCAGGAGAGCAGAGAGCCCGGCTGAGGGCAGAAGTTGGCCCAGTGGAAAACCTGAGTGAGAATAGTGAGTGGGAACGAGGTGATCCCAGGACTGTGCTCAGATTGGCCGGAAGGAAGGTGCAGTGTGCATTTCCCTTCTCGCTGTTTCTCGTCTCTATGGAGAAGGCACAGTTTACCTCAGCCTGATAGCCTGTATTCATGCATTAACGAATGAATCCTGTGAAGCTTGAGAGATTAGCCTGGCGTATGTAGGTTGAAAACAGATTGTGGAATGTGTGAGAACCAGCTCTCTCACAAGAGAAACTTTAGAATGTTTTACAAATACCCAATGCCCGAATATTTTTCTTTCCCCTCAGCTCAATTTTGTTTTCATTTGACGTGAATGTAAGGACACAACCACGGAGAAGCGAGGACCCACTCGCTTCTGGATTCTGTGCAGTTTGAAGTGTTGGCAGAAATGCATACCTTACTTTGCCTTCCTGAGCAGATAAGAGTTGTCACATGTCCAGATTTTTTTAAGGCGACAGGCTCTGCGCCATGGGAGGCTCCAGGCTCCACAGAGTAGAGGATTGGGCTGTGCACGGAGGCAGGAATGTAGCCATTCTGGTCAGGGCGGTTGGGAGGGACTCTTCTCTCCACCTCTCCCATCCCACTTGGCCCTGTTTTTCAATTTGACTCCATCCAAGCACGTTCTCCAGCCGAGGGGTGAAACGTCTTTGTGACCGGGAAGCATGCGTGGCTGGTTTGGGGATCTTGACTACCACCGTCGGAGAAGACGCTAAGCCCATGAGAGATGGAGGTGATACTCGATTCCACCCCTGGAGATGGTCCAGCATCCCAGACAGGTAAAGAACACTGGCTGAGAAGTACTGGGTAGTTAGTTGTTTTTTTTTTTTTTTAAATCTACTGGTTGTGAAAAGAAAACCTGGGTCTGGCCCAGGGAAGAAGTAGTGTCGCGATCACCAAGCCGTAGGTTCGAACTGACTTTGTCCTCTGGGTAACCTTGGGACTGAAAACCAAAAGACCTGTCCCCATTTATTTAAATGATAAAGAGAACTTCTTTACGGTAAGAAACTAAACAGGATAAATCATTAATGTTATTTTGCATCCGGATTTGCTCTGTGCACTAGTTCCGTAGCTCTTCTAGGACAGAGCCCTTGTGCATTAGTTCCGTAGCTCTAAGACAGAGCCCTTGTGTGCCTGAGAGTCCAGTGGCTTGCCCTGCCTGTGCAGTGTTAACGGGTGAGTGGCAAAGGCTAGTGCCTCTCTGTGAAAGGCATCTATCTCTGTGGTGTCAAAGGGGTTGCCCGAATATATAGATTATGTAAAGTCATAACGAGGTTGGCTGTCATGGTTCACTCCCCGCACCCCAAAAATGACCAAACCCCTTAAAAGGGTAATGAGCAGTAACCCTGGTGTCTGCCTGTTTCTGCAGCTGCTGAGTAATGGATTAACATTGGTGGCGCTCCAAATCCATGGTATCGGTCCCTTCTGCCTTGGGTTTGTCCACTCACTGCCGTGTCATTTATTTCCTATGCACTGGTGCCAAGTACCATGATAAACGGCTGGAAAATAAAGACATATAAGGCAAGATCCCTGCCTAGAAGCTTTAGGAGCGGTTTGGTGCAAAGTTGAAGGGTGTACAAGACACACGGGCTTGGCACTGCACTAGACAATAAGAGGGAATATTAACCCGGGAGCTTGGTTCTTCTGTGGACAGACAGGGAACATTTCCCAGATGAGGGACTTAGGATGGCAGAGGAGAGGTGGGGTCACGCTGATGGTACTTGGGGAGAGTGGGGCCTGGAGCCACATCTGGTGATCCTGGGGACCTTAGGATTGTACTGGTGATGCCTGAGGAATCAGGTGGTGCCAAGGACTGAACTGGGGTTAGGCAAACAACCTCAACTCCACCAAGATTTCCATTCTTTCGCTTTATCAAAGTGATCTTGGTTTGTAGCATTAAATAGGCGTCCGTGTCCAGCCATTAGACCAACATCTGTGTATGTTATGTTGTGATCAGCCCCGTGTCTGTCTTCCTCCTGCCGCCACACAGTTCGACGCCTTTTACCTAATTTGCTCGCTGTTCTTCCCCCTTCCCTCTGGTAACTAATTTTTTTTTTTTTCTGTTGAAGAGTTTCATTTTGTTTGCTCATCAGCTCCTTTCTTTATCTTCCTCACGAGTAAGATCATAGGGTGTTTTTGTTTCTCTAACTTACTTTACAAAGCACAGTATCTTTCTGTACCTTTTTCCCTAAAACTCTCTTTGTTGGTGATCCACTGTTGGAATCACCGTAATGGCTAAGGCTTCCTTTCACTCCCCCATGGCCCCAGTGCTTATTATTTCTTTTCTTTTGGATAAAAGTACATTATTGTGGTTTAAAATGTGTGTGTGTGTGTGTGTGTGTGTGCGCATGCACATGTGCTTAGGGAAGAGTTTGGGCCACACCTGGTGCTGCTCAGGGCAGTGGTTGGGGACTATCTGTGAACCCATCAATTGAACCAGAGCCCACCACAGACAAGGCCTGTGCCTAAATCCCTGTCCTATTTCTCTAGCCTCATCATGTGCTTATTATTTGTCCTTCCTTGTGAGCATATTTCATGTACCTGCTGACCATCTATATGCCTTCTTTGGAAATATAGAGACCAAGATTTTCTTATGCACTGCTGTATCCATAACTGCCTGACTGGGAAGCTGGCATGTAGAGATCATAGATTCTTGAGAAAGAATGAATGAATGGAAAGATGTCATTAAAAAAAGACATTCAGGGCTAGAAAGAATACAGTGGATATGGTGCATGCCTTGCACATGGCTGACCTGGGCTTGATCCCTGGTATCCCGTGTGGTGCACCGAGCTCCAATAAGAGTAGTCTCTGAGTGCAGAGCCAGGAGCATCCCTGGGTGTGCCCCCTGCCCCCAAGACATTCTTGGGGCTAGTGCAATAGCTTAGAGGGCTGGAACCCATGTTTCACATATGCTAAACTTCCAGGTTTGATCCCCACGGACATATTTCCCACTCCAATGTCTGGCATTGCTGGATGTGTCCCTGGTGGCCTTCAGCCGTCACTGGGCCTGAGTAACACTGTATCAACAGGCCCTGGCATTGAAGTGTCTGTCCTTGTTGGCCAAGTATTTCTGGGATTGAACCTAGGACTCCCTAAGCAGTTCCCCATCTAAATCTCCTCCCACCCTGCACCCTGACCACAACCAAAATCCAAAGGTACTTTTACTACATTTGTTATTTCAGCCTATTTTGTGAAGTGAGGACATTTTTAACTAGGAACTTAGGATATCAGTTAAAAATTTTGTCCAGGTTTTTTTAATTTAATATATTTATTATACCACTGTGAGATATACAATTACAAAGCTGTTCATGTTTGGGTTATGTCTTACAGTGTTCTAGCACCCATCCCTCCACCAGTGCCCATTTCCCACCACCAATATCCCTGATTCCCTTCCCTCCCCTAGCCTGCCTCTATGGCTGGTTTATTATCTCTTTTTCTTTCTCTATGTCTCTCTTCCTTCTCTCTTACACATTGTGGATTGCACACACACATTTAGAGGTCATCATGTGTATCTTACTGCCTGTATTTAATTCTCAGTTTTAGGTTGAGTCCAGGATATTTTGGTGTACCATAAGGTAAAGGAAAGTAGAAGTAAGTTACTGTGACTTTTGTTTTGGGCCACTTGCAGTGGTGTTCAGGGCTTATGCCTGCCTGTGAGCACTCCTGCAGGAGTTCAGGAGACCGTAACTTCTGAGTTCAGGAGTTCAGGAGTTCAGGCAACACATTGCCTGGATGGAATGCAGGGAAATTTACAAATTAAAGGACAATTGAATAAGAGTATTGTAGCATTGCATTTCTCTCAATAGTGAGTTTATAAAAATTATTATATATTGGCTATTTTTTTTTTGGGGACCTCTCAAGTCTGCTCAGGGATCACTGTCGCCATTTTTTCATGAATCTCAGCAAATTGGACAGGAAGGATGAATGATACAGGCCTGAGGGTTAGGTCTGCTCAGACCCTTCAGCACCTGGGACTATGTGCCCCCTAGTGATGCTCAGGGTCCTCCACAGCCCCAGCCGGGGATGCTTGGGGGACCACCTGGAACTGATGGTTGAACAAAGGTCTGGCCTGCCTCAGCACTGTTGCCTCAGCCTCTAAACGGATACCTTTGATAATTTATTCTTATCCGTGATCTTGAATGTTACTTGTATAATTAATATAATTATTAAGCCCTTGATCTTATATAAAGGAATGATGTTCTCACACTGATATTATTCTTTCTGTTTAGTACAATATTCCTATAATAGATGCCCTTTACGGGTTCGACTTCATTGCTGTTGTCTTTCACTCCTATCACTCTTTATAGCTGCAAGAATAGTTTCATTTCTCCTCCATCTTTTCCACATTCATATTTCCTTCTCCTTGACATTTTCCCATAACATCTCATCAGCGCATTATTTTGATGTTGGAAAGATCATCCAGCAAAATTTATTTTGGACATTCTATAATAATGGTGGGTAGAAAATGTTCTCTGGGTAGAAAATGGCATATTGAAAGAAGACGTAAAATGGATTTCCTTGGAAAGAAATCTGAAGGCGCGGCTTCAGTGATTGTGATTGGTTTCTCCTTCGCTTTCTCCAAATGAGAACTCCCGGCGTTTTTTTTTTTCATTTTGGGGATTCAGCTAGGGTATGGGCTTTTGGTAGCTCCTACATGTTCAAGAATGTAAACTCTTACTCTTGGTTTCTGTTCAAAGTCTTTGTCATCTTCTAGGAAAAAAGGAGAGAAATACACTTAAATACTACCTTGAAGTTGAGATTTTGGTTACCTTTGAAAGGACAATGTCTTTTGTTTTGTTTTGTTTTCACTTTTTGGGGTCACACCCAGCGATGCTTAAGGGTTAATCCTGGCTCTGCACCCAGTAGTTAAGCCCTCACCATGCTTGGGGGAGCATATGGGATGCCAGGGATTGAACCCTGGTCGGCCTCATGCAAGGCAAATGCCTTACCTGCTCTGCTATTGCTCTGGCCCCCATAAAAGGACAAATCTTTATTTACTTAATTTATTTTCATTCATTCATTTAGTATTTATTATCCTACTGTGTGTCAGGCACTCTGTCACTGGCAATCACAGTGTGATCTAAGGACCAGCATGTAAACTGTTTTTGCAGAAAGAACTTTTGAGAGGACACAAAATAGCAGGGAAACACTTTGTGGTTGACTTAAAAATACTCCCTCCCCCCATAAAATTGCTTCTTGTGGGAGAATGAGGTGAACTTGTGTTTCTGACACCAATGTCAGGTCTTTGTGCTTGGACACTTGTGCTGTGGAGGCGAGAGGCGTTTGAGAGTCTTAGCTCACCGGATGCTGCACCTGTTGCTGGCTATTTTTGCAGAGGAAATCCAGAACCTAGAGTTACTTCCCTTTCATTTCTGCTTCCTCCCGGCTCCATCCGTCGTGGGCGGGAGACCTGGTCAGTAAATCCGGCGAAGGGGCTTCATCTTTCAGGACTATATGACTCCCTTAGTGTTTTCACTCATGTAGAGTAGAAAACAGTTCAGTGACCCAAAGGTTCTGGAAGGTTGTGTTTTGGCCAGAGTTCGAGACTATGGCGGAAGTGGAAGCAACTCTCAACAGCTGCGATAGGTACTTGATACCTGAAACCACGTTGCTGTTGAGGAACGTGCATTCCCTCTTGGTTTCATACGCTTTCTGGCTATGACTGTCCGGAAGAGAGCGAGCATTGTATCTTATTGTCAGCAAAAACAACTGGAAACCCTGGGCTTCATATTCAGGAAATGCTGTCAAAAATTAGCAGGCAAATATTATGATGGCCTAATAAATAGAAATACTATGACCAAATGAAGCTAGCATGCTGTTTCAGAAGGAAGGACTTTCAAGAAGGAAAGGGAGGGTGCTGGGAGTATTTAGAACATGAATTTGGTCTTTGTTTCTCTGTTATGAAATCTGTTACTCTTTTTCCAGATGACAGCTGAGCTACCAGCCAGCTTACTTAACTCATTAAGTGTTTTGCGGGCACTGCTGAGAGTAGAAGGGGAAGAACTTTGAAGTCCATAGATCCCTCATGTTGGTCAGTTTTCATCACCCAAATTACATACCAATGTTCCAGTATGAAGTGGGTAGTTCCAGCACTGTACTGGATTGGCAACCTCTTGGAAGCTATTTCCATCTGACATTCCTAATATAGAGCCAAGTCTGCTATATTGATATTTATATACATTTTAAAAGAGATTTATTCATGGGCATTTTTTCTGGAAGAGAAATGTTATTTGGAGCCTCTTGTGAAAATGGTGGTTTCATGGGCTCTGGTTTCCCAAGGCTATGGAGGTACAGGTACGTTGTCCTGCAATCCGACGGCCTGACTTGGTTTTTGCCTTATTTCCAAGTTTTTGCCTTATTTCCAGGCCACTGTTTTATCTCGTGTACCTTCTGGTTACTGTTTCCAAGTCCCACCCTGTCGCCTTCCTCCCTGTTCTTTGTGACTTCGTAGAATACTTTGATAATGGACCATTTGTGCATTTCTGTCCTCTGTCCTGTTAACTCCTATATATTTATTTGACCTCTGATCTCTCCTGTATCCCCCACCTGCTTTCTTTTGGGGGAAGGAGAAACCCAGTGTACTTAGGAATTACTCCTGGTTCTTCACTTAGTAATTTCTCCTGGCAGGTCTCAGGGGACCATATGGGATGCTGAGACTCAAACCTGGTTGGCCATGTGTGAGGCATACAGCCAGGCAACTGTACTCACTCCAGCCCGTACCCGTGCCCTGATAGAGGCTCTGGCATGTCAGTGGTCCAGCCTGGCTCCTGAGGAAGAGCATGCAAGTGCCACCACACTTCTCTAGCGCTTGAGGTTGCATCCCTCTGCCTGGGCTGGGAACTAGTTATCATCACTCTCTTAAATAGCGTTGGTGCTCGGTAAACAAACCAGGGAGCTGACTGGTTATTAGCCCAGGCACGGCTTGAGTGACACTTTATTTACTTTCTCTATTCCATCCCAGGTTCTCACTTGAATCTCTTTATATCATCTTGGACTGATTTGTAATATCCCTCAGTCAATATCTAGACCTTGATTCTGCCTGTTTATTTCTTTTTTTTATATTCAGTGGTGAGTTTTAATCTGCCATTACCATTTCCCATATTTATTAAAACACTGGTATTTATATCCTATTAATGAATGCAGTCATTCTATATCTGTCCTTTTCCTTCTGACTAATTTCACTCAGCATGATAGACTCCATGTCCATCCATTTGCAGGTAAATTTCATAATTTCATCCTTTCTGACAGCCGCATAGTATTCCATAGTGTAGATGAACCACAGTTTCTTTAGCCAGTCCTCTGTTCTCGGGCATTTAGGTTGTTTCCAGATTCTAGCTATAGTGAATAGCGCAGAGATGAATAAAGAAGTACAGATAGTGTTTCTGCTATGTGTTTTTCGGTCTCTAGGGTATATTCCCAGGAGTGCTATTGCTGGATCAAATGGGAGCTCAATATCTAGCTTTCGGAGGAATGCCCATATTGTTTTCCCAAAAGGGCTGGACCAGTTGGCACTCCCACCAGCAGTGGATGAGAGTCCCTTTTTCCCCACATCCACGCCAGCACCGGTTGTTCTTGCTGTTTTGGATGTGTGCCAGTCTCTGTGGGGTGAGATGGTACCTCATTGTTGTTTTGATTTGCATCTCCCTGATGATCAAAGATGAAGAGCACTTTTTCATATGCCTTTTGGCCATTCGAATTTCTTCTTTTTTGGAAGCTTCTGTTCATTTCTTCTCCCCATTTTTTGATGGGGTTGGCTGTTTTCTTCTTGTGGAGTGCTACCAGTGCCTGATATATCCTGGATATTAACCCCTTGTCAGATGGGTATTGGGTGAATATCCTTTCCCACTCTGTGGATTGTCTTTGTATCTTGGTCACCGCTTCTTTTGAGGTGCAGAAGCTTTTCAATTTTATATAATCCCATTTGTTTATCATTGCTTCCATTTGCTTGGTCAGCGGTGTGTCGCCTTTTAAAGATACTTTTCGTTTCGATGTCATAGAGCGTTTCTCCTATGTTTTCTTCGATGTACCTTATAGATTCATGTCTGATATCGAGATCTAGAATCCATTTTGATCTGACTTTTGTGCATGGCGTTAGAAGGAGGTCTAAGTTCATTTTTTTACATGTAGCTGCCCAGTTTTCCCAGCACCATTTGTTGAAGAGGCTTTCTTTGTTCTGTTTATTTCTTGAATCCCTCATGTTGCTGTCCGTACTCAAGCCCTGAGTTGCTATGAGAACTTGATGAGATCTCATCCCCAAACTGAGAGGTATAACACATGGGAGTTTGGGTGTGTATGCCCATGATTAGACAGACCTTCTGTGTGGTATCTGCTGCAAACTAAATACACAGTTGACTCGCACAGGCTAACACCCCATCTCCTGAGTAGCCAGTGTCCTGGGACTTGCATAAAGACCTTTATGTTTCAGAGGAAAGAATCTGAATTGAGGGGCCGGAGCAAGAGCACAGCAGTTAGGGCGTTTGCCTTGCACACGGCTGATCTGGGTTCGATCCCCTGGCATCCCATATGGTCCCCGAGCTCCACCAGGAGTGATTCCTGAGCAAAAAGCCAGGAGTAACCCCTGATCGTCGCCGGGTGTGACCCAACAAGCAAAAAAAAAAAAAAAAAAAAAGATCTGAATTGAAACAGTCACTGAAGGTGGTCACAGGACAAAATGTTATAAGTGACCACACGCGGATCCATAGGCTGGTGTGCTCTGTGAGATGTGATGATCTCCATGTATCTCTCTCACTCTTCTCCTGGAGCTGGAGGGGTCTGGAACCCTCTAGAATTAAGCATTCCTAACAGTGCGGACAAGTAAGTATACATGAAGAAAACATACTGCCCGACTTCTTAGAGGTTGCCAATGATTCTATATTGACAGTATTTTTCTTTACAAATTAGTCCTTTCCTGGATCTGAAAGTGCTGCGCTCATTGGGCCATTGCACTAGGGCCCCCATAGAGCCCCTTTTTGTGGCTTTTGCTTCTGCTTCTCTTGGGCCTCGGTGCTGGGCCCTCAATGCCATCAGTGCTTTTGCGTTGCCTGTGATAGCTCTGTGCATGCTCCATGCCTTGCGCTGCGGCGTGCTGGCTGGGCGCCTCCTCATTCCCGCCTCCCACCGCTATTCTTCTCTGACGCCATTCACATTTCTCTCCTTTCAATGCATGTTCATTTATTAAGTCCTAGGCTCTGTGTTAAGGGATGTCAATACTAATAAAAATGAGAAAGGGAAAATGTTTCTTCTCCACTTGATTTAGAAAAAAAAAGGAGAAGAAAAGTCTGAAATGTCATGCATCATCTCTTTAAGTAGTGCTTGAAAAAAAAAATCCCTCCTGTGGCCCAGGGATGTTGACAAGTGGTAGAGCAGATCTCGGGCTGGGAATAACATCCGGTACTGCTCCACGCGCCAGCTCCTATCCAGTTACGCTGTCACTGGGATTCCTGATGTCACGCGGTGCCATCTCAGACCCACTGCAGCCTTTCAGTGTGTGGGCAACGCCATGAAGAGAGGAAACACAGCAACCCAATGTGCAACCCCTGGTGTCTTACAGCCTAAGTGTGTGGAGCCTCAGTGAGCACCAGAACCGGGGCCAAGGATAAGACGCCTGGTAATTCCTACAATGGTGCAAAGAGAAGGGGTAGCATACCTCTGAATTATTTATTTATTTGGTTTTAGGACTTAATCCTGACTCTCAGATCGGGGGATCACTCCCCGGGAGGTGCCTCAAGGCGCACCATTTGGGCTATGGAGATTGAACGTGGGCTGGCCGCATGCCAGGCAAGCGTCCCACCTCTCCAGCCCCTGAAACGCATCTAAAGGCATTTCTGGGGGTTTACTCATCTCTCGCCGCCTCCTGGAATAACTGTTCTTTCTTCCGGAGGATCCCTGGTGGTGACCTTCTTTCCTTCTGCGAGATGAGATGTTTCCATCTGGCGCGACTGGCCTAAGAGCGCCCATATGCACCCAGTGCCGCAGGGTTTCTCGCACAGCTTTGGCAGGCTGCATCCTGGCCTCTCCATGGTGGTGGCAAACTTGGCAGCCTTACCTTGCTCTGCCTGGAGAGCTGGCAGCCACCAATGCCTCGGCTCACTCGGTTACAGTCTGCCAGCGTTCAATTGCTTGTATACTACAGCTGGTCATGTGGGTGCGTGGCGCTGCCGCACACACACACACACACAGAGCCCAGAACCTTCATCATTTTCCTTAGCTTAGGAGAGAACCACCACTCTCCACCCACTCATTAAGGCATATGATTCATTTATTCTTTACCTTTTAATCTCTTCCTTTGTGCATTTTTTTTTGTCTGAGGTACTTTTAAAAATCGTTGCAATTATATGCTGAAATACAACTTCTAGAAAATTTTTTTATTTCACTTATCACCCCAAGTAGGTGTCATAGAAGCTTTGCCCATTGGGAAGTAAATTCTCACAGTACTTAAAATCAGATTTCTTTCTTCTCTCTTGGACCCTCTCTTCCGTAAAAGTCAGCCTCTGAGTTTAGCCTCTGTGTTTTGGGGAGATAAATTCTAAAGCCCTTGATGATCAGGATTTTCGTTCAACTCTCCCTAATATAGGTTTGTAGATTGTAATATCATTTGAATCCATTTGTTCCCATACCGGCATGGAAACAAAGACATGGTTTCAATCTTTATTTATATTTTTCTGCTTTGGAAAAACAGTCTCATGAGAAATCACTCAGACCATTAAATGTTGTCCTTAATGTTACTTTTTTTTGGGTTTGCTTGTTTCCTGAAATGTTTTCTTGCCTGTTTTGCTTTCTGTAATTGTCTTAACCATGCCAATAGTAGTGTAGTATTTTTTAGACATTAGTATTTTTCAAGTCACGTGAAAAATTTTCTCATGTAAACATGGGATTTTGTTAGTGATATTCAGTGTGATTCAAGAAGTAAGGTGAAATTTCCAAGGTAGATAAAATGTTTAAAAACTCTTGAAATGTTCTTTCATGGAGAAAGTTGTGTTCTAAAGCGGGGCTTCTTAAACTTTCCCCACTCACACGCTCTGAGAAGTGCAGCATGGGTGAGTGAATGCTGCCAGAAGCAGCTCGGATTCATTCTGTTTTATTTTGCATCACTCTCTGGTCTTTGTGCATTCAGAAACATTTTACGGTTGCCAAATTTTTTCATAATCTGTGCATTCATTTATGCAACTCCTTTGTACTCAGTTTCCGAAGTTAGGCCCGTACACAGAACTAACTGATGAGAATATTAAATGCTATGTGATGGTCTTTGAAATTCAGACAGGTGGCTCTGAAGGGTGAAGGTTTTGTAAAACTCATGAACTTTACCTTTGCCTGGGAAACCTTTAGGAATTTTTAAATTTAGGATTTGCAGGTAGTTTAGAGAAATTATAGCAGGGGCTCTGCTGGAGGGTAAGTGAGTGGGAGGGAGAGAACATAGAGGCAGGCAGAGACGAATGTAGTCAGTGTTACCCGGGGAACCTGCATGACCAGAGAGAGCCATGAAGAGGTCAGGATTACCTGTATGAGTCCTTGATTTCTCATTTGTCATTAAACTATGCCAGAAAGGACATGGAAAATGACATGGTATGTCCTTGCATTCAGTTGATGTGATCTTCAACTTGAAATACTGGGATGTTAGGGGGCCGAGTGATAGTCCAGCGGGTAGGGCGTTTGCCTTGCACGTGGCCGGCCATGCGGGCCCGGGTTCGATTCCCGGCATCCCATATGGTCCCCGGAGTAATTCCTGAGTGCAGAGCCAGGAGAAACCCCTGAGCATCGCTGGGTATGACCCAAAAAAAAAAAAAAAAAAAAAAAAAGGAAGAAATATTGGGATGTTAAAACGTTTACCAATCATGTAGAAATTCCTTAACTACACATATTTGTTACAGAAATGTTAGGATACTTGATGAGGGAAAATCGCTTTAGTTCTTGCCTTTTTTTTTTTTTTTTTAAGATGTGACAAGTAATTGATTTACGGGCTGTGTAACTTTTCTGAAATAGGGAGAAATTCTGATTTCACAGCCCATCTGACCCAAGGGGTTTGGAAAGTGATTGTGACACTCTGTTTAAGTACAGTTACAGGAGAGGTTGGTGAATGGACAGATTAGATATGAACATATTTGACATGTTGGTAAACGGACATATTAGATATAGCTTGGAAGATTCAGTGGTTAATGTTGCTGATATTTTTCAGCTTGAAGGGAAAAGGGGGTTTGGGACACCAGGAAGGTTTAATAGATAGTGTATGACCTCACTGAGATTGATGCCTCTTAGATTTTTTAAATACTTCATTCATATAGAATCTTGGGTAAAATCACAAAACAAAAACAGGAGACAATTAGATGAATTTTAATGAGCTCTGTAGAGTCCTTCATACTCTTACACTGGTGACTGTGCTCTGGGTTGTGTTATTTTATAGTAGTTATGTAAGATAGAAACCTTTGAGGAGTCTGGGTTAAAGTACTGTGAGAACTGTTTGTCCTATTTTTACAACTTTTTTTTTGGATGGGGAAATCTAAAATTATTTTGAATTTTGAAAAAGGGAAAGAATTATTTTTTGCCTTACCAGAAAATGACATCATCCATGCTGCCTTTGGTAGTAATGTTTATTAGCAAGTGTGTGATTTTCATGGAGAAGTCTAAAAATACAAGTCAAGTAAAATTTGACTTGTATTTGAAGGTCTTTAACGCTTCCTAATCATTCTTTTTTTATACTAAAGTTATTTTTTCTTCATAAAATTATTTATTTTGAATGGTTTGAGGCTTAGAAACAGGACATAGAAACTTGCTGTTTGACATAGGAAAATAACCATGCTTATTTCAAATGGTTTGAGGCTCTTGGTGTTCGTGGAGCGAGCAGATGCTCTTGGGCTACACTTGCTTGTGACAGGACATATGGAGATGTTAATGGTGCCCGCCTCCAGCAGATCGATGAACAACGGGAAGACAAGTGATACAAGTGAAGTGAAGATTATTTCAACAATTTTTTTTCATGAGAGAAAGATTTTATTCTAACTTATGGGCATACATCAGAATTAGAAAAAGAAGCCAGAACTTTCGTAGCATTCTTGGGAAGTGCTGGAAGGCCTTTTGAAGAGTGTCAATTTTTCTCTGACTCTTGACTTCCTGGTTTTAGTTAGGACAGATAGTTATGCAAGATGTTCAACGCCAGGAGGGTTGGTATATGCCAGGAAGAATGAAGAGAATGTGTGCCGTTAGTGGGGACATTGGCTTTGCTGGTCTGGGAGGTTGCCGCTTCTAGATGTGGTCTTCCAAACTGAGAATGTTGGGGAGCGCCGCTGGGGTCCCCCGACAGGGCCGGGAAGCGAGTTCCCTTCTACCTCCGAAGTCGGCGGGAATGGATGAAGACTCAGGAATACGATGCAGTTTTAAAAGCGCTTTACTATCACAGGTTCCAATATACCATCCAAGAGCAGGGAAAACCTCTAGACTCTGGGTTCCCAGCTAGGCCTCAGCCAGGTGTAGGCCAAGATGGCTGCCACCACGTGTTGAGGCACAACAGAGAATGGAGAGGACGGAGAAGCAAAACACCAAGGGAAGCCGAAATGGCAAAAGGGGGAAAAGAGAGCTTCTTTCTTCTTGCAGCTTATTTTATAGCTAGAAATCCCCCAAACTTCCCAGCCCAGCCCATTCTGGGCTGGGCTATCTAGAGATGAAAACAGGAAAATAGCTCTGTAGAAATGTTGTAACTTCAGGAGACCATCTGGTTGTTTACAAGGACCCAAGCTAATTAAAAGCCTCCTAGCAGAGCTGGGAGAAGCTATAAGCTAAATGAACTTCCCCTGGCAGGAAGGATCAAATGCCCTCAGGTAATTTCTCCCAGCACCTCACATAATATCTTGAGCCAAGATCTGCTTGGAATTGCCTTTATAGGGTAGAGAAGGGGGTTTCTGAGATGGCATGTCTCTGTACCAAAGACTAATACTAATGCTAGTTCAATATTTCTCCAAGCCTTCACAAGAGTCTTGTCTACTTCACGGTAGTTTTGTATTTTAGTTGCCTTTGAGTTATCAGGGAGCCATGCTTGCTTGTTTGGAGGAAAACAGCATTTCTCTCTGGTCTAATTACTTAGAGATCCAACGTGGCCAGGCAAATATGCTGGTAAGATCTAGCTAGTCCCACGATGCTTGTGGTAGCATGAGAGAATATTTATACGAGCCAGTACAGAATACATGGTCAGATAAGACTGCCACATTCAGACTATCCCCCTATCTATGAAGTGACCTGCAGGAGGCAATCCAGGGCAGATGCAGAGGCCCTAGGCTTTTAGGTGTCCTGCAACAGAGAGAAGATTCCGTTGCAATCCTTTGCTTCCCTCTCTCTTCTGGGCACCATCTCCTGTAATTTCAGTGGATTTGTTCTTGTAAGTTGTTCTTCAGCCCAATCTTTGCCTTCCTTTTTGACAAGAGGGAGACCAAGGCTGGCAGCCAGTTGCAGTAGAGCTGTAATGGAGTGAGTGGTATGTACAAAATTTGATCACTGCTGTCAACACCAGATTGAATAAGAAAGCGCAGCGCCTAGACAGAGACGTGTAGTATAAATGGTCTATTGATTTCAAGCGAACTCAAAATGAGGCCACCGTGTAATTTAGAAGGGGGCTGTCGCGGGAGAGGGAAGCTGATGGTACAGAGAATTTTTAGAAGTCCGCCCTAGTAGTTCTTTTTAGAAGGACCTTCAGATAACTTTTGATAAACTGGTAGTTGCTTCTCGTTTTCTTCACTGTCAGGTATTTATAGAAACTCCAAAGAAGTCTTTGCACTTGTGTGTTTGTTCAAGGGTTTCTCTTTCCTGACTCAAATCTAATTTAGAACTTGTGCTGGTTGATACAGACCGTATTTGCTCCTGAGCTATGCTGACATTTCCACTTAGCTGAATATGAATATGTTAGAAATTTCTCACAATGGAAAGTTCTGTTTGACATAGGAAAGTTCAGCGGTCAGTTTGCTAATCAGCTGCATGCCGAAAAAATAACTAAAACAATGGATTACATAGTGTGGCCTTGGGATATGGTACATTTCTTAGAAGATGGATGAATCAAATTATTAATATATGTTGCAAGGCCTGCGGCCTTTGGTTGAAAATAAACACTTTCAAAAAATTTATTGCCTTTTTTGTATTTTCTTTGTCAAGTTCTATATAAATTTAATTTGGTTTAGTGTTTCTTGAGGGATTGAAAAATTAAAACCCTAGAATGTTTTTAGGAAAGAAATAGAATCATTGTATGTATGTGGATTTCATTGAGGGTCGAAGGTCTGAACAAATAATGATGTCTCTGAGTTAGACTAAGTATTCCTTTATTTATTTATTTATTTATTTTTGCTTTTTGGGTCACACCTGGCGATGCTCAGGGGTTACTCTTGGCTCTGACTCAGGAATTACTCCTGGCGGTGCTTAGGGGACCATATGGGATGCCAGGGATCGAACCCCGGCTGGCATGGGCCGGCTGCGTGCAAGGCAAACGCCCTACCCGCTGGGCTATCGATCCAGCCCCAAGTATTCCTTTTGAAGTGTAAAATTGGTAATCCTTTGGATTAGATTAGAGTTTTGAACTAGATAACTCCTTTGAATTATGTTAGGCAATCCTTTGTATTGAACAGTAAGTCTCCCAATATCACAGTTTTAGGGGCCAGCCAGAATTATTACTATTATCTATGTCCAGACATACTGTCTCCCTTGACTCATTTCAGAATTTGAGACTGTTAATCTTAAAATCACATTTGATCTAAAGTCTCTTCCTATAAAAAATTTAGGCTGCTCATCTACAAAAGATGATTTTTATTGAGCCTGTTTCTATTTAAGAAGTAGACACACAGAAGCAGGTGGAAAGAACTGACCTGTAAATGATTGAAATGTCATACTGACATCCAAGATTTTAATTCTTGCAAGTTCTCTTGGTCAATCTTTGATAACGGGAGAAAGACCAATGTTCTTACAGATATAGCAGTCTGAAGGCCACCAATATATGATCATTAGGGATATGCTTGTTGTAAAATAGTCATGGTTACGGTCTGAAAGAGTGTAGTTTAGTGTTATAGTCAGTACCTAATCTGATTCCATGATATCCGTGTTACTGGTGGTTCTGAATTTTGAGGATTAAATCATACTATTAAAAATGGGGAACACTGAGGCCTGAGCCATACTATAGTGGGTAGAGCATTTGCTTTGCTTTGTGGCTGACCCAGATTCGATCCCCGACATCCCATATGGTCCTCCGAGGACTGCCAAGAATAATTCATGAGCAGAGCCATGAGTATCCCCTGAGCATCACCGGTATCATCCAAAAAGCCAAAATAAAAAAAAACATTTTTGGCAAAACATTTTTGAATCCAGGGATATAACTCAGCAATAGAGCATTTGCCTTGCATGTGTGAGGTCCTGAATTTGACTCAGTGCCAACACACATACACCGAGAAATAAATTACTGACTCCTGATAAGAATTTTGCGTTGGTAAGCATTAGGAAAATGTAAATTAAACTACAGTGACATGTCTTTTTATCTCTACTAAGAGGGGTACAACCTTATATAAAAAGTAATAATCTTTTGGTGAGTTTTGGTGAGAATGTGGAGAAATTGGACTCCTCATTTTCTAGTAGAAGGAATGTGGTAAAGATACTGAAGAAAATTTTTTTTGGCAAGTTCTTCCAAAGTTTAACCAGAGAATTACCATATAACCTAGCAATTCTAATGTGGGTACATATGCTCCTAGGTATTAAAACATGTTAATATAAAAAGGTTTACACCAGTGCTCATAGGGGCATTGCTCATTATCCAAAAAATAGAAGTTTTACAAATGATAGATGAATACATGTAAGTAAAAGTGGGTTATCGGGGTTGGAGTGATAGGACAGTGGGTAGGGCTTTTGCTTTGCTCAAGGCTGACCTGGATACAATCCCTGGCACCACATGTGGTTCTCCAATCCTACCAGGAGTGATCCCTATGTGTGGTGCCAGGGGTAAGTCTTGAACACTGACAGGTGTGGCCCCAACGTCTGTCCACCCCCCCCCAAGGAAAATACAATAAAATATTATTTCACTCAAGAACTCGAAAAAGTCAGTATTAACACGTCTTATATCATGGATGAGATGTTACATTTTATACTAAGTGAAAGAAGCTAGTCACTAAAGATCACATGTTTTAGTTTTTATTTGTATCAGAAACCAGAGGAGTTAAATTTCTAGAGACAGTGTTTTGTTTCCTAGACCAGGAATTTGGGGAAAGAGAAGAACAACTTCCTTTAGTGGGAATAGAAATACTCTAAAATTGGTTGTGGGGACGGTGGCCCAGTTCATTGACTGTATGTGTAGAGCATCATGGAATCATGCATCTACTTTAAATAGATTGCGTTACATCCTGTAGTGAATTACATCTCCGTAAAACTTTTCAAAAAGAGGGGTATAGTGACCGTACAGTGTGTAGGGCACTTGCTTTGTACATGGCTGACCTGGTCCAGTCCCTGGCACCCCTTGCCCCCTCTCTATCCCTTCAGCACTGCCTGGAGTGATTTCCGGCTGCAGAGCCAGGAGTGACCCCTGAGTGGTGGCCGAGGTGTAAGGGGGGAAGCACCTTTCTTGCAGGCAGGAGGCCCCCCACTTTGCTCCCGGCTCTGCGTGGCTGCCGCAGTGCGCCCAGGCCCTTCTCTGCAGATAAACAGCAACAGTAACCACATGGCATCATCTCGGGCGCTGCTTCTTCTCTGCTTTTCACTCCCTCACTCCTCCGTCTGAGAGAGCAGTGTGATTACTGCTCCCATTTCACTGATCTGGAGATGGACATTTGAAGAGCATTTCAGTCCTGCACTTTTCCATCTAGGAATAAGGCCGAGAGGAGGAGAGTGGAGCAAATCCTGGCACTTTTTTTTCCTCTGACCCTCAGCCAGGTACAGGGAAGACCAGGGTTTTTCATTTATTACCCCTATGTATCTCAATTAGGAGTGCATTACGCATGGTCATTTTTAAAAAGTAAATTTACTATATTGTTTGTCTTCATGAAATTGCATAGTGACTCTGATTAGGTTTCAGGCATAATATTGCAACATTGATTCTCTTCCACAGGGTCCACTTCTCTTTCCTAGTGTCCCACTACCCCAGACTGCTTCTGAGGAAGATTCTTTCCCTTTATTCCGTATATAAGTTTTAAACCAACAGTACTGTGGTGTACAGTACTGTTATTGGTAGAGTTTCATGCCTAACACTTTACCTCTATGGAAGTTTTTGCAGGTACATTGACTGTTTCTCCCTTCCTTCCTTCCTTCCTTCCTTCCTTCCTTCCTTCCTTCCTTCCTTCCTTCCTTCCTTCCTTCCTTCCTTCCTTCCTTCCTTCCTTCCTTCCTTCCTTCCTTCCTTCCTTCCTTCCTTCCTTCCTTCCTTCCTTCCTTCCTTCCTTCCTCCCTCCCTCCTCCCTCCCTCCCCCTCCCTCCCTCCCTCCCTCCCTCCTCCCTCCCTCCCTCCCTCCCTCCCTCCCTCCCTCCCTCCCTCTCCCTCCCTCCCTCCCCTCTTGGGTGATTGGACCCCAGCATCCTATGTGATCCCCCAGCACCACCAGGAGTAATTCCTGAGTGCAGAGACAAACACCTGAGCATTGCTGGGTATAACTCGCCATGCTCAACCTTCGTGTGTGTGTGTGTGTGTGTGTGTGTGTGTGTGTGTGTGTGTGTAAAACAGAAAATAACCAGTCTGATGTGTTCTTTGAAGCCTAGTTGTTACGTGACCAACCACGCCAGGCCAGTTGTGTAGCTGGGCACTTGCCTCTATTCATGCACTTAGGTCAGGAGGTGGGTGGAGTGACTTTTGCCAGCTGAGGCCGTGAAAACAGGAAGCCCAGTGTAATCTCTTTGTACGAGATGGCAAGTGAAGGCCCTTAGTTGTAACAATGAAAAACAAAACTAAAAGGACCCAAGGAGTTTTCACTAACTGCAAAGTATAACTTCCTGTCTGCTTGCAGAAGAGATTGGGTTAGGTTTAGTCAGATCCTCTCGTGGGAAAAAGAACAGTCGCCCCAAACAGGACATCCCAGTGTGCAGTTCGGAGGTGGCTTTTGTTGTCCGCTTCCTCTGGTCTTTTTGCTGTGTCGCCTTAGCCAACCTAGGTGATGAGTGGCCGAGGAGCCACCCCACTGCACTGGACTAAGTGCCGATTTGCTCGGCACGGAAGAGTGGCCCTCCAGTCTGGCCGGCAGTTCGCTGGTAAGTCTGCCAGCTCACAGGGCTCCTGGCTGTGAGACTCTAAAAAGAGGGCTAGTCACGGCTCTCTCTCTCTCTCTCTCTCTCTCTCTCTATCTCTCTGTCTCTCTGTCTGTCTCTCTCTACCCCCTCCCTGAGACATGGAAGGCAGAGCCTAGAAAGGTCTCTTTTCTCTGTCTGCGTTTTTGTCTCTCTCTGTCTCCTGAGCCATTGAAGGCAGAGCCTAGACAGGTCTCTTTATCTCTGTCTCTCTAGGTCTCTGTTTCTCCCTCTCTTCTCCCCTCACCTTCCCTCCCCTGTCCTATCCCCTGTCCTCACCTCTCTTTCTCCTGAGCCAGTGAAGGCAGAACCTAGGCAGGTCTCTCTCTCTCTCTCTCTCTCTCTCTCTCTCTCTCTCTCTCACTGTTTCTCTCTCTCCCTCCCTCTCTCTTTCTCCTGAGCCACTGAAAGCAGAGCCTGGCGGGCACTCACCTTGTCTCCTGTCTCCTCTGGCGCGGCTGGATCTGTCCAGATCTTCACTTTCTCTTGCTGAACTTTCAGAGTAGCTGAAGGCTGCTGTAGAGAGCATTTCCCGGGGGCTGTGAAATGGGGAGAGCTTGGCCTCTTTGGGCTTGAATCGCTTGTGTTGGCAGAAGGTGAAAACACATAGATCATGGGGCTGGAGTGATAGTACAGTTGATAGAGCCTTTGCCCTGTATGCAGCCTGGTTCCCAGCATCCTATATGGTCCTCTGAGCACCAGCAGGAGTAGTTCTTATGCGAAGAGCCAGGACAAACCCTTGAGCACTGTTGAGTGTGGCTGCAAAACAACAAAACACATAGGTCAGAGCTGACCAAAGAGCAAATAGGACATTTGTACTCTGGGTGAGTGTATGTGAATGGTGGTGGGGGGGTGTATTGGGTCGGTTGTTGGGAAGAAAACTTTGTCTTGTTTGGGCGTAATATAAATGCAGAACTCGACAAAGAATGCCGACATGTGCTTGTCCCCGGAGTGAACTTCCAAGGAAATCTCCTCTTTCTGTTGGTTTCCATGTCTGCATCCTGAGTAATGTGTACATTTACTGGTCTCTCCATGGAAGTTTTCTGAGAAAAATAAAATATACCCCAGTCATGGGTTTTGTTTCATCTTACGTAGCACGCAGGGATCTCGGCACTGTGGAGAAACTCGGCAGCTGCTTAGAATTTGTTGCAGCCCCCTTTTGCTTTTCTTTGGAATGACTTTGTCTCAGTGAGTGCCTTCGTGACTTCATGGGAAGGTCTGTGTGTGCTGGGTGGTCTCCAGGGAACACTCCGAGAGCCCACGGTTGGAGCACACCACTCTTTGGTAGTCAGATGGGTTCCATGGCCAAATGTTGTAGACCAGAGCACTGAAAATCTCTTCTTGGGTGATGAACTTTCTCTCTTAAAGAATCTTTTATTCTCAGTCCGCATGAAAGCCCCTTTCAGGAACTTGCATGAGTTCTGGCAGTAGAAACGTGACCATACCGCAGTCCCGGCTCTTCAGGGGGTCTCTCCTCTGCACGCAGCCTTCTTTCTTTCCCTACCATCCTGCTCATCTATGTCTTCCTGTCTTGCCACACAGGGTTCCCAGGTAGAAATCAGAAGATAACTCAAAAGAAAAAATAGGAATTTTCAAATAAGTCACCAGGCTTGGTTGAGAAGTATGCTGAATGGGCCGAAGTGCGTGCAGTGCGTACGGGAAGTCAGGGTTGGACCCCTGAGCACTGCTGGGAGTGTTCTTAGAGCACTTACTTGGGAGTAGCTTCTGAGTGTTACAGGGTGTAGCTTCCAAATTAAAAAATATTTTTTTTTAATAAAGAGCAGTTCTGCTCTGCTTGGATAGCATTCTTTCCTGTCCTCTGAGCTGTCTCAAGGCTTTTGGAAAATAGAAGGCATTTTTAAACACAACCAACATTTCGGGGCTTGTTATTTTAATAAAAATAGAATGTCGCTGTGTACATGATTTCAAATTCCACAAAGTCCTCGACTCTCTTCTCATTGCTTGTTATTGAATGGAAACTTTCCTCGTATCTGTTCGTGGGTATCTTTAGTGATTGTGCTAGAAATAAGATAGAAAAAAAAAGAGTAGTCTTTTATGGATGGTCTATTCCTAGCAACACTTGACCTGTTTCTGTCTTTCAAAGGAGTCCTGATAATAGATTAAACTTTGGGATGAATCCCTTTATTTACAGACCTCAAGTATGGTGGAAAGAACGAAACCTTAAGTGTTTGCATTAAACTTTTGAGAGGCTGCTGTCTCAGATGACTGGGCAGCCACGGAAGGAAACAGGAAAGCAAGTAATGAAACGGAGTTAGATCTTACAAACCTGTAGGCTCAAAATCAGTCTTTCAGACTTTATTCTGGAATTGCTGGTCCTCTCTCTATGTTCTCATTTAGAGTGTGGAACTCTGTCTTAGTGTGTTTGCTTCTCAGATATTCGTTGAGATCACTTGTCTTCCCTTTGTTCATTGATTTGCTCGAGTGTGCACCAGTAATATCTCCATATGTCCTGTCACAAGCAAGTGTAGCCCAAGGGCATCTGCTTGCTTCAGGGACAGGAAAAGTCTCAAACCATTCCTACAGGTCATGGAAATGAGGTCCATAACTGTTACTAGTTTTTGGCATATCAAAACAAACACTGGTAGCTTGCCAGGCTCTGCTGTGTAGGTGGTATACTCTCGGTAGAAGACTCTCATCTCGTGCATTTACTGATGAAATCTATGGGAAAAGATAAGGTTTTCTCTTGGGTGTATCTCTGATGAACTGTGGAGTCTGGATGTTGAGAGTGACTGACCTCATGATATGTGCGATGCTCTGGCTTCTTGCTAGGCTCACTGGGATGACACCTATCACCTAGAACCTGCCTAGAACTGTATACAGTGTATCACTGTATCACTGTCTTCCCATGTATCATCGATTTGCTTGAGCGGCCACCAGTAACATCTCCATACATCTTGTCACTTGCGAGATAGCCCAAGGGCATCATCCGCTCCAGGAACATAAAGAGCCTCATATCATTCCATCAGGTCATGGGAATGAGATCCATAATTGTTACTGGTATTTATTTGCATGTCAAATATGACAAGGGTAGCTTGCCAGGCTCTGCCATTCAGGTGGGATGTATAGATTATTTTCAGCAAATTTGGAAAAGTTGTAGCCACTGTTTTTGCCAAGTAGTTTTTCTACTTTTCCCTCTTCTATGTCACCCTTATTGTGAGATGTAAGGGGATGATCTCTTATCAGAATTTCACATTTATCTGAGGATCTCTTCATTTATCTTGCTACACTGATCTCCCTATTCTTAAGATTTTATAAACTTTTTCATCTTCAGGTTCTTTTCATTTTTACCCCTGCAGATTCACAATTACTGTTGAGCCCCTCTAGTGAATTTTTAAAAAAAATTTATTACACCACTTTTAGACATACAGTTGCAAGATGCTCATGCTCGAGTTTTGGCTCTACAGTGTTCCAACACCCATCCCTCCACCCGTACCCATCTCCCATCACCAATGTCCCCACCTCCATTCCCCCTCCCGCACCCCAACTACTTGGTGGGTTCTGTATATCTTTTCTCTCCTCTCTATCTCTCCCTCCTGCCTACCTTTCCTACACATCGTAGAATGCAGTACATTAAAGGACATAACTATTTCCACTAGTTTGATGGACTGCGCAGCGCAAGCGGCCACACAACTTAGGGGCCTCATGGTCAGCGTGAGGCATGGTACCAAGTTATATCCCTTGTTGTCCCATGCACTCATGCATTCTAGGTGTTATAAGTCCATTTTATCCTTGCCTGATGGGAATAAAGTCTTTGTTGGTCGGGAATAGCTCAAAGGGCGGATCACATGCTGTGCATGAAGGAGTCTCAGATTTTATCCCCAGCACCAAGGAACAGCCCCAACCTGTACCCCTCCCTAGAAATCCGCTTTCTGATCGCTTTTCCTTGAATACTAACCATTTCTCCCTGTTCTTCGGCTCTTTGTAACTAAAGAGCCGAAGAACAGGCTCTTTCCTTTACATTGCTGATGATCAAACACAGGGACATACATACAAGGCACATGTTACCAGCAAGTTACACCCACAGCCAAAGTTAAAGACTGGAAACCCAGGGGCAGGGAGAATAAGTTGGTGGTGAAGCACTTGCCTTGCACGTGTTAGACCCTGGTCCAATCCCCAGTTCTGCAAGTGCAGTCTTGTGGTTGCAATTCCCCTGGGTTGATTTTTGGTGAGGGGGCTATTAGACAACCCCCTGTAGGTGACAGTTAAGAAATTGTTAATAAAACAGAAGGCAAGGGATAAAATGGACTGATATTTATACAGTATATAAATGCGAAAGATCCTAGGAAGGACCTGATCCTAAAATCTAGTACTGTCTAAGACTATGGATCTGCCGTTGGTCTCTCTTCTGGGGTAAATGGCATGTAGGTGGAGGAAAGGGCAGAGGAGCCCAAATCTCCACTCCAAGTCCTGCCAGCATGGCCTCTCCTCCGCGCGTGTGAGCGAACCCTTGGTGCAATGTTGGACTTGGTCAGAGGCTGGTCGAGCCCTTTACCGGGAGGTCAGCTCCATGGGTTGCTTCCACGTGGGGCCAAGCGACGCAGCTGTGGCTCTGGAGTGGTTGGGTCTGGATCTCTTCCGGGGTTGAAATTCATTGAGATAAAACAGGAAAAAGTGGAGTATGATGATGCTGTCTGTATCTTGGATAGAGAATTTTCGTTTATTTTTGGAACTTTCAAGCTGTGATCGATTGGGAGGTCTGAGGCCCCACCAGCAAATCTCAGCCAGTGGGTCTCATGGCTCGGCTCTTAGGGCCTGAGGCTGGGATGCTGCTTCCTTGGTTTACAATGCTGGGGACTTCCAGGGTCACACCTTGCTTTGCTTAGAATACTCCAGGGCTGCACCCTGTGGTGCTCAGGTCCACGCTGGTGCCATGAATTGAGGCCAGTCGTTGCATGCTAGGCTTGTGCCCTATCCACTGTCCTATTTGATAATAGAATTTCTAAATTTTAAACTATCTGTGCCGGAAATATAGTAGATCAGATAGGGTTCTTGCTTGACAAACCTGGGTTCAATTCCCAGAGCCCCATATGATCCCCCGGTCCCTTACAGGACTGATTCCTTAGTGCAGCACCAGGAGTAATCCCCGGAACACCCATGAATGTGGCCCTCAAAACAAAGCAAAAACAAACAAAATATCCTTCTGCCCCTTGAGGTGTTGCAGGTGTAGCTGTGATGCCCAGCTATTTCGGCAGGTGGCAGACAGGAGACAAGTTTGTCCACACCCAGGGCTCTGCCCCATGGGCCCTGGATGGTTGATGGTCTGACATAGAAAAGTACTGGATCCCCTGGGATGAACCCAGAGCCACAGCAGAACCTGGCAAGCAATCTGTGGTTTCAATAATGAACCTAATTCCCAATGAATGGAGACATTATTGGTGCCCGCTTGAGCAAATTTTTGAACAACGGGAAGAAAAGTGATACAAGTGAAGTGATAACATTTGCTATGTGTTTCCTTTCATTAATCTTGAATGAGTACAAATGAACAGATGTTATAAGTAATACATTTGAGGGAACACATAGATGCTTGAGAACATGAAATAAAAGAACCATTTTGGAGGAATTATAGGCTTCTTAGGCACCTGCTGATGCACAGATGATTTATGTCTAGGAAGGGCCTTCCTTGTTCAGGAAGCCACTTCCGGGAGGCCTTGCTTTCCTTGCCTCCCTTCCTGCTTTGTCTGTTGGCAAGACTTGACGTCAGTGATTTCTTTTTCTGAGGCTTGAGTTAAAATACCCTCCACCCTGAGTTCTCAGTAGAATCTCCACACGTCTGGGAGAACACACCCCAAGATCCTGCTTTTAAATGGATTGAGGGTTTGGTAGCTTACAAATTAAAAAAAAACAAGAGAGAGAGATATACCTCTCCGGAGTGCTTGTCCTGTCCCCTTGACATGAGAAAGACAGAGGAATGTTATTGTCCCCAAGACTGAACTCTCCATGAGGAGGACAGAAAGGAATCTCTGTCACCTTTGTCCCCAGCACCTACCCAACTCTGCCGGGCATACAGGATGACTCAGTCTCTGCTAGTCGAGTGAATGGATCCATTCCTGTGGGCAACAGGAAGGCTGGGCAAGGGTTGGCTCGAGCAGCTTCCGGCCCGTTCTGAAGTAACAGAGTATGAAACGTTAGACTGGTGCTCTCAGAAGATCAGCTGTCGTCTGGCAGGAAGATCCACAGGGACAGTCTCAGGCATGCTGAGTGGGCCTCTCCCGCGAGACTTGGCTCCTGGTTGGCAAGCTTTCATGAAACAAGGCAAGTGAGGAGCTTTGGAATGCAAACTTTACATGGGCTGGTTTTGTGTGTGTAGTGTGTATGTGTGTGTGTGTGTGTGTCTGTGTGTGTGTGTCTGTGTGTGTGTGTGTGTGTGTGAAGTTTGGGATTGACAGGTAGCTTCCCCTGATGGGTGAACAGAGATGAGTTGACAGAAAGGAGCATAGTTATTTATTTTTTTACCAGATTTTTAGAAGCTGCCTCATCCGCCTGTTTCTTGATTGCTGTAGAATAACGGAATACAAAATTTAGAGGGACAGAGTGCCTTGAGACTTGACTGGGAAAAAGTTATTACCAGTGGTGGCTTTTCAACCTGCTCATAATGGTTGGAGAGAAAATGAGCTGGTGAATAGCAGGAGCGGGTGGAATGTCATTTGCAGAGCCTTGGGGAGAAGTGTGTCGTGGTTACTAGGCATTCGGAGGGGAGGGCAACATGCATCACCGTGTTGGACTGTTGTTCCCGGAGGGTCTTGGGTCTCAGCCCCTTCTCCCATGCGCCGTATAATTCACTGAACCCTAATTTGGGATTTGTGGTCAGATTTCACTTTTTTTCCTTACCTATTTTTAATGCCTCGGGAGTGATATTGACAGCTGCAGGTAAATACAAGAAATAATTTGTTACAAAATAAAAACTGAGTTGATAAGGAGCTCCGCCTGCAGCCTTGACTCTAGGAATGGGAAAGCAAGTATCACGCTTGTATATTTGAAATAGGTTGAAGCAGGAGTGGTCCTGCCTCTTGTGTTTTCTCCTTGGTGCTGTTCTCAGGACATGGATTCTGACCACGATTCATGTTTCCTTGGGTACCCTGATCCCTTACCTACGGGGTACCTGGTACTTCTTGTCCTAACCTTTGCAAGTCCAAGACTTGGTTGGAAGGCCCTGGAAAGGACTGGAGTGAGAACTAGACGGTCTGGTGGCAGCCACTCGTCTCTCAGTCCCAGTATTTTGAGCCTGATTTGAGGAGTTCAGTGTACTGGCAACTCAAGTTGCTTTTCCCGGTGAGCTCGAACTTTCATTGTTTTGCAGAGGAAGATGAGTCATAGCCTAGTTCACCATGAGCCAGAGTGAAATTTTAGTCTAGTGTTAAAGGAACACAGATCAAACTTTCTGCCTTCACCAGAAGGTACTGAGCCCTGCGATTGTGACTCGGAGCAGGAGTTAGTACGGCCTCTTTGTGGAGTTGTTCCTAAATAAATGTTATCAAGATGTATTTTTTAAAAATATTAAACCACAGTGAGATAGACCGTTACAAAGCTGTTCATGTTTGAGTTTCAGTCATACAGTGTTCCAGCATCATCCGTCCACCAGTTTACATTGCCCAACACCAATGTGCCTGGCTCCCTGCCCCCTCCCAACCTGCCTCTATGGCAGGCACCTCTCTCTCTCTCTCTCTGTCTCTCTCTCCTTTTGTGCATTGTGTTCTGCAATACACTGAAGGGTTATTCTATTTATCCCTTTACCTTCTTTCAATTCTCAGTTCTAGTCTAGAATTATAATCAACATATATTTTTAATCCCCCAGTTTTCAGCAATGTATTTAAAATATCCTTTTTAGAATACCCTAAATAATTAGGTATCTCCTTAAAAACAACAACAGCAAAAACAACAACAACACCTCAGTGCAGTAGGGCAGAGGGATAGTACAGGGTTAAGGTCCTTGTCTTGCACACGGCAGACTCAGGTTCAGTTCCAGCATGGCATAATCTTACATGCCCCCTTGAGCCTGGACAGGAGGTGAGCCCTGAGCAAATCACCAGCAGTAAGCTCTGAACACAGTCAGTGTGGCCCAAGAACTCCTGAAAAAATTTAATGCGGAATTAAAATGATACAAGTAAAATATTGTTATTTCCGCTCATTCTCCAAAACCAAGGTGAATGGTTTTATGTGTCCTGTCACACTGTTTCCTGCAAGTGAACAAATGCAGTTTCCTGAGTCCTCACAAGCCCTCTTTCTATTAAGAACCAAAGTGGAAACCTTTCTATAGTAGTGGAATCCTACCTAAATCACTAAAAAAGAATCACTAGTGTAGACATAACATAATTCATTTAGGTAATTGCTAGGGAAAGTTTATTTCACTGTTCAGTTGCCATAAAGGGTGCAGAGAACAAAGGCAGTCCATTGTTATTTGAACTTTATTTATATGAAATTGAACTTCTCTCTCTCTCTCTCTACACACACATGTACACGCGCACACACACACTACAATTGTCTTTGGACACATTATTCAAACAAATGGTTGTTTGTGTCTCTAACTTTTGAGCTCAATGCATTTAAAGGACATTCCTATAAAATAATAGATTCTGTGCAACTTTTTTTTTGAGTTTCTTCTGAGTTTTAAAGAGGCTCATTTTGGGGCCGGAGCAATAGCCCAGCGGGTAGGGCGTTTGCCTTGCATGCGGCCGGCCTGTGCTGGCCTGGGTTCGATCCCCGGCATCCCATATGGTCCCCCGAGCACCTCCAGGAGTAATTCCTGAGTGCAGAGCCAGGAGAAACCCCTGAGCATTGCCGGGTGTGACCCAAAAAGCAAATAAATAAATAAATAAACAAACAAACAAATAAGTAAATAAATAAAATAAAGAGGCTCATTTCTAACTTAAAAAGACAGACTTGATTTCCGGATCTTTTGGGTCTTGCGTCTTTGGATAAAGAGTCTGTGTTTCTCTTCCTCTGGGTTTGCGTCATAGTTGCCAGCCGTGCTGAGACTGGTATTACTTAAGTGTTCTCACTATTTTATTAGATTTCCTGTACTGATAGATGATTTTCAGAGGCATGATGAATCCCAGAGTTACTGACAGAAAAATGTGTTTTCTGTGTGATTTGTGGAACTTGGACGAGTTAGCAGAAAACGGCTGAGTTAGATTTACCACAGAATCCCAGCTAAGCCCAGGCCTACGTCTGTTTCCCCACATGCAGAAAGGAGATAATGGGACTGTTCAAAGACTTTAAAGGTAGAAATCTCATATATTACTTGGCAAATTTCAGGAAGGATTACAATAAATTGTGGCCATTTAAGTTAGTAGAGCCTTTCAAGTTAATACAGGGGGAAAAGACCATTGGATGTTAAATAAAGATAATACATTGGTTTCAAATGAGGTGCCATCCGACTGAAAGTTCACCAGCGCCCATATCTTTCCATCTACGTCTGCTAGCAATTTTCACATCAAAGCTTTACTGCTCTCATTCTATGCTGGGCTCAGTTAACCACAGATCTACTGTTGCTTAGTGGATAGCTTCGTGGCTAGCTGCCTGAAGCATTTTGCTGATTTCAAAGCTCACTTTCATTTGTTCTGAGATTTTTTTTTAATTACTGTTTGCCAACAAGCAAGGTAAGCACAGGAAAAGGGCACAGAGCTCCCCTTATGGTCCACTGCTGTCTGCCCTGTTTGTCTTCTGGTGTCTTATATAAAATGCTTTATTTAGTCAGCAGAGGACTCTTTCTCTGAAAAGCCATAACAGTTTGGAAACATGATGGGTTTTGGTTCGATGCCTCTGATCCAGATACACAGAAGTTGGGCTTCGTCATCGTTGTAAGGTAAACATCTGCAGATCACTTCCATAGCACAGCGGCAGTGTGTCTTCGGAGAGCTCCCTCTCGGCCCTCTGGGGAAACATTTCTCCTCCTGGTGCTCCAACACTTGCCCTCTTCTCAGAGTCCTGCCAGCGCTGGCCAGGAAGCTGCTTCCTGATCTCCTGGCCTTTGACCTGGCCCACTTTCTTGCCAGACTCCTGCAACCTAAGCCTTTAGCTTTTGCTCTGCCTCCCAAGTGGCAATTCCTACCTGATGTTTTAGCTTCTGGACTTTGTTTGGCAGAAGAAATTTATGTCGCCAGTACATTTACTTTCTCCCTAGATTACTGTAGCTTTCCCGTGCAATCTGGTATTTGACAGTACTTTGAGAACTATTTAGTTAGTGGTTAATAAATATTTATTGCCTAAATCTGGATAGGCCAGAGTTACCGCCAACAAGGGAAACAAACAGTGTAGCTTGTGTGTGTGTGTGTGTGTGTGTGTGTGTGTGCGGCACATTCCCATAGGTTGTGTGTCTGACAGTGATGTATGCTGTACATTTCCGAACAGAGTAGAGAAAAGATCATGAAATGAAAATACTTGCATTTTATTTCTTCCTCTGTGATTTCTTTAAAAATAATTAATAGATCGTATCTTTGCTCATATGCGCTTAAAAATCACGACACATTTCATAGCGATGGATTTCAAGCTGGGTGGATAGGGATAATTTGCAAGTGGAGAGGGACGTGGTTTTCATCCTCCTCCCACTCTCTACGTGCCTCGGCCCTTCTCTCCACCTCCTTCCTGCCCATTTCATCTGCTGCTACAAGAAGAATATTATATTTTACGATGATCATTTATCTTGTGGCTAAATGAGCTGTGCAGTATTTTTTAAAAAAGTTCCTGAGACTGCAGCCTGCATACTGGTTGAATTTGTTGTAGGACCTGATACTGCAAAATTTCTCTGAGTAATAAAATCTCAATAGAAATAAATGGTGTTGGAGGTAAATTTACCTCTGATTACTGTAATAAAGAACTGACATTTATTTCTCATAATTTGGAAGTCATTCAGTAAGCACTATTTGCCTGGTGTTCTATGATGAACAATTCAGATCACATTACGTTTGTATTTGGAAGAAAGTAAGCATTGATTTCCCTGTAATTTTTTGAAAATTGCCCATCTATTTATGTTTTTTAAGTTGGGTTGTGCTCAGTTTTCTATCAGCCACAACAGAGCCAACCACACGTGGTTAAAACTTTAGAAAAAAAATTATTCTGAGAACTTTGGTTGAGATCTTCTGGTTTTCCAGAGTGTTTTCAATCATGAACGCGAATGATTTCACTCAAGGGCAACCTAGAACTGCTGTGTGTGTCTTGCACACCAGACATTGATTACGATGGACATTTGCCCCTAGTGTGCAGACATGAACGGTGTGTTTTTTGGTTCCCCGGAGAGACTGTTTCCTTATTCTGCACTCAGGAATTCTGTTTCTAGAGCTAGAGCAGTAGTTTAGAAGGGTGGTGAGTGGGTTTAGGGTGCTGCTCAAAATTGAGCCTCGAACAATAATGTGATGTCCCTGTTGGCCAGTTGATGGTGAAGGTGACCCAGAATTAGCAACAGTGCCTTCAAGTCTCAAAATCAAGCAGTTAAAATATAGGATACTATGTTTTATGAGGCAGACAGGCTAGCCTTGAGAAAAAAAAAAAAACAACCATGTGAATCCATGACCAAGTCCTTGGGTGGAATGCCTGGCAACTTGGGGGAGCAGTGTACTCTTTGGGCTTCAGTATGCATTCAGACTTTGGGCTCCATTCAGTCAAAGGCCTCCCTTTTTTCTGTCCAGTGGGCTGAGTTAGACTCACCTCCCTGCCAGCCGCAAAGGCTGAGCCTCTGTGGTCCCTCTTCAGTGGTTTCCCCAAGCGCAGCCAACGGTCTTTGTTTTGAGCATGCCCAGTCTTAAGCAGGGTGCGCCTCCGCAGTTATTCAGGGATGAGGTCATCAGCAAATTCCACTGGTGGGTCTAGCACACCTTTTCCAGGAATTCTTTCCTCACTTCCAAGTATGGGCTGGGCACTTCTCTATTCTGCTCCCCCAGCTTCCCTTCCAGAATCACATTCCAAGATTCCAAAGAGATGGTCGCTGGTCACTGCACTTCAGACAGAGATTCTGGATTTCAGATCAGGATTTTCTGGAAGCTTGTCCTGCAGGGCTGGAAGCCTGCGTTTCAGTACTCTAACTGGATGCGCCGTCTGCTGACTTTAGCCCATGAGCTGCAGACCAAGGCTCTTTCTATTTGTCTGTGAATCCTTACACTGGTGCCAGTACCTGGTAGCTTTTAGGTGCTCTCTTGTGGTGGTGGTTAGTAGCTAAACACACGAAGCACACACCCTGTGCAGAAGCACACAAGCATACACCCTGGTCTAACCCCCCTTTCCCACCCTACCTCATTAGGATAAAAGCACACGCCTGTTTTATTCTCTCTACCTGATTGGCTGACACAGAGTTTCAGCCAACTTTCTCTTACACCCTGCTTTCTCCCCTTTACCTGATTGGCTGACAGAGTTTAAGGCTTACTTTCTCCCTCTATCTGATTGGCTGACACAGAGTTCACACCCTACTTTCTCCCTCTACCTGATTGGCTAACTCAGAGTTTAAGCCTTACTTTCTCCCTCTATCTGATTGGCTGACACAGAGTTCACACCCTACCTTCTTCCCAGTTTAGATATTCTTGTTCCACCTAATAAAGCGGGAGCTGTTCCCCTGAAGTGGTTCGTGGAGACCTCTTTGTAAGGAGCTGTACTTTACCTTCTTTGTGGGTGTTTTACTCGCTCAGAAGTGGTTCGTAGGCTCCACTCGCTCCGAATCCGACCTCAAAGTTAACATCAGCATTCCTCACCAGCAGTGAGGTTCTGTGGCTGAGCTGGTGAAAAGGATGCGGAGCAAGCTTGCAGTGGAGTGTGGCTGTGTGATCCTCAGCCTTTTTTTTCCTTATGGCTTTGAAAGTCAGTAGCATGTGGAATGAATATGAGGTTTTAGCAGAATTAACTTTCCTTATTTCCTTGACCAAGAAAGGACAGGGTAACTTCATTAGTTACCTGTTTTTGAAGTAACCCTGTATATGTTGGGCGGTTTGACAGTTGACAGAAAGTCACCGAGATGGTACAGGGTGCATGTCGCCTCACCAGCTTTTCTTCCTGCAGTAATGACGTCTTAGGTTGCTACATTAGTTGCAGTGATGATGCTGGTACACTGCTCTGTCATTATGTTATTATTCATAGCATAAGCCACCTAAAACTGTCCAAGTATTTACTGGGTTGCACAGTTATTTAACTTTATAAGGTTAGTGAAAAATGACATATACCAAGCTTGTTTTCTTTTATTTAAAATTTTTAAATTGACTTTTTGTTTCTCTCTTCCAGTCCTCACACATGCTTGGCAAGTGCTCTGTTGCCAAACTTTTATTACTGACCTCTTGTATTTGGACTGGTACCTGCAGTCACAGTTACAAACATATTCGCTAATAATGTGGGCTGATTCATGTGATAATTAGATTAAATTGATTTTTAAAATGAGCATTTCAGTGGTCTCTTGGGACTGGAAAATGGATAAAAGAATGCATTTTTGTGACCGCATCTGAAGTACTCCTTATTCATGGAAACAGTTATTGCCATCTCAGATTATGTTAGCTAACATCTTTGATCCTCTTCAGACGTGGTCTATTCGGGCCGAGATGCACTCAGGTTATGTCACTGGTTGGTTGTCCCAAATACCCAGGTTGATGCCGCAATAGGCAGGCGGGAACATGATTGGCAGTTGTGTCTGTCAGTGATAATAATGTCCAGAATGGCTTAAAAATACCTCGAGGTATCCCAAGTGTGTCCTGGAGTGCCACATGGTCTTACATCACATGATGGGAAGCCCAGAAAAGAGCCTCTTGCTGTAAATGTCGGCTTGATATTATTGGCGATACTGGCTTTCTTCGCATCCATCATTAATTTCTGTGGAGACTGTCCCTCGGAGTGTGAAAACCTTGAGAAAGGCCTGCCACTGCTGGAGGAAATGTTAGCTTCGCAATCAAATTTCATCTTTGTCGATTTTGGTTTTCTGTTACCCTGCCTGCCATCTTCACTCTTGACACCTTAGCGTCTCGAGACTGGCGGCGGCCGGCCAGTTTGCAAGTGTGGAATCTGGAGACCAGTAATTCTCCCAGTCCCCTTTCACCAGCCTGTAGCTGGCTTTGAGCTGATGGCTTTGAGCTCAGCCAGGGCAGGAGCCTGTACTTTGGTTCCTGCCAAATTCTACTTATTTCCCCTGATGATAGGTTATTAGGATCCTGATCCCAGTTATTTGTTAAGTTAATCTGTGCTTCAGGGATCTCAGAAGATCACAGCGTTTTGTTTCCAGTGACTTCATTTTGTAATGAACACTCTAGGTACAGGAGACTAGCTGGAGACACGAAGCCCCACAATTTAACATCTCCAAATAGTGTTTTATATTTAACCTTCGCCATCCATTCAGCTTCAGAGTTCTTGAAACAGATCTTTAAATTGTTTCAAACACAGTTCCCTCTTAATTTTTTACTTTTATTTCTTTTTCCTCCCTCCATCCCTCCCTCCCTCCCTTCCTTCCTCCCTCTCTCTCTATCTCTCTCTTTCTGAGTCACACCTAGTAGTGTTCACTGATTACTCCTGTCTCTGTGCTCAGGATTGACTCCTGGCTCGGTGCCCCATGATCTCTCCTAGTGTTGCTCAAGGGACTATTTACGTTACCTAGAATTGATCCCAGGTTGTCTGTGAGCAGGGCAAGCACTTACCCACTGTACCTGTCTTTGGGGGACCCGTCTTATTTTTTCATTTCTTTTCTTTTCTCTTTTGTGCTTTTTGGAGCCACACCCAGCAGTGCTTAGGGGTTACTCCTGCCCTGCACAGGAATTACTCCTTGTGGTGCTTGGGGACAATATGGGGTGCTGGGGATCGAGCCCGGGGCGGCCGTGTGCCAGGCAAATGCCCTACCTGCTGTGCTCTCAGGCTCCTGTCTTGCTTTTTCTAAGGCATCCATTTTACTTCTTACAGGACATAGACTAATTTTTACAAACAATCAAGTGCACTAGAGCAGAATAGTCCGTGGAACGTGAGAATTAAATAAAAATCTCCCACATGTTGTTCATAGATTTTATAACTCTGCAGAAATTCTGAAACATTATGTATTTTTCTGCCTTGACTCCACTCATCTGTTTTTGGGAAGCATTTTTTTCGTTGGGTCAGTATTGCTTGGATTATAAAACTCTTTTCCTTTCCCCTCCCCACTCCCTTTTGCGTCACACTTTGTAGTGTCCAGGGCTTATTCTTGGCTCTGTGCTCAGGGATCAGTCTTGATGGTGCTTATTAACCTAACCCAGTTGATTTTGTGCAAGGCAAAAGCCCTACCCTCTGTGCTATCTGGCTCTATAACGTTAATTTTTAAAATATGGGGGTATTGGTCCGTTTCAGCCATTAAAATTATTGAAAATAGCTGACCTTGGTGAAATCATTGTTATGTCCCATCAAGCAAATGAATAAATGGTCTTTAAACACAGTCTTTATGTTGCACACGTGCAGGTATGAACTGCTCATGGAGAGCGTAGAGTTGAGACTGTCTTTCCTTGGCTAGACTCCAGACTCAGTTATAATGAGATTTGAGTGCTTCGGTTTTTGAGTTAAGAGCCTGGATTAGTTTAGATATTTCTATTTACTAGCTGGATACAGTCTAGAAAGTTGTTTAATTTTAATTGTCTGTGACCATTGAAAATGGAGATCATGCGAGCATATTCTTCTTCAGGATGCTGTGGGATGAGAGTATCTAGAAGTCCACTTATCAAGAAATTATCTTAAATTTCCCACACAGGGGAAATTCAGTAAATATTGCTAACACTTGCATAGTACTGCTAATATTACTACTACTATTAAAGTTAAAAATAACAGTTACCTTGCTTAATAAAGCTGTTAAAATAAGGCCCTCACTGAATTTAAATTTGATCATTTTTTACCCATTCTCTATAAAGTATAGTGAGCCATGAAATGACAAAGATAGAAAAGAGCAAGACGTGAAATCCAGTAATTGTTCGAACAAGTGGTCGGACCTCAGAATGTAAATCATGAATGTTTGTTGTATTTCTGTGGAAATACTGTTAATCTTGATATTAATGGCCCATTTAGCCTGATAGTGCTCATGTGGTTGAAATGGGATATTATTTATTTCATCACGTTTGTCTCTCTTTAAAGAATATTCCAGATTTATTTTTGCTCCCTTCACGTTTCTTTGTTGTTGCTGCAATGGCCAGGGGTGATGCTTTGGCTGTGGTGTTTGTTGCACACCTTCATTGGTGTCACACAACACGCACTCTGGTTATGGGATTCTGGAGTCTGCACTTTTCTGTGTTGCTTGGAGACTCCCCAGGCAGGGCCAGCAGGCTCCCACTTAGCACCCGAGTGGTTCTCAGGCATCAAGCTGTGACCTTGTGCCTGGAGGCAGTTGCTCTAACAGATTTATCTCTATGCCCTGAATTTCTTATTTCCATTGTTGAGTGTTTCTTCTTTTTAGAAGTTATATAAAATCAAGGCTGGAGAGATAGTACCGTGAATAGGGCATTTGCCTTGATGCGGATAACCCAGTTTTGGTGCTTGGCACCCGTATGATCCCCTGAGCCCACTGGGAGTGATCCCTCATACCACTGGGTATTCCCCCCCAAAAGAAAAGAAGTTTAAAAATGTATTTAAAATTAGGACCAGAGAAATAGTACAGGGGTTAAGGTGCGTACTTTATATGCTGCTGTCCTGGTTTGATCCTTGGCACCAAATATGATCGTTTGAAAAGCACCAGGATTTGGGGCCAGAGCGATAGTCCAGCAGGTAGGGCATTTGCCTTGCACACGGCCGACCGGGTTCGATCCCTGGCATCCCATATGGTCTCTGAGTACCGCCAGGAGTAATTCCTGAGTGCAGAGCCAGGAGTAACACCTGAGCATTGCCGGTTGTGACCCAAAAAAGAAAAATAAAAAAAAAGGCACTGGGATTTATCCCTGAGCACAGAGCCAAGAGTAAGCCCCTGAATACCATCCAAGTGATCCCAAAGCCAAAATCAGACAAGCAGGAAAGCAGTGAACCCCCAAAAGTTAGAAATAAAAATTACAATGAAGTCAAAAAGCTTGTCTCTATAATCTTTTAATATAATTAAAATAATATAAAAATTCTGTTTTTGTTTTAGTATTGTAGTTTTATATTGTTTTGTAACAATTATAGACCTCATTCCCATGACCTGATGGAATGGTTTGAGGCTCTTTATGTTCCTGGAGCAAGCAGGTTCCCTTGGGCTCTACTTGCATGAGACAGGTCATATGGAGATGTTACTGGTGCCCGCCGAGCAAATCGAAGATGAACGGGAGGACAGTGATACAGTGATTGTTTTGTGACTCATTGTTTCTTTTGGGTAATTACATTAAAATACATATAAATCTTTCCAGTTTTTTCTGGTATTTAGTTTATTCCTAATAACCAACATTATGAATAAATTATAAGACAGATATTATCTTACATTTATAATCTAGTTTGTATCATGATTATAAAGGTTTTAATTTTAATCTGTAAAACAGATGGTAAAATGTTACTTCTAGCATTATATAAAGTGACTACACATAAACAAGGATTTCTTTACCATTGCCTTTGTTGTTGTTTTGGGGGCCACAGTCGGTAGTGATCAGGACTTACTCCTGGCTCTGTGCCCAGGACATTTGGGGTGGGGGGCACGTGCAGTTCCAGGGATCCAGCTGGGGTCAGCTGCTTTACCAAGCAAGGGGCAAGGGGGCAAGGCTTTACCTGTAATTTTGTCTCCCCAGCCCACCACTGCCATTTGGTGACAGAGAATCTGCTGTAGGAGCAGCTTTGGGAACATTGTGGAGGTTTAGCACAACTAAAGTTTAACTTAACTTTTTAAAATTTAACTTTAGTTTTGATGGACAGGAAGCTTTCAAGACAACGCTCAGAGTCTTAGGGGACAGAATCCCCACAGTTGAGAACTCTGACATGGTGCATTTAGAATAGCTGGTGGCATTGTGGTAAGTACTTTGCATGTATTTGCTTTTTGTAGTTATTGTTGGATTCACCCCTCGTTTCAGATTTTTTATTTTTGAGAAGTTCCTAGAAAGAACTGGGACAAGAGGTTTAGAGTTTCTGACAATGTGTTAATAAATTCTCTCTGGAAAGATGGTTAAGTTCACTGAAAATAAATATATCAGTACCTCTGAGGTCCAGCCAGTGGTGAATACAAAATATTTTATTTTCAATATCTGTAATTAGTAGTCTAGGCTAGCCTTCTATAAAAATGCTTTGTTATACCCTCTTTTGAAGTTGCAATGTTAGAATCAAGTCTATATTGAGTTTCTTTGTTTGACTTGGATGGAATTGAAGGGCTTAATGCTGAGCGGAACAAGCCCGAGGCAGGAAGACAAACACAGGATGATCTCACTTGTCTGTGGTTTCCTGAGGAGCAAACCCAGAGTATGAGCATACAGTCGATCATAAGCCTTGGACGCTGGAATACGCAGCAGGGAGAGTGCCAGCTTAGGGGAGGAGAGAGGGCAGTGGGATCTGGGAAGTCACATGGGAATGTAAGTGGAGGCTCTCGGTCAGATGGATGGCGGTGCTCAGGGCGGTGGCAGTATGTAACTGGACCATACTTGAACCGTAACTGTCCGTCAGCAGATAAGGGAGGCAAGGGTGAGAAGGTAGGAATGTTGAACCAGAGTGGACATAGGGATGGGGCGGAGTGTCATGGCATGGTGGGTAAGGGCAGTGATTTTGTACATTAACCTTCTTCAGTGCCAAAACCTCAAACACTATTGTAACCCTATCACCTAAATTATAATAAAATTTAAAAAAAAAACAAACAAAATGGAAGCGTTATAGAGTGTTTCAAAGCATATGAGAGAAGTACTGGGGACCAAATGCTTCTATTTCTGATGTCAGGTAACAACAAATTGGGTAATGAAATGCTTTTTAAAGAAGCAACCCCAGTCTGAGGCTAGAGGTTGTCTATGCTGAAATTGCCCCCCCCCATCCCCTCCGCCTATCCTATGTGGTGGGGCTAGTTCTCTGATTGGAAAGGCTCTTTATAGGTGCAGGAAGTGGACTCTAGGTCACTGCTGTACGACACTCTCCCAACCATCTTCCATCTCAGGTGCGCTACCTTGGGGCTGAGCTTTAGACACATGACCTGCAAGTCTTTGGTTGGCATATGAGGTCACTGTTATCTTGCTTGAAAATGGCCATTTAATGGTCTGTGTGTCCTTTCCCATTGTACTTCTTCTTCCCCCCACCGTGTGTCCTGGGATCCCCTTTACAGTAAGTGCTTATACTGGACACTTTGTCTTAGCCACTGCTCCTGGGGCTGGGGGTAGGGGTGGTCAGCAACCAAACTAATGTTTTATTCAACTTTTCCTTGACCTTGTCCTTTTTCTTGAACCCAGATTGCAGGAGACCAGGGCGGTAGATATCTTTAGAGGACCTGTCTTTATGGGACTTAGATAACGTTTAGCTTCACTCATTCAGAGGACAGTTTGGACAAGTCAGCAGTTCTGTTCTGTTGCTGCTATGGTTGTTGTCTCTGTGTGATGGGCTCAGAGCCAGGCAGGGTGACTTTCGTTGTCCCTGCCAAATGTGACTTTCCGCCTTCTTCCTTCACATCTTGGACAGACCTGTTGGATTTCAGAAACATTGGCGTTCGGTTTGCATTTCCCTCCACCTGGAGACAGACCCTTGTCTATTGTTTGCCTATTTTTGCCCTTGCTTTTGAGCTAATTATTAATGTCTCAGGAAAAAAAAGTGATTAGCTCTTGACTCTGCTAGCTTGTCACACTGGACTTAGTTTGGAAGTTTTTCAAATGATACTGAGTGAGCGGAGAAAAGAGCATAGTGGGAAGGGCACTTGCCTTGCATGCGACTAACCCAGGTTTGAGTTTTGGCGTTGTCCCTGAGCTGCTTCAGGTGTGACCCCTAACTGCAGAGTGAGGAGTAAGACAGGAGCACGCCTGGGTGTGCCCCCAAACAAAACTACCTTCTGGTCCCCAATCAAACAAAGAAACAAAAATGATCTTGGAGTGGAGGGTAGTTCAGCTTGATCCCTTTCAGGACACAAAAAGAGACTTTGCAGGACCGATAAGGGAAGAGGCACCTTTGAAAATTAAGGCATTGTTGATTATTTTCACTCTTTCTTCTCTCAAGTTCAAAGAATAAAGACTAGATTAATAACAACAACAGCAACAACAATAATAATGGTAGTAGCAGCAATGAAAATGAAAGGGGAAAATTAGTAAAATAGAGTTGTATTTACTTTATTTGCATAAAATGTTTCATTGTAGTTGATTCCTAAAGAGTGAAGTGGACTAACATATAGAATTAAATTTTTTTATAGGCTTGGGGACAGAATGCTGAGGTCCTAACTAGGTCCCAGAGAAACTTTCCTCTTAGGCATTTGCTGACAGGTCCAAGGGAGGGTGGGTGACGTCATATATTCTCCTGGTACCTGGCCCCCCCCGCCCCACCATACTGCTATCTGATTATCACTCAGTTTAGTCTTTGGGCCGCCAGACTTTTAGGAGCATTTGTCTTCAAATTATTATTACACATATATGTGTGCATAATAATATATGTATATATATATACATATATGTATATATACATACATACACAAACACACACAAACACAATGTTGAATATACTTTCGAAAAAGCCAAGGTCATTACACAAACTTCAGTCCTCTCAGATGTGAGTGTGACCCAGAGTGAACCACAGTATATATTGGCCGCCAGCCGAGCACTCACATTTTCCATGTGAAAATTCTTCCTTTGTTGTTTGTGATTAATAACTGAACAGGTTATAAAGCCAAATGATTTCATTGTTGAACAGAGACTTGAAGGTCATGAGAAACCGTCTGTTCAAAGTAAATATTGCCAAGATGTGATTACAAGAGCTGCAATAACACCTGGATAGATTGGAAACAAGGCTGAGATAGACAGGAAGGGGGGCAGGCTACGAACATTAGTTTTGTTTACAGTTGATTTCAGCTCGACTTCAGTGATTGAGTCCTTAAGATTGAAGGTGTGTGAGGCTATTAGTACTGTGTATACCCATGGTTGTGTTGAAGATCTAGTGTGGTCTGGTAATTCAGAATGATTTGGTTGTGCCAAGAAAGAATTTGAAGATGTCAGAGTTTGTTGCTGCAATAGTTAGTAGCTTGATTTTAAAGTGTTCGTTTGCTGTTTTCGTTTGCTGTTAGAAATTAAATTGATTGTGAATCAAGTTTCATAGTATTTAGTACTTTTATTCTAAACTTTTCAAGCAATATTGAAGAGCCACGCATTACAATGTTGGAAGAATACTTACATTTACAAATAGAGACGAAGTATTGTGGTCTGGGCGGCCTGGAGGTAGTACTGTGGGGAAGGTCTTGCCTTGCACACGGCTGGCCTGTGTCCATCTCCGGCACCCCAGCAGTCCCACAAGCACCTTCAGAACCATGAGTAACCCCTGAATCTTGTTGGGTGTGAGCCAGAAACGTAAAAAAAGGGTAAATAAGTTGTGGTCTGGAATACATCTTGAAGAACCCTGTTCTGTACTTGTCTCTTCTGTGCACTTTCCAGGTGCATCAAGAGTGGTCAGAGAATTGTCTTCTACAATTTTACTTTTCTATCTCGGAGATGAAAATATCCCTGTTCTTAATTATGTTTTTCTTTTTTCTTCTTTTTTGCTTTTTGGGTCACACTCAGCAATGCTCAGGGGTTACTCCTGCCTCTTCTTTCAGGAATTACTCCAGGAGGTGCTCGGGGGCCATATGGGATGTCGGGGATCGAACCTGGGTGATCCGCATGCAGGGCAAACACCCTACCCACTGTGCTATTGCTCCAGCCCCCTTAGTTATGTTATTTTACGTGTGTACTAGCTTGTTGTTAATGGCTGGTTCTACTAACTAGCTGCTAGAACTTTGCAATCAGAGGGGATGATCCTTCTGAACCAACGCAGAGGCTGGTTTCTTGGGAGCCTCGTGCCAAGAATCTGCTGAGGAGAGACTGACTGGGTTGGCTTCTTCCGTGCGGTCACCTGCTTTTCTGGCTGAGCCTTAAAGTCTCCTTTCCCAGGACAGCTTCTAGGCCTTGAGACCACTGGTAGGAATTGGGTTATGAGGCAGGAATTGCCAGAGCAGGGCAGAGAGAGAAACTGCCCACTCGACAGTGCCGTGGACATTTCACCCCCTTGAAGCAACCCCCCCATGCACATGATGTTAATTGCATATGAATTACCCTGTTAAAGGAGAACTTTTTTTTTACATGCCTAAGTCTTAAATTCTTTCAAATAGAATTTTCTTTTTTATTTCTTGAGGTTCTTTCTTTGGTAATTCAGTAAATACTGTTTGAAATATACAAGGGACTAGGTGAGAAAGATCAGAGAAAAAGACAGTTTCTTCCTTCTGGGAATGAAGTGTCTCATCTGGAGAAGGGGAACAATGTTGGCAGAGTATTAATTTCCAAAGTTCATTCTTTTCTGTTAAAATATTGTGTAAATTCAATGGCTGGGGGCAGGTGCTTACATGGTCAGGATGAGGGGGCTGGAAACTCCATCTAAAAGCGCTTTGATGTGGAAACTTAAGGGGAAGACCTGGGAGAGTCTGGAGAGTGCTCCGGAAAGGTCCAGGTTTGCACAGGTGAGCTGCTTGCTGTAGAATGATTTTGGAGGTAAAACTGGGTGATGTGTGGAGATCTTGTATGTGCAACGCTTATAATTTAAAGGAGTTAATTTTTTCAGAGGTGTTTAGGATACAGGCAGCACAGTGGGTGGCCTGGAAATTAGCACTGAGAGTATTTGGACACTGTAGTTTGGAATTCTTATGGTTTCATTGAAGAATTAACCAGAGTGGCGCTGGAGTGATAGTACAGCAGGTAGGGTGTTTGCCTTGCACACAACCAACCTGACTGACTTCCCGCAAGCATTGCTATCCTCTAATCCCATCTGTGTTGCAGTAAATTGCATGATTTTACTCATTCTTCAGCTGTGTAGTATTTCACTGTGTATATGTGTTACAACTTCTTAGTCATTTATCCATAGTTAGGCATTTGTGTAGTTTCCATACCTTGACTATGGTACTAAGTGAACATAGGTGTGCATCGAGCCTATGGCTTTTCATGTTTAAGTTTCTGCCATCCAGAGCTGAGCTTGCTCTTCTATTAAGGACATGGTGGGAATGGTTCATCCCTGTGGTTGTGTGGACACTGTCCAGCTGCCGGACTCAGCAGCCCATCAGAAGCCAATTGTGATCTGCTTCTCCTTTCTGTCTCTTCTGTCCTTTTCCTAATCATTCTTCTCTGAACGGTAAAAGAAAGAGGCGCTTAAGCCAATTTCCTTTCTTTGGGCCAGCTGATGTGGGTGAGCGAGTTTTATTTGTAGGGGCTAGTCTGCCTTGTTTGCCCAACTCTTTGCCTTGTGTATTTCCAAGTTTGCAGTTTTTAGGTAGGGTTGAATTTCTGAGAAATGGTGTAGAGAAGTAAAGTAACAGCAACAATATGGTGTAGCGAAGGGGGTGTGTTAATTTCTTTTTGTTGCACTAGAAATGGCTGAAAACTGGTTTTTCACCCACTGGTTTACAGACTCCTGCTGGTCCACAATGAAGTTATGGCTGCTTAACTGGCAGTAATTTTCAAACACCCATCTGTGGACTAAGCAGGTGTAGAAGTTTGACGTCTGCTGTCAGGAAACAACACAGTTGATTGAGTGTTGGAGACCAAGGTGTTGCCAGGGCCCTGTTCCTTCTGGAAGCTCTAGGGCAGGATCTGCTTCCTTGGGTAAATCATCTCATCAGTAACATCCAGGAGGGTCTTTTGAGCCCCACATCTAGATGATCAGCAACCTTCATCACTGCTGCAACTCGAGTCACTCCTTATATTATTTCAGCAACTTCAGGGTTTTCCTGAACTAAAATATGGACAGTAGGTAACTCTTGATTTTCTTTCTTTTAAACAGCGAGCCTCTGTACAAAGAATTTAATTTGGCCATTTCCCTCCTTCCTTCCTTCCTTCCTTCCTTCCTTCCTTCCTTCCTTCCTTCCTTCCTTCCTTCCTTCCTTCCTTCCTTCCTTCCTTCCTTCCTTCCTTCCTTCCTTCCTTCCTTCCTTCCTTCCTTCCTTCCTTCCTTCCTTCCTTCCTTCCTTCCTTTCTTCTTCCTCTGTTCTCCCCCCCCCCTTTCCTGTCCCTTCTCTCCTCTCTCCTGCTCCCTTCCTCTCTTCACCCTCTCCTTATCCCCTTCCCCTCCCCTAATCCTCTCTCCTCTTTTTGTGTTCTTCCTCTTCTCTCTTTGACATTTTTTTTGATACCAGAGTTGGAGCCCAAGGCCTCATACATGAGCAGGCGCTGTACTGTTGAGCTGTGTACTCTCACTCCCCCATCACTTTCTTTTGGCAGCTGACTTATAAATATATTTGAAAGATAAAGTTAGCCTCTTTCTTTGGTCAGTGATTATTTACAAACATATTCTGGTTTTATGTTGTGCTGTTATGATCCATGTGTTTGCCTGGTGATGGGAGAAAGGCAAGGCATAAAGCGTGGCACTGACCTTGCAGAGTGGGTCACGGCGAGCAGGCGTAGCCTAATTATGGCGCTAACATGTCATCCTCTCATGGGGCCCCACCTTCTGCACTTTATTCTGAAGTTTCATACTTCAGCTGGTATGATGGAGTGGTTTTCTCTGTGTTGTTTTCTCTGCATTCCAATTGTGAATGCAGTGGAGGAGACTTATGCAACATGGATGTCAACGTGTACTTGAAAATAAACCAAGCCAGCAAACTAAAAGTGGAATTTAAATGAGGCATTTCTATGTAAAGATGAAGGTCAGAGTTTAGTTAGCTTGGCATTCCTTTGTTTAGCCTTAGATTCAGAGGTATTTGGCCCAGGAAATCCTTATTTGACTTGAGTCTAATATGATGATGGATGCTAGAAAGTTCCACGTTCATCCTGCTGCTGATGTGATGAGCTGGACAGTGTAACTGTCAGCTGGATATAAATGTGATTTGTTATGCAAGTATAGTTTGTGTTAATTTATTTAGAACTAGGGATTATAGCTAAGGTATATAGCACTTCTAAGAAATCGCCACTACATTTTAAAAAGATTTTGAATCAAGGATTTATTAAGAACATTCTTCCAAGACATTAACCTGTATGCCATTGAGATTCATTCTTTCTTTTTACTTTTATGGATGTGATTTTGATTCTAGAGATTTTTTTTCTGACCTTCACGTATCATTATTGTGTACATGACAAAATTTTTACTGAATAATTTTTAATATTAAGAATAACATAGATTTAGACTGTTTAGACTAACATGGAGTTTTTAGAAAGTATGTTTTTCAGAAATACTCAGATTATTGAAATCAAGGTAGAGCATTGTCACTGACAACTAGATGTCAGCAAAATTGCCTGCTGCCTTGTGTTTTGATTTCCTGTGGTATATTTGATTAGTTTTATTTTCAAGGAGAAGCTTATCTTCAAGGTGACAGTTATTTGTTGGTTGAGGGCCAAGAAGAAAAGGTCTAGGAAGGTCAAATCTTTATAGAAGAGGAAGTTTGGGATTCTTTTATTACCAATAATGTTAAGTGATCAAGGGATTGAGGTTTTAAAAAGTTGGTTCCTATTCTTTTTCATTTCCCATTAAAATCATAATATAAGAAATTGTAAGTGATCACATGGCATTTAATGACTTAATGCTACACTGTTGGTCCCTCACTTTCTTCATGCTGTGGCATAGACAAGGAGGAAGAAAAATCCTGAGATATGACAACATGGACATTAACTAAAGAAACAATAAATATTGCATGTGGTAGAAACTCAACTTTTTTTTTAAATTTAATTCTTTAATTCTTTAATTTTCTTTTTTTTATTATACCACCGTGAAACATACAATTACAAAGGTGTTCATAATTGGTTCTTGGTAATACAGTATTCCAGCACCCATCCCTCCACCAGTGCCCCATTTCCACCACCAATGTACCCCCTCCCCCTCCCATCCCCCACCCGCCTTAATAGCAGGTACCCCAGTTTCCTCTCTTTCTCTCTCTATCTCTCTCTCTGTCTCTGCATCTCTCTCCCTCTTATTTTACACATTGTGGCTAGCCCTGCAGATATTTAGAGTTTATCACTTAAGTCTCTTTGTGTATATTCAGTGGTGAGTTTTAATCTGCCATTACCATTTCCCATATTTATTAAAACACTGGTATCTATATCCTATTAATGAATGCAGTCATTCTATATCTGTCCTTTTCCTTCTGACTAATTTCACTCAGCATGATAGACTCCATGTCCATCCATTTGCAGGTAAATTTCATAATTTCATCCTTTCTGACAGCCGCATAGTATTCCATAGTGTAGATGAACCACAGTTTCTTTAGCCAGTCCTCTGTTCTCGGGCATTTAGGTTGTTTCCAGATTCTAGCTATAGTGAATAGCGCAGAGATGAATAAAGAAGTAGAGATAGTGTTTCTGCTATGTGTTTTTCGGTCTCTAGGCTATATTCCCAGGAGTGCTATTGCTGGATCAAATGGGAGCTCAATATCTAGCTTTCGGAGGAATGCCCATATTGTTTTCCAAAAGGGCTGGACCAGTCGGCACTCCCACCAGCAGTGGATGAGAGTCCTTTTTCCCCACATCCACGCCAGCACCGATTGTTCTTGCTGTTTTGGATGTGTGCCAGTCTCTGTGGGGTGAGATGGTACCTCATTGTTGTTTTGATTTGCATCTCCCTGATGATTAAAGATGAAGAGCACTTTTTCATATGCCTTTTGGCCATTTGAATTTCTTCTTTTTGGAAGCTTCTGTTCATTTCTTCTCCCCATTTTTTGATGGGGTTGGCTGTAGAAACTCAACTTTTAATTGATTAAAAATTGTATTCATGCTTAAATGTAGTTTTATTGTTGTTGCTATTTTGGTTTTGTTTTTTTTTTTTTGTGCTGTAGCCAGAGGTGCTTTGGGGTGACTCCTTGCTCTGTGCTTTGGGCACCATGCTGTAGATTTTCTCTCTCCCTCTCCTTCCTCTCACCTTCCCTTATTTCCTTTTGGAAACATGTTTATATTGTATCTTAAGAGTGATAAAGTGTTGATATAACTTAAGCATTGAGTATTATAAATATTCGTAAGCATGGAAGTAAAATTTGTCTTGTAGCAACATAAAAATTATAGGGGGAACCCAATAAAGATCTGATCACTGTTGTTTTTTATTTTGTTTCTCTTTTATTTTATTTATTTCTTTTTATTTTAGGCCACACTTAGCCTCGTTCAAGGCTTACTCTTATCTTTGTGATCAGGGATCACTCCTGAGGGTGCTGGGAACTGTAAGTGGTGTTGGGGATAGAACCTGGGTGAGCTCTGTGCAAGGCAAGCAAGCTACCTTCTTACTGTCTCTTTGGCTCCCTGGTCACTGTTTCATGACTTCAAATAAGGGGTCTCTTTACTGTGTTTAACATAGTAAATATTTTTTTGTTGGGTCATTCAGTGTTCATTTTCACCATAGGCATTTGGAGGTCCAGAGTATCTTTCTAAAAAAAAATGGTGAAACAAATTTCTGCCCTCCATAAAAATTGCTCTTTTTATTTTATTTTATTTTTTTATTTTTGCTTTTTTGGGTCACACCCAACAATGCTCAGGGGTTACTCCTGGCTCGACACTCAGGATTTACTCCTGGCGGTGCTTGGGGAACCATATGGGATGCTGGGGAATCGAACCCAGGGTCGGCCGCTTGCAAGGCAAATGCCTTACTGTGCTATGGCTCCAGCCCCCAATTTGTTTTTAAAGTAATGAAACAAAATTTCTGTTCTCCATTAATATTGCCTAGGGATGTTTTGGGATCACTTGCTTGCCTCCCCGTTGTTCATCGATTTGCTTGACCGGGCACCAATAACATCTCCATACGTCCTGTCCTGTCACATGCTAGTGTAGCCCAAGGGCATCTGCTCGCTCCAGGAACACATAGAGCCTAAAACCATTCATTAAGGTCAGAAATAAGGTCTATAATTGTTACTGGGTTTTGGCATATCAAATACGCGGGTAGCTTGCCAGGCTCTGTTTTGGGATATAATTGATATAGAATATAATTTCATTACAACTTCAAGAGTCTTACTGAAATCACTAAAACTTAATCAAACAAGAAGCAGAAACACGAACTTTTGGTCATCTGTTTATCCTGATCACATTGTTCATTCATTTTTATGATTTTCTTTTTTTTTTTTTTTTTTTTTTTTTTGGCTTTTTGGGTCATACTCAGTGATGCTTAGGTTACTCCTGGCACTGCACTTAGGAGTTACTCTTGGTAGTTCTCAGGGAACCATATGGGATGCCAGGGATAGAACCCAGGTCAGCCACATGCAAGGCAAATGCCCTACCCACTATACTATTTCTTTGGCTCCCCTCATTTTTATGATTTTAAAGTTGTAGGCTTATTTAATAGAATTCTACTGGTTAAACAAAATAGTGAATATATTTATGTGTGTATTCAAAATTTTTTTTTTTTGCTTTTTGGGTCACACTTGGTGATGCTCAGGGGTTACTCCTGGCTCTGCACTCAGGAATTACTCCTGGCGGTGCTTGGGGGACCATATGGGATGCCGGAGATTGAACCCGGGCCAACATGGGCCTGCCATGTGCAAGGCGACGCCCTACCTGCTAGGCTATCTCCGGCCCCTCAAATATTTTATTACATGAGAAATTGTACCCTACTCCCAAGGGGAAATCCTACACATTGGGTGATTTGTGTATGCATGTGCATTTGCTAGTATGTGAATTATAGTACTGTTGTTTATATGTAGTAAATTTATTTCTATATTGTTTTGCACTTACGTTTTCCCTTAGCTGTACATATTAAGTCTTTTTCCATGCCAATATTGGTAGATGTAGCAGATTCTTTTTGCAGTGTTATTTTACCTGTTATTTAGTGTGAATATAAGTCTGCAAATAAACTACTGATATTAAATAACTGATTTTTGCATTTATTTTTTGCGGCCCCACCTGGCTGTGGCCAGCGTTTTACTCTTGTTCAATTGCTCACTTTGGTCCTATTGGTGCTTAGGTACCTTATATGGTGCCATAAATCAAATCTGGGTAGGCTGCATACAAAGCAAACACCTGCCCCTGTGCCATTTTTCTAGCATAATATAATATGATATGATATGATATAATATATATAATAAATATAATAAGTACAATACAATACAACACAACGTAATAACATAATATTTTGATATATATATAAAATCAAATATATAGAATATAATTCTGCCCCTCAAGGTGTTGCAGTGTGACTACAGTGCCTGGCTGCACTGGCAGGTGGCAGACAAGAGACAGGCGTGTCCACACCCAGGGCTCTGCCCTGTGGGCCCTGGATGGTTGATGGTCTGACATAGAAAAGACTGGGCCCCCTGGGATGAACCCAGAGGCCCGGCAGAGCCTGGTAAACTACCTGTGGTGTATTCAATATGCCAAAAAAAAGTAACAATAATGGACCTTATTCCCAACGAATAGAGACGTTACTGTGCCCACTTGAGCAAATTGATGAACAGTGGAGAGACAAGTGATACAAGTAATAGAATATAATATATATTTATGTATTATATAAGTAGAACAGAATTATAGAATATATATAGAATATACTGGAATAGAACTGATAGACTACATATTATGTACAATATGTATTATATAATATATACCTATATGCATATATCATATATATTATATTTGATATATGTATTTATAATGATTTGTAGAAATAAGAGTAGAAAAAGTTTTAGGAGTGATTTAACAGCTAAAACTGCTCTTTGTTGGTCTTTCAGAGCAGGGCTGGGAAGGGCTGGGGGAGGCCTGCGTTTATGAACAGAGGAGTTGTGGGCCAAGAAGCAGGCTTCCATGTAACAAAACAACCAGTGTAACAGTTTGCAGTGTTTGAATGTCAGCAAAAATAATGCTTGTATCCTGAATTCTTTTGTTTTAACTGCATAAATTCCCCCTCGTCAGAACTCCACCTAGCAGACCAGCCTATCACAGCTCAGCTCATCCAGATCCACCCTGCTGCAGTCTTTTTTAATCCGGCCCAGGTATGCTGATCCAGAGACTCACAGACATGGGGCAGAGCTGCTACTGGCTCTCCCTGTGCCCAGCTGCTCACAAGGTGCACGGGAGGGATGGCGGGTTCTAGCCCTGGCCCGCCACCCCAGAAGAGCCTCACAACAAGCCAGACGACCTCCCACTCCATGAGGGCCTCCATTTTCCACACCCAGATTTCCCCCTCGTCAGAACTCCACCCAGTAGACCAGCATATCACAGCCTGGCTCGAGGGTGGTTTATCAATAAACGCTGGATTTTGAGATGACTACAAGAGTGTGCTACGTGCACGGTAGAGCCTGGCAAGCTACCCGTGTCGTACTTGATATGCCAAATACCAGTAACAATTATAGACCTCATTCCCATGACCTGATGGAATGGTTTGAGGCTCTTTATGTTCCTGGAGCAAGCAGGTGCCCTTGGGCTCTACTTGCATGAGATAGGTCATATGGAGATAAAGTTACTGGTGCCCGTTCGAGCAAATCAATGATGAACGGGAAGACAGTGATACAGTGAACTCAATGAAAAGGAAAGTTTCCTACAATTGAAAAGAATAGAGTCTGTGGAGGCCAAAGTTTTGCCTTTTAAGGCTGAATGTGCTTTAGTTTAGGCTACTTATTTTCCCCCCTTATGAAAACTGGTATAAACAAAGAGGAAGTAGCCTCTGGTATTTCTATGCAAAGCATCAGTAATACTGTTTCTTTTTTAAGTTAATGATTTTTAATTCTGCTTACTTATTTAGGACTTGTTGCTATAGCAACGAGTCAACTCAGGCTTCTGATAGGGCCTCCACTCTAGAGCAGAGTCTGACAGCATTGTTTGGAATTCTACTCCAAGTCTTACAAGCTCGGTGGTTTATTAACTCTGTCTCCTCAAATGTGAAAAAGGGCGCGTGTGGTGCTCATGGTTCTATCTCATGGTTATTAGGAGGATTAAAATAAACTAACACGAGTGAAAAGATGTCCCAGAAGATGGGGGGGAAAATAATTGAAATTATGTGTCTTGTAAGCATCTATTATTCAGAATACTGAAGATGTACAACTTGAAAAGACCAACGACATTTGAAAAAAAACGAACAAAGGATTTTAATGGCCTCTTCCCAAAGAAGATGCATCAGTGACCCATAACCTGTAACAGTTCCTTCAGTGTCTTTCGTCTGTAAGGGAAATTCAAGTCTGATCCACAGTGAGATTTCTCTTCATACCCGCTAGGATTGCTATGCTCAAAAGAAATCACTAAGAACATGAGTTGATGAGGATGTGGAGAAATTAGAGCTGTGTTTCTGGTGGAAATCGAGAATTGTGCAGAGTCTGTGGAAGACAGTTCGGTGGCTTAAACCGAAGCGTTGATTACTTCTCCAGCAGCTCCCTTCTTGGGTGTGTTCAAGAGACCAAAAACATGCTTTCACATAAGGACGTGTACACAGATGTTCATAGCAGCATTGCTCACAATGAAAAAGTAATAATAAAAATGGCTTGATACGTCCATGAGTGAAATCACGAATGTGCTATAGTCATATAATGGACCATTATTCTGCCATAAAAAGGTGAACTGGATTGATTCAAGTTTTCACTTGCTTGAGTATTAAAAACAACGCTAAGTCAGAAGATTGCATCTCGGGTTCCATTTAGGACAGTCGTGGAAAGAATAGGGATGTCCTGAGACTGAGGACAGGGTGAGAATGGGGGAATGTCTGCTAACGGGAGCAGAGTTTGGGCAGTGATGAAAAATGTTCAAAAATTAGGGTGGGCTCATTGCATAATTTTACAAATATAACAAGATACGCTGAATTTTACATTTTAAGTGGGTGGGTTTCGTGGCATGTAAATTACATCTGAGTTGACAAAAATATGAGAAAAAGTATGGGAACTATAGTACCAGGCCAACACGCATCAGGAACATAGTACAAGCTAGTTGCTTTTACAGCTCTTCTTAGTAGTATCATTGATCTAAACCATAATTGCTTGTAATGTGATCGTTATTTCGACTTCCTTTCTTCAATTGCATAAATACTAGCAATGTAGTGCTTGCAAATGTCATTAGCAGACTACATTTGTGAATAGTTTTTGTCATGGAAAGCCTTCAATTTTTTGTGGATGTTTGAGTTTTTCATATATGCTTGCAGTGCATCTTTTTAAATATAAAATGAAGCTTTCTTGGCAGATCATATTATATTTATAGATTTTTTCTTTTAGCTTTTTCCATTTGATTTATTTCTTTGGACATGCAAGTCCTGTGATGGAGAAAAAGCAAAGACATCAAGAATTGGAGAGCATGGAGGAACTTTCCTGGATGGAATTTCCTCTCAGTTTTCTACAATTAAACAAGTAGTTTTTTTTCTTCTACTTTCAGGATTTAATTCATAAGATGAGAATTACAAAGGTGGAAATTACTGCAAACGTGTGGGAGTCAGAGGTTAGGTAAGACAGAGAAGGGAACATGTGCTAATAATTGTCGAAAAGGCTAATACCAACCTAGAACTGAGCATTAAATACAGGCAAAAAGATGCACTTGATAAACTCTAAGTGTATGTATTATAATCCACAATATGTAAGAGATGTAAGAGATGGGAGGGGGGAGAAAGAGAAAAGAGATAAAGAACCTGCCATAGAGGCAGGCTAGGGAGGGGGAGGGAATCGGGGACTTTAGGGTGGGAAATGGGCACTGGTGGAGGGATGGGTGCTGGAACACTGTGTGACTGAACCCCCTGAACAACTTTGTAATTGTATATCTCATGGTGGTATAATTAAATATTAATTTAAAAAAAGATGAGAATTATAGCAGTATAAGATACTGACATGACACTTGTTTAAACTATGAACCTTTTATGTAACGTTTGTGTAAAAATAGACTTTTCAGTTATCTAGAACAACATGTTTTTGTTTGCTTAAGCCACATCCAGTGGTACTCAGAGATTATTCTTGTGCTGTCTGTGCTCAAGAATTACTTTCGTGGGGCTCCAGGGACCACATGCCTAGCAGGGGATCAGACCTGGGTTGGCTGTGTGCTAAAGCGGAACCCTATACTCTGCACTGTCTCTCCAGTCTTGGAATAACGTTTGAACTGTTTTTTTTTTTTTTTTTTTTTTTTTTTTTTTTGGGTCACACCCGGCGCTCAGGGGTTATTCCTGGCTCTGCACTCAGGAATTACTCCTGGCGGTGCTGGGGGACCATATGGGATGCTGGGGATTGAACTCGGGCTGGCACAGGCCGCCGCGTGTAAGGCAAACGCCCTACCCACTGGACTATTGCTCCGGCCCCCAACATTTGAACTATTTTTGATTAATAAGTTGACCACATCCTACTCACTGTGATTCTTTCACAACTACTAGCAGATGAGACTTGGGGGGCATTTTCATGATTTTGAAGGTTTTATGCATGTGCACACACTAGAAGTTTAGTAATTTAGACTGTTAGAATATTTTGTTATATCAAAGAAATTGCATGTTAGCTGTCTATTATAGGATCTAAAGCTGATCTTAGCTCTACAGATTCATTTCTGCATTTACTAGCTCACAGTTAAAGCATTCCCTCCCCACCCCCGATGTCATGATTATCAAGATCATTTCATAGTTGCCTTTTAGCTGGGTGTCGTGTTGACTTTTTATTCCTCTGCCCTTTGTTGGGATGTGTCGCCTGGATTGCCTTGTCTTTGATTACTGTGCTCTCTGCTGGTGTCTCCTTTGCCTGGCTTCTTTGATTTGCTACTTCCCTCTGACCTCTGCTAAAGCGTTTGCTCTCTTTCTGAGCGGGGATCCACCTGGTTGGTCTGCAGGTTGAATGCTTTGATCTTGCTGGTTGGATTGTGTGTCTCGAATGGCCTTAAACACTAGTACCCTTGTTTTCTACTTCTTCCCTTTGTTGGTAACTTCCTGTTTTAATGCACAGTCTGGTCTTGGAACGTGGCCACCTTCTGCATGACCTTTTTACCACCTGCAATTTTTTCTCCCACACAGGGTAACAGTCATTAAAAAATTACAGCATGTTTGACTTAGTTTCAATACTAAAAGTTTAATTATTCATAGAGAATTTAAAGTTTATATTTAATATAACTTTAATCTATTTTATATTGCATAGTAAAGATAAATTGACTGTACATTTTAATAGTCATTATCATTTTTTATTTGAATTTTTCTAGGATAATTAAGGCATCTAAAACATTTATATTATTCATTTTCTTATTTTAATGACAAAACTAGTTTAGTCTTTGACTTCTGGTCATTTACACATTGAAGAAGTGTGAATGCAGCTGTCATAGATATCTGTGGTTCAAATCTTTTACCAAAATTTCACTGACGTAAAATTTCAGTGAAGTGAAAAACTTGCTTCCTTTGAAGTGTCCAAACTTTATTATGTGCTTTATAAAATGAATGTCACTGTTATAATTCCACTCTGTGCTACAGATAATAAAAGTATGTATTGTTTGTGACAATGTAAAAAAGAACAGTACTATATAATTTTATAAATTCGGCATTAGATCAGTTTTTCTACCAAGTCTGCTTTTAATATATGATCCATGAATATCATATGCATGCATACATGTGCATGATAAAATGTTTACATGCATAGTTGAGGCAATCATATCTTCTCACTGTATAGCCATATGAATATATTAAGTTAAAATGTGTGCCTTTTAATCAAAGTTAGGCCTGATTGATGTGCTTCTATGCAGCCCTCTGTGGTCTTAGAGTTTAGCGTTTGTGCTTGCCCGATGATCTGTTGTACGAATGCGGTTAGATAGGCTCATGCATGGTTTGTATTTCTTTCCATCATGAGTGCAGTGGACCGTTTCTTTTCTGGTTAGTTGCTGCCCTTGCTACCGTGGTTGTTCCGTGTGTGTGGCTTTGGCGTCATAACCCACATTCACTACATCTCGACCCACTTTTTCTCTGATTGCAGCTCATCTTAGTATTTACTGGGAGGGAGTGACTGGGGATTGTGGTTTTCTGCTGTGCTTGCGCTTGCCTTTATTAGCACGCTGGACTCTCCTTTCTGTGATTTCTTCATTAAAACATATTCTTGTGCAGAATCATGATCTTCTTGCCTTTACACATCACTGTGCTTTGGAAAGAGAAATGATAATTCATGAAATCTCTATAAACACCAATTTAAAATGTTCCTATTTAAATGAATCAGAGGTCAATTTAGTTTTCTAATGAGTTTTAGAATTGCTTTTCTTGCCTGCCTTGAGGGATGATTTTTATGCTTTCCTTCTTTATAACTGTGAGTTCTTGGGTGACTAGATAGTGCAGTTAGTAGGTGTCTGGTCTGTTTGCAGAGTTTGGGTGGGTGGCAAGGATGTAGGAACCAAGGTTCACTGGTACCTCATGCAAGGTAGTTAGTAGGGAGGGTCGCATGGACGCCCTAGCGTCCGCGTGGTTTGAGTTTTGGGATGTTCCCAGCAGCTCAGGGCGCTAGGGTCGGTCTCGGCTGGAACCAAGGCACTTTGCCTTGGTTCCCCGTTGATGGAGTTTCCGCTCTTCCCTGGGGCAGCTTGGGGTCCGCAGAGACGCAAGAATCACACACACACCTGTGGGGAGTGGAGGCGGTTCCCGGAAGCTCAGGGCGCTAGGGTCCGCTTTCCTTCTTTATAATGTTTCTGGAAGACAAATTTCCATTTGGGGGCTATAATAAAAGGTGTTTTAAATTTTAAACATGTGAAAAAGATAAAATCAGTGGATTTTCTTGGAGATCGTGGTTTTAAAATTTTTCAGGGGGGTGAAAAAATTATAGATGTTACAGATTCATCTTATTTTTACTTAAGTGGACAAGTTAGATGTCTAGATTGAATTTTCATCTCGACACAGGACATTTAAGCTTTATGAATACATTAAGATAACTCATTTAGCATTTAAATAAATGACAACTTATATTGGTAATAAATACACTATGATTTTTACCTCATGGACTTATACTAATCAAAATGTGAACAAAACCCGGACATGAACGTCTTTGTAATTGTATATTTCATGTATATTTTAATAATATATGTTATTAAAATATGATAATATTTTATTAATATTAATAAAATATTAAAAAACAGAGACCTGGAAAAAATTTGCCTATAATTGGACGGACATGAAGAGGATCATGCTGAGTGAAATCAGCCAGAGGGAAAAGCACAGATATAGAATCGCTGCATTTATTTGTGAGATATAAAAAAATAACATGATACCAATATCCAAGGCCAGACAAAACATGGATCCGGAGGTCTTATCAGTGGGTAAAACCTACTGCAAATGTGTAGGAGTCAAAGGTTAGGCAATACAGAGAAAGGAACAGTGTACTAATAATTATGGTAAATAACACCAGCGTGGAACTGAGCATTGAAAGTAGGCAAAAGGATATACATGATAACCTCTAAATGTATGTATTGCAATCCACAATGTTGAGGAGAGAGAGAGAGAGAGACAGAGACAGAGATGCAGTCTGGGGAGGGGGAATCAGGGGACATTGGTGGTGGGAAATGGGCACTGGTGGAGGGACGGGTGCTGGAACACTGTATGACTGAAACCCAAATATAAACACTTTCGTAACTGTATATCTCACGGTGGTATAAAAAATTAAAAAAAAACCAAAATGTGATCAAACTGAGATAAATACTAGGGTGTGGACAAAAAGGATGAGAATGATTATTGGACAGCATGGGAGATCTAGACAGTCTGCTCTAAAAAAATCCTTTACAATTATACCTAATAGACCCATTTTAGAGAATGGATGTAGATCCTGGGGTAAGAAATGTTGGGTTGCATCTGAGTAACTCCAAGGTCAGTGTGGATCTAACCAACTTAGAGGAGAGAAAACACTGTAAGGTCAGACTTGGACTTGGACTTGTATGTAAGAGATTGTGGATGGTTTGGAGCTGGTAAACCATGTTAATTTAACTGTTCCAAAGTTCATGATCGAGCTGGCTACTGTTTAGATTAGGATTAGAGAGGAATAAAAACAGAAGTTAGGAGATAATGTGAGGTCATTGACTTTAGACTAGTGGACTCCAAGTCAGAGATAACAGTAGTTTAGACTGGGGAATGACTGGGAGTTTAAGACTTGTGGGTGAATTCAAGGTAGAGTTAGGAATTGGAACCAACAGGAGTTGGCGATTGCTTGAAGCACTTGAAGAGAAGGAGATCATGCGTTGGTTTTTCAGGTTCTGACATGAGCAAGTGCTGTGTTGAATTTTTTATTGCGTTCTGAGCTGGGGAAAGGCAGGAGACAAAAGTGATATCAGAAAAGACCTGCAGTTTGGCTTTCTGTGTCGTAAGTTTAAAATGAGTCTGTGAGGGCCGGAGCGATAGCCCAGCGGGTAGGGCGTTTTGCCTTGCGCGGCCGGCTCATGCCGGCCTGGGTTTGATCCCGGCATCCCATATGGTCCCCGGCGCCGCCGAGTAATTCCTGAGTGCAGAGCCAGGAGTAGCCCCTGAGCATTGCCGGGTATGACCCAAAAAAGCAAAAAAATAAATGAGTCTGTGAAACAGTTTATGGATTTGCCCTGTAAGTAGTTGGTTATATGCTTTGGTACTTGGTGCCTTATGCAGAAACCTAACTACCATAATGATATATTCCTGCATATTAAATTATTTCAATATTTAGCAGCAACTACCATTGCTTAAAACAGCAAACATAGGGGTTTGGAGGTTTGGGTTTGGGGTTTTAGTATTTGGGAGTTTGGGTGTTCAGAGCTTGTTCCTGGCCCTGTGCTCAGGAGAGAGACCCCTGGCAGTGCTCTGAGGACCAGATCTGGTGCCTGGGGTCAAACCAGGTTGACTGAGTCCAAGGTGAGCATTTGGGGAGGGGAGTGTTTTTTTTGTTTTTACCTTTTGGGTCACACTCAGCAATGCTCAGAGGTTACTCCTGGCTCTGCACTCAGAAATTACTTCTGGTGGTGCTTGGGGACCATATGGGATGCTGGAGATCAAATCTGGGTCAGCCACTTGCAAGGCAAATTCCCTCCCCCACTGTGTTATCACTGGCCCCTGGGAGTTAGATTTTAGACTCAGGGCTTACTATTGACTTGTGCTTAGGCAATTATACCTGGAGATGCTGTGGGTACCATACTCTCTGTGAAACAGGGTTCGCCGTGTACAAGGCAAACATTGCAACCCTTATACTGTTTATATGACCTGGAATGTTGTTAGGAGTCTTCCAGCCATAGATGTGTGAAAAGTGATTCCCTAAGTGTCAGCTATCCTGAAAGCATTAGTATTTGTTTTATTATATTATTATTACATTAGTTTTATTATTATTTTATTATTATTAATTATTATTTATTATTATTAATTATAGACCTCATTCCCATTACCTGATGGAATGGTTTGAGGCTCTTTATGTTCCTGGAGTGAGCAGATGCCCTTGGGCTACACTAGCATGTGACAGGACATCTGGAGATGTTACTGGTACCCGCTCAAGCAAATTGCTGAGCAACGGGAAGACAAGTGACAAGTTTTATTATATAATAATATTATAATAATATAATATTGAGACTCTTGACAGTGTGTTGAGATTCTGACAGTATCTTCAATGTATGCATATCCCAATCCAATATTCTTTAAATGTTAAGTCTTAGATGAGAGACTAACATGAGTATGGCTACACTTTAGTCTTATCAGTCTCTTTTTTACAGAGATGATGTCTAATGACATCTTTTAGGCAAAATATATGTCTGACTATCTTCTCTCTTACTTGCCTTTGTGGAACTAGCTTGTGTTTATCTGCAAAGAAGAGAAACCCTGTTAATCTGGATGAAATAAGGAAAGAAAATTGTTCTCCCTCTGGCAACCATCTGTGGGTAGATGGGGAACCCAGATTTGGTTCTTTGTTTTGGGATATTAAGGTGTTAATGGTTTATATCCTTTTAAAATTTTTGTGGGGTTTGGGGGAATGATTAGGGATACCAGGAATCGAACCCTGGTCAGCAATGTGCAAGGAAAACACCCTCTGTGATGTACTCTCTCTCTGACCCTTAATTTAAAAAATTTTTTCTTGGATAAATAATTGGCTCAACTGGAAGTTCCCCCAATGCACTTTTTTGTCAGAGCTTGAGCCATATACTTGCAGCTAATTGCAAGGGGCAGTGAGTGTTTTGACTGGCCATCTTGCTTTGAGGGATAAAGTGAGATTAACTTGTAAGCAAGAAAGGGATCTAGAGTGGTTGAGGAGTGTGAACTACTACAGTGCGTTGGCACATTTATTTCCTTCTTGAGTGAGAAGCACGGTCATACGGCCACAGTGAAAACAGTTCTGAGGGCCCACCCTGCTCCTAAGCAGAATCATATGCTGAACAAAAGAACTTTGAAAAATGGAAGGGTACCACAGGAAATTTCCTAATTTCACTTGCTGGGAATATATGAATTGATGCATGCCAAAATCTCTTCTTTAAAAGTCAAGTGAAGGACTGGAGTTGTGATGTGAAGAAGGTGCTCGCCTTGCATGCAGCTGACCCTGGTGTGATTCCTGACCCCACAGCTGGGTCCTCTGAGCATCAGCAGGAGTGATCTCTGAGTACAGAGCCCAGAGTAAACCCTGAGCACAGTCATGTGTAGCCCATAAATAAGAGAATAACAACAATTGCACATACAAAAGTGGAAAGGGAAAAAATAAACTTTTATTGAATGTGTTTTCATGCCCCCATTTGAAGAATTGTGATAAGGTTCCTATGACAGAAAATGCATCCGTCCTCTTATTCATGTATCATCCTCTTGTGAGGGGACAATCATGTGCACATGTCTGTGCGACCCTCAGCACCCCTGAAACTCTGTGTTTATTAAACAGCCCCCCTCATTTCTCTCTCGCACCAGCCTGTCAGAACCAGCATTCTGCTCTGTCTCTACAAGTCTACATTGGTTTCTACCAGATTACATGGGCACCTTGGCCATGCAAACATGCTTTGGCTCTGTGAGTCGGCTCATTTCACTTAGTGGAATCTCCTCCAGGTTCATCCTTGTCATTGGTCTCCATTTCCTTCCTTTCCTAATGGCTGAGTAGTACACCGCAGTTTGTTTATCCTTTGTGGATGGACGGCTTGGGATGTGTCCAACGCTCAGCAGTGGCGAATGATGTTGCAGTGAATATGGGCAGGCAGGTGTCATATGGAAATCCTGCGTACAATTCCTTTGGGGATTCCACATGTGTGTCTAGCTCAGACTCAGCTTTGTCCCCAGGGAGGTGCTGGAGATTTGGGAGACAGACGATCTTTTCACATCTTTTTGTTTGATTTATTCTAGCAACTGTCAAAATAAATTTGTCATCATGAATTATGTCACAAAAGAGTCTAGGATCATGGCAGCCGGGATAATTGGGAGTATGCTCAGCAGACGCTGGCCATTTGCAGCTGCAGGTGAAAGAACACTAGTTCTGAATGTTATTAGGCAGGGAAACAGGAAGCAAAAGAGGACATTATCCTTGTTTGTTTTTACAAAGCTGTGTTGTCTGTCACTGTCACTGTCACTGTCTTCCCATTCATCATCGATTTGCTCGAGCGGGCACCAGTAACATCTCCATATGTCCTGTCTCATGCAAGTAGAGCCCAAGGGCACCTGCTTGCTCCAGGAACATAAAGAGCCTCAAACCATTCTTCAGGGAATGAAGTCTATAATTGTTACTGGTATTTGGCATATCAAATACGACACGGGTAGCTTGGCAGGCTCTGCTGTGTGGGTAGCATACTCTTGTAGTCATCTCTAAGCCAGCATTTATTGATGAACCGTGCTAGAGCCAGGCTGTGATAGGCTGGTCTACTGGGTAGAGTTCTGACGAGGGGAAGTCCAGATGTGGAAAATGGAAGCCCTCATGGAGTGGGGGGGTCGTCTGGCTTGTTGTGAGGCTCTGCTGGGGTGGCGGGCCAGGGCTAGAACCTGCCATCCCTCCCGGGTGCCTCATGAGCGGCTGGGCACAGGGAGAGCCAGTGATAGCTCTGCCCCATGTCTGTGAATCTCTGGATCAGCATACCTGAGCCGGATTAAAAAAAGACTGCAGCAGGGGTGGATCTGGATGAGCCGGGCTGTGATAGGCTGGTCTGATGGGTGGAGTTCTGATGAGGGGGAAGTCTGGGTGTGGAAAATGGAAGCCCTCATGGAGTGGGGGGGTGTCTGGCTTGTTGCGAGGTTCTGCTGGGGTGGTGGGCCAGGGCTAGAACCCACCATCCCTCCCGGGCGCCTCATGAGCAGCTGGGCACAGTGAGAGCCAGTAGCATCTCTGCCCCATGTCTGTGAGTCTGAAAATGTGAATTACTTTTCGACATGCTGTGCCTCAACTTAAGAGGTGATTGAACACTGAAGGGATTTATCTAGCCAAGGAACTCCAAGCTCTAGAGTTAAGGCATCGAGTAATTTTATAAAACGAACTCCAATATTGAGTCTTCTGTAGAAAGAAAATATAATTGCTGGCTATGAGTTATTAATTTTGAAAGAACAAACATAAGCTTTAAATGGAAGACAATTAACCAAGTTTTAGGTACTCAGAAGTGTTTACAGTGTTCCACACAGACTAGCCAGTCACATATCATAAAGTAGACAATTAAATCCAGATAGTGGTGATTTTCAGTTGGGGCCACACTGGCAGAACTTGGGAGTTAGTCGTGATATGTTGCTTAGGGGTCACTCCCTGCTTGCGTGCCACCGTGGAGTGCTGGGAGTTGAGCCTGGGTCTGCCGAGCATGTGTGCAGCCCGTTGAGCTTTCCTTCTGTTTCAAGAACCCTTTTTTTCTGTTTCTTTGTTTTGGTCCATACCTGGTGCTCAGATCTTACTCCTGGTTTTGTGCTCTGAATTCACTCTTGACAGTACTCAGGGAACCATATATGATGCTGGGGATTGAACCAGGCTTGGCTGTGTGCGAGACAAGTGTCTGACCTCTGTGCTAGCTTTCCAGCCATCGTGAGACCCTAATTTAAACGTTATTTAATTAAAGAACTATGGTTTACAAAGCCATTGATAGTTGAGTTTTAGGCATATTCTAACATCAATTCAGCCTCAGATTTCCTTCACAAGTGTTCCTAAATCATTCCTGTCTCCTGCCATTTCTGACAGGCACATTTCACAGTTTGGAGGTTGAGGAGTTTGGAGCTCATGGATTCGGTGTCATTGAGTCTGTTCTGGATATAAAGCTGCCCCACACCCCACGGTCTGATGTGACTGACCCTGATGCTCTGTTACTTCCCTTCCTCATCTCTTCCTCCTCGCTTATTTTCTTTCCTTCTCTGTCCTCCCTGTACTCTGGGGTCAAAGGTGATCTAGTCATGTCCTCACCCTCAACCCCCATTCCATTGCATTTCACAGGACCCTGATTTTTAACAGCAGCATGGTAGAATCTGATTATTGAGACTAACATATTTGGGGAGAATAGAGTTGAATATAAGGTTTCTTTCATTTTTGCTCGTGAAATAAAATTTATCATTTTTTCCCCTGTCCAACTCCATAATAAAGAAAAATGCTAGTAATTGCAGTCATAAGAATTATTATCTTAGGGCCACGCCTGGCCATTCTTAGTGCCTGGAGTCACTCCTGGAAGAGCTTCGTCTGGCTCAGGCCAGTGGTACACAGTTCACCAATGCTTGGGGGTTACCAGGGCCCTTCCCTGCGGTGGTCAGGGCCTACCAGGACCAAACGGGTAGTATGTAGGGGACCATGAAGTGCCAGGGATCTCACTCAGGCCCCCCATACACAGCAAGCCTGGAGTTATCTCCTTGGCTCCCGTGTAAGCTTTCACATTGTTCAATGAATGAAAATGAGAAAACATACAATTTTTTTTTCGGTGTGAGCCCAAGTTATGATTTCATTTATTGCAGTTTTGCACTTTAAGCAAAGGATACTGTGTGTCATGGACTGAATTCATGTTTAAAAAACTTTAACCTCTGAAGTCTGTGGGAAGAAAGTTAAAATCCCTTGAATTTTTAAAAGGCTTGTTTTAAAAAAAGAAATGTTTTAAAACATTCCTTTCTGTTATGTTCCTTTTGCTTATGATAAATATTTATCTTGGACTAAGAATCATATATTAATAGGCTCTTTGGAAAATGTAATTATTAAAATAACTCTTCCTCTTTTTTATGATCTTCCCTTGTTTTGTAACTTGCTATGACTTAACATTTAAACAATCCAAAATGAGGAAGGAATTTTTTAAAAACAATCAAAAAGTTCTGTTTTCTTTTTTTTTACAAATAAAACTGTATTGGGTCATATTCATGAAAGCATATAGGCAAAGGCAGATAATTGTCATTTTTTCCATGTATATGCTCTATTTCTGAAAGTGAGGGACCTGCGGCCCAGTAGTGTGGTATATTGGGCTTTGCATGTCTTCTTTTTTTATGATCGCATCCTATGATCCATATCCCAAGGCTCAAGCTTGACTACTTCAATGGAGTGCGGTGGTATCTTGTAAATGATAAACTCCCTTTTCAGCAGTGTTCCAGGGGTGGGGGGATCAACTGTTAAAATTCCTGTGCAAGTCTTGTACATCTGGCCATAAGTCTTTTCATGATGTTGTGGGACACGCCTGGAGAAACATTCAAGTGAAAGCACTTTAACGTGGAGAGTTTCCTTTGCAGAAGTTGGTTACTCTAATTGTCCCTAGTTTTGGAGCCTGATTCCTGGCATCTTTCTGTCATCCTCTGTGGTTTGCTCCATGAAGATGCCAACACATACATACCCTTTTGGGGTGTGATGTGTTGGCATGTAAAATATCTCCTTTCCTCCAGATCCTTCCTATCTGCACGTGACTGAGAGAATCCGAAGTTTCCCTTATTCCCTACTTGCCCCCAAGGCAGACAAGTAGAAAGGTAGACCTTCTCTCAGCTGAGTTCATTTTAGCTGTCAAATTAGACACCATTCCAGCTTGCCGGTTTTGGAGTAAATAAAAGAACTGGTATATAGTTCTTTCGTATTTATTTAGAAATTAGGAAGTTTAACTAATTGAAAATAAAATAGGACTTTTTTTCAGAAAAGAACAATATTAAGTTATGTTTTTGCTTTTCTGGTCATATCAGTGTACTGTGTATAATTGTATAAATGTGAGTGTGTATGTGTGTGAGTATGTGCGGAGTGTGTACACGCCTGTGCATGTGTGTCTGTGTTTG
>JAJIBD010030851.1:275000-289906 GCA_021461705.1 Cryptotis parvus
TGGTGGCACTCAGGGCATCCTCAGGGCATACTCGTACTACTTTGCTTGCTAGCACTCCTGGTGGCACTTGGGAAACTATATGTGGTGCTGGGGATCAAACCGTAGTCAGCCATATTTAGGTAAGTGCCTTAACTCCTGTACTATTCCTTTTTCTCAATAAACCCATCACAAATATTAGTTACTAATGAAATATAATGGGTATTATTTTATAGGCTAATGAGATCAAATTATTTAAAGCCCCTAACTTTGAAACAAAGCATGGGACGAGAGATAATACAGCGGGAAGGGCACTTTGCCTGTCATGTGACAAACCCAGGTTTGATCCCTGGTATCTCTTATGGTCCTCCAAGCACTGCCAGGAGTAATTCCTGAGTGCAGAGCCAGGAGTAACCCCCAAGAATTGCTGGATATGACTCAAAAAGCCAAAGTAAATAAATAAATAAATACAAAAAACAAAGCAGTATCCTTTGTATATTATCTAATTTAAAGCCTATTATAGGCATTGTAGAGGAAATTTTACGACAAAACAAAAGATGAGAGGGAGGTGATAAACACTCTAAAAGTGGTAAGGTAGAAAGAGTTTGAGATGACATTTGGATTGTTGCAGGTCAACACCAATGCAGACAGGCAGTCTATATATACAAGAGTCCTAAGATGGTGACATATATCAAGACATATCCCGGGGTGGGATATTTTACATGATTATTCAGAAAGACAGGTTTGAATGATCCAAACTACAGTGTAGGTGGAGTGGAGTACTGAAATGATGTGAAAAAGAAGAACAAAACCTGGCACTAGTGATTCTCCAAATGACGGGATGTAGTTGATATTGTTGGTTGCTTTATTGGAGAGAATATTCATTGTGGCCTTCTATGATTGTTGAGCATTTTTTCAGGCATCTCATCTTGATGAACTTAAGATGTATTTTCTCTAGTCCTTGTGTTCCTTGAGGTTCTGTTTCCCTTTGAAACTACCTGGAGATGAACTTTCATACTTAGAGTGATCATATATTGCCATACTTATCCACCCTTCTAACCATCCATCCATCCATCTAACCATCCATCCATGCATCCATCCATCCATCCATGCATTCATCCATCCATCCATCCATCCATCCATCCATCCATCCATCCATCCATCCATCCATCCATCCATCCATCCATCCATCCATCCATCCATCCATCCATCCATCCATCCATCTATTGTTCTCTTCCTTCTTCTCATTTTACATCTTTTTCTTTCCTCTATTAATCTGACCATTCATCCATATATCCATCCATTATTCTTTCCATTCATTGACCCCACCAATAAAGGAAAGATAGCACTTGAACTTGGTTTTAATGTTTTTGTTTAGGGTTTTCATTTATCTCAATGTATCCATATGAGCCTTAATGACTAGAAGTAGTTCCAAGGAGAGAAGGCAAATTGTACTGATCCATCTTTTATGTTATTGGAGCTGAATACTATCATTATTGTCTGCAGTGTACACTCACTGATTATTCATTACTTGTTGCTTTTTAGGATATATATTTTATATACTATATGTCTGTCATGTCTATAATATATATGATCTGAGTGTGATGTACCAGTTATGATTCCTCATAACACAAAGAAAACATAATAATTAAAATCAGAAAAAATACTTTCTTGATTTAAAATATGTGTATGATACTGCAAACATGTGGGAGTCAGAGGTTAGGTAAGACAGCGAAGGGAACATGTGCGAATAAATGTCGAAAGGGCTAATACCAACCTAGAACTGAGCATTAAATACAGGCAAAAAATGCACATGATGGCCTCTAAGTGGAAGTAGTGCAACCCACAATGTGTAAGGGAAGGAAAAGAGAGAGAGGGAGAGAGAAAAGAGATAAAGAACCTGCCATTTAGGCAGGCTATGGGAGGGGCGGGAATTTGAGACATTGGTGGTGGGAAATGGGCACTGGTGGAGGGCGGGGGGCTGGAACACTATGTGACCGAAACCTCCAACATGAACAACGTTGTAATTGTAATCTCACGGTGGTATAATAAAATATTTAAAAAATAAATAAAATATGTGTATGTTTCCACCTTGAAGGGAAATGATTTTGCTCCTGTTTTGAAACCTCATCAACTTATCATGACAGTCAGAAGACAGGTCATTGAATTTTTTATGTTAAAAAAATTTCACTCAATCTCAAAAACTGTGAATTAATTTTCCTCTATTTAAAGACAGACTGGTTTATGAAACAGTTTCTCCCTTCTTGAGATCTTGTTAGACAAATTATAGAACATAGACAAATTTTGCTTAATAAAAATAGAGGCAAATTTTAATGGAAATTTTCTTCTATAAGTCTGTTTTGTCAATCAGTAAAATTTACTTTTCTATTGGTTTTTCTTGACAGTGACTCATCATTTTTATGACTCATTCAGCTCTTCCTAAATATAGACTCTCCTTGTTCTATGACATTTCAAGTAATTTTAACACAGCTCTTTCACTCCAAGATAAAAGTCCAGAGTGAACTGTTTGTATATGGGGTTTTACATTTTCTTTCTCAGAAATTGAGTCTTCTTTTGCATTTACCTCATGTGGAATGTGCTTGAGGTCTACAAGGTTATGAATTTTCCAGGAAAAAAAATTCCTGAGAGACAAGTTTCAAAAATGCCAGATGCATGTAAATTTTATAAGCATTCTGCAGGGAAATTGAGAAGTTCTAGAAAGTGAGAGTTGAAAACCATTATCTCCTGTATTCTTATGCATTACTTCCAAAGAGTTGAGTACCTCATCAAGGAGAAAATAGGTAAGAGGTAAATGGATTCTAAAAATAGAAGGTGTTTTGAATCAATGATTATATCTAATTCTGAAAATAATTCTGTGGGGAAATAAATTCATTATTTTTGAGTATTGTGTGAATTAAGTGCAAAAAAAGTCACCCCTGAACACCAGTTAGTTCAGTATAGAATGTGGAAGTTGATTACTTAAAAACGACTTGATAATGTCTCAAAGTTTGGGGATTTTTTGTTAGGTATCTTTCCATTTCAAACTAGTCCCATGGTCAGTACCATTAATCAGAGGGAAATGCATATGCAAATCATGACATGACACTTTGGATAGTAGCATGATTACACTAATAAAAAGTAGGAAAACAATCCTAGCCAGGATATAGAGAAATTGAAACTTACATATTGTTGGCGTGTCTGTATTGCAAACCAGAATGCACAGAAAGGGGGTGGGGGAGAGAGAGGGAGAGAGAGAGAGAGAGAGAGAGAGAGAGAGAGAGAGAGAGAGAGAGAGAGAGGGAGGAGGGGAGGGAGAGGGAGGGAGTGAGGAGAAAGGGGAGGGAGGGAGAGGGAGAGAGAGAAGACAGAGAGTATCAGTGATAGATTGTGGGGCGTGGGGGAGGTAAACAGTCAACACTGGTGTTGGGAAATGTGTGCTGGTGGAGGGATGGGTGTTGGAACACTATGTCTGGAACCCAATCATGAGCAGCTTTGTAATTGTCCAACGCATGGTGATTCAATGAAAAAAAAAAACAGATTGATAGTCCCTTAAAATAGGAACATGTGGTTAAGCAATTTTTTCTCCTAAATATGATTACTTTGGGGAGAGGGGCTACTTGGGACACAGCTCTTATGACTTGTTCTGGCTCTGTGCACAAGATTCACTCAGGACAATGCATAGAGACCCATATGTGACACTGAGGATTGAAGGAGGGTCAGCCACAGGGAAGGCAAGCACTTACCCCCTGTATTGTCTCTCAGCCCCCACCCCTAACTATTGTATCTAAATGAACCAAAAGCAAGGATCCTAACAGATATTTTATGCCAATTTTCAATGCAGCGTAGTTTCCAGAAGGTAGTAACAACCCAGATTTCCATTGATGAATGGCAGACTGAAATGAAGTGTACACATACAATTCAGCCTAAAAGGAAGCAGGTTCTGCTATAACATGAACCTTGCAAACATTATGCTCACTGAAATAATCCAGACATAAAGGGATGAGAATTGTCTGACCCCAGTTAAATGAACTATCTGGAAGAAGCAGATTCATAGGAAAGTGGATTAGAGGTTATTCAGACCAGGGAGAGTGGTTGCTTAATAGTTAGAAAATTTCTGTTTGAGGCAATGTAGAAATTTTGGAAATAGATGATGGTGTTTGTGCAACATTGTAAACACAGAGCCACTCAATTGTAGACTTTAATATGCCTAAATGACAGTTTTATTTCATTTAAATGCCATTTATCACAATTTAAAGAATATTGGAATGCTTTTAAAATGTAGTGTTGCAAACTGTAACTGGGTGACTTGTATGGCATTTGAATTTTATATGAATAAAGGCGTTAAAAAGGGAGGGGAAGGCACTTTTTGTGCAGGAAGAGTTAGCTCAGGAGAAGTGTATTCTGGCTTGATTTATGGTACCAGCTAACTCCATGACTTCGGAAAAGCTCCTAACAGTCTTGAACTCAGGATGGGATTTGGTCAGCTTTCCTTCCTTGTTTCTCTTGCTTGTATACCCCATGACTGTGACAGTTGGGTGGGTAGATATGTACACTAGGTTGGTTTTCAGGGGGGATCAGGTCAATTTCTCTAATGCTGAAAATAATTAAAATTCTAAATACGGACCAGGGAGAGCTGTGGCCTCTCAGGAACCTAAATTCAGAATCACTTTGAGTTTGGGAGCCATGTCAGCTGTTGTCGTGCTGGCAGAGCTAATCACTATCACTATCACTATCTTCCCGTTCATCATCTATTTGCCCTAGCAGGCACTAGTAATATCTCCATATGTCCTGTCTCATGCTAGTAGAGAGTAGTTAGTGGCAGAGCTAATATTTGCTTAAAAAGACTGATTTTCAAAGATGATATTTCCTCACCAGAACAGATTATATCTCTTTCTGAATCCATGCTCTTTTTTTATGGGTGTGAGCAGTTTTGGGATGGAAAACTTTGTGACGTTTAAATTCCTTTAGAAACATTGCTTTAACTTCATCATAGATTATAGATATCTGTATTTTCTCGACAGCACACAGTTATGGTTTTGATTTAATATTCTCTTTTCTGTCTAATATTCAGTGTGATCTTGAAGTGAAGAAAGGGCGGTTGCGTTGGCTCTTTTGTATTCTCTTTAGGATGTCCTACATCTCTTCTTCATTTGCCCTTCAGGATACTTTTTATTTTATTCACTGTTACACTGTCTTCCTGTTCATCATCGATTTGCTTCGAGTGGGCCCCAGTAACATCTCCATAAGTCCTGTCTCATGCTAGTAGAGCCCAAGGGCACCTGCTTGCTCCAGGAACATAAAGAGCCTCAATCCATTCCATCAGATCATGGGAATGAGGTCTATAGTTGTTACTGGTATCTGGCATATCAAATACGACACGGTAGCTTGCCAGGCTCTGCCGTGCGGGTAGCATACTCTTGTAGTTGTCTCTAAGCCAGCATTTATTGATGAACCACGCTCCAGCCGGGCTGTGATAGGCTGGTCTGCTGGGTGGAGTTCTGACGAGGGGGGAAGTCTGTATGTGGAAAATTGAGGCCCTCATGGAGTAGGGGGGGTCGTCTGGCTTGTTGCAAGGCTCTGCTGGGGTGGTGGGCCAGGGCTAGAACCCGCCATCCCTCCTGGGTGCCCTGTGAGCGACTGGGCAAAGGGAGAGCAAGTAGCAGCTCTGCCCCTATGTCTGTGAGTCTCTGGATCAGCATACCTGAGCTGGATTTTAAAAGACTGCAGCAGGGTGGATCTCGATGAGCCTGGCTGTGATAGGCTGGTCTGCTGGGTGGAGTTCTGAGGAGGGGGGGAAGTCTGGATGTGGAAAACGAAGGCCCCTCATGGAGTGGGGGGTCATCTGGCTTGTTGCAAGGCTCTTCGTAGATGACCTGCTTCTGGGTCGGGGTTTCCTACGTAGCAGAGCAGCTCCCTCGCTGTGATCTATTGAAAGTCAGCCCTCGTCACAAAACCATTCATTTATTTTATTTCCTTATTTTTTAAATCACTATTTCATTTTCACTGAGTAACTTTCATTGACTTATATTGCGTAGGTCTCACAGGCTGGAGTGAAAGTACAGCAGGGAGGGCATTTGCCCTGCACATGGCTGACCTGGGTTCCTTTCCTGCCTCCCATTTGCTCTCCCAAGACCTCCAGGAGTAATTCCAGAGTGCAGAGCCAGGAGTAAGCCTTGAGCACTGCCTGGTGTTTCCCAAACCAAATAAACAAACCCCTCCCCACAAAAAACATTGTGTAGGTGTCTCTGCTGTACCCCATTGTAAATAATTATAGTTAGGCACTTATCTATATCACTGTCACCGCTAATCACCTTGCCTCCATACATTCCCTAAACTTCTCCCCTTTGCCCATTTCACCGTCTCTGATCCACATTCCTTCTGCTATCACCAGTCTGTTCTTTCTGTGGGAGAATGGAGCTTTGTCTGGTTTTGTTAGTTTACTTGTTTTGCTTCTTTCTTGTGAGCAAGTGTTTGAAGAGCTTGTTTGCTTATAGCTGAGTAGTATTCCATCTGTGCATATACCACAGTCCGCTCTCTGCTGTTTTCTTGTAGCTGAGTAGTATTCTGTCTGTGTGTATACCACAGTCCCGCTCTCTGCTACCTGTTTTCTTGTAGCTGAGTAGTAGTCCGTCTGTGTGTATACCACAGTCCCGCTCTCTGCTACCTGTTTTCTTGTAGCTGAGTAGTAGTCCGTCTGTGTGTATACCACAGTCCGCTCTCTGCTACCTGTTTTCTTGTAGCTGAGTAGTATTCCGTCTGTGCGTAAACCACAGTCCCACTCTGCTCATCCTTCCCTGGTATTATCTCCAGATTTTGGCTATTATGGAAAGGGAGGCAGTGACATAGAAATGGCGATGTTTCCGGGCCTTGGGATAGGTGCTGGGAAGTGGTATTGCATTCATATGGGAGGTCAGATTTTAGGATTTTTAAATTTTATTTCAATTTTTGAAAAGTGTCTATATGGTTTTCAAAAGAGGTTGAACCAGTCAGATTCCCACTAACAGTAGATGGAGTCTCCTTTACCCCACATTCATGCCAACACTGGTTCTTTTTTTTTTTTTTTTTTTTAATGTATGCTAGCTTTACTGGTGTGAAGTGATAATGTCATTATTAGCATGCAGTGTGGCGCTGTGTAAATGGAATTGAAGTTGTCACGCTGAGTGAAGTCAGCCAGAAGCAGAGGGACAGGTACAGAATGATCTCCCTCATATGTGGGGTATAAGGAAACATAGAAAATAGCATGGGAATAAACGATGGACAAAGATGAGAGAACCTAAGAGCGGGCCCACATACCTGAGTTGACTAAGGGCAGGGGGCTGGAGGGAGGGCCGCTGGAGAAGGTGGTGGCGCAGGGAAGCAGACACTTGGGTGAGCGGGTGGTGCTGGAGTTTCGTCCTCATGGAAACCCATCACAACTGCATTATTAATCACAGTACTTCTAAAAATAGATGATTCTTTCAAACAAGTCTATTTTTCTGAACGCTGTCACCTCCTCTTCCAGTGAAGTGTGTTAGACTCAGGTTCAGGAGTTGTTCAGAACAGAGTGGGGACTCTGAAGGATTCATTTCACTTGTGACATTGAGACTTAATTTTCTCATTTGAAAGACCCAGTGGGCCAGAGCAAGAGCACAGTGGGTAGGGCTGGCTCCTGCCTTGCATGCACTCGACCTAGGTTTGCTCCCTGGCACCACATATGATCCCTGGAGCCTCACCAGGAGTGACCCCTGAGCATAGAGCCTAGAATATGGCCTAGGCACAAAATGTTGGGCCTCAGTTCCGTATATATATTTTATATATATATTATATGGAATACATATTATATAATATATATTATATATAATATAATATATGGAATATATATTATATAATATATATTATATAATATATATTCCATATATATATATATATAATATATTATATATAATATATATAGTCTATATATATAGAACTATATATATGTATATATATACATATATATATAGTCTAGGCACAAAATATTGGGCCTCAGTAGTTCCTTCCCCCCCCCTCTCTCTCTCTCTATATATATATATATATATATATGTATATGTATATATATAATGCAGGGTTGTTATCCATCCTTTCCTTCTTACTCTATCTCCACATCTCCCATAGAGACTGTCGACTTGGTTTTTGATTTTTTAAGGAATGGAGTGAATCAGTTTTAATTGCACTTTTTAGATCGAATAACTTCAAAATAAAAATATAGTGGACTCTGAGACACATCATTTGAAATTTAATTATCTGAACATGTACTCTTAAGTCGTTTTGACAGTTTTGTATAGCACGTTTTTAATTATAACTTTTTTAGGTCCTTTGAGAACATCAGAGTTTTCCAGCAGCAGTTTGCTTAAGCTTGGTCTGTCTCCTCTAGTGTCTGTCTCTTGTGTAAATATTTATTCTATGTAACAGATTATTACATAATATTTATGTTTCCATATCACATATAAAAGTGCAGAGATTAGTAAATCCGGATGAGAGAAGCAAGAATGGATATTGAGATAACTAAGACTTAGGTATATGTTATAGGTCTTAGTTATATGATAAAATTATAAGTAAGACTTATTTTGGGACTGATTTCACAGTGAGAGGAATGAGTCTTCTTTGGTTTTGAAATAGTCTCTTTGATTACTGAGGAACTGGCTTTCTACGGGTGATAGGTTTTTGTGATAAAGGCTCTAATAAAGTTGAGGCAAGTTTTTAAACCATTCAACAAGGTTTGTTTTTCCTCTCCACCCTTTCCCTTGCTTTCATCTCCTCTTCTGTTTATTTTTCTTTTGTTTCTTCTATAGCTTCCTTTCTGGAGTAGTTCAGTGGGGCTCAGATTATGGCCAGCAAGTTGAACACTCTCCTTGTTTTAGAAGATGTGCACCCTCTCTGACAGTAACTTTTTTTTTCTTTTTGGGTCACACCCGGCAATGCTCAGGGGTTTCTCCTGGCTATGCACTCAAGAATTACTCCTGGCGGTGCTCAGGGGACCATATGGGATGCCGGGGATCGAACCAGGCTGCATGGGCTGGCCTCGTGCAAGGCAAACGCCCTACCGCTGGGCTATCGCTCCGGGCCCTCTGACAGTAACTTTTAACAGTGACCTACACGTTCCTACTGTACTTCAATAAAGTAAACAACTAGTAATTTCACCACCAGTTTTCAGTTTAGGATTTAAATGAAATTTGTTGCTAAGTTTTCTTTCTCAGGCAGTTTGGTTGCTTTCCCTTGTTTTGCTTTTCTTACGCATTACATAAATAAAATTCCAGGCTAGGCAGTAGTGAAAGGTCCTTGGATCTGTGTGAGCTTGTCAGAAGTATTTAAGAAGAGCAAAATATTTAGAGGAAGAATTTGGAAAATCAGCCTCAAGGGATTTACCACATTTTTCTCCTCCTAATTCACGTCCCGTGTTTGTCCTCCAAATAGAAAGGTCATTAATGGGTAGGATTTACTAAGATTGGAAAGGCGTTCAGAAGCCCACTGGTTTTCTAAATTCCAAATCTAAAGCAGTCCCTTGTATGGAAATAAATCTCAAAGAATGTATTTAGAAATTACACCTCACTCATTTAATACAGGTGCAATCTAGTTTGTTTATAAAGTAGTTTTAAATCAAGTCGGAATAGACATCATCAATATAAATAATCAAAATGTAAGTTTGCGTTGCTCACTTGCACATTTATATATTTTTTTTCCTTTTTTTTTGAAAGGAAAATACCTGGTTTTTAGTGGGGAATTTAGGACTTGGACACTTTCCAAATTCCGTAGAAATTTTAGAAAGGCAAAAATGATTGATCAGAGGTAGCCTGCTTCCACTAGTCCTCTTTCCGCATTGCTGCTGGCATATTTCCGCCTTCTCCAAGCAGAGACCCAGACCAGGTTGTTTATCTTAATTGTTGTGGTATGAAGGGCAGTTCTATGCTAGAGAATCTACCAGTTTTGTTACATTTTAAATCTCATAGTTGGATAATTCCTGTTCTTTTGCTGCATTCCTTTGTGATAGAAAACAAGGGGTGTGTGTGTGTGTGTGTGTGTGTGTGTGTGTGTGTGTGTGTGTGTGTGTGTGTCTGAAAACAGTAAGTGTGGACACAAGTCTTGGAATATCGACACCCCTTTTGAATTCCATCAGGAAAATAGAATTACAGAAGAGTGTTTGTACATTTTGGAATGGTTTTTGAAATAATTGGTGTGTGAGACAATTCTTCTTTACAAGCCCATATTTATTTCACATCAATTACTGAGACTCATCGTCATACTGCTCATCTTCAGGAATTTCTTCTGCTTTTGCTTTGTGAGGTCATTTTTCACTTGAGGCATTGCTTTCAGAATCAGAGTGGGTCACTTTTAAAAACATGACTCATTTCTGGAATTTAAAAAATGTGTAGACCAGTTTTTCAGATTCTTAAAACCTTGTTGTGTCAATCTTATTTCAGAAGTTGGGCTTTTGGAATAGTCTGGAAATCATATCCTCCTTTTTTGTTTACTGGAGACTATTGGATTTGTTGGAAATGGAGAACAATCATGAGTGCGCGTAGTAAAAGGACTCCAGCTTTGCCCCCTAACAGGCTAAGTTTCACCATGTTGAGGTCTTAACTAACATGCAGCGAGTCTTATATGTAACCATTCGGGAGTAAAGGTCCTGATGTTATCCCACCAATGTGGACTGAATAATGACTTGGCAGCATTGAGGCCAAGCCATAGGGCCAGAACTTAGGCGTTTCCCTCAGCTACTGCATGGTTTGCCAGCTCCCAAGCTCACAAACTTATCAGCCATCACCTTCTTTATTAGCTAGGCCTCATTATGTCCTGGACTCTGCTGATAGGGCTATTTAAAACTCTCTAGATAGGGATAATCAGAATTTTTTATCCTTACTGAAGATAAATTCACTCATACTTTTCCTTCTCTCTCCTACAGATGAACACAATGACGTTCAGAAGAAAACTTTCACCAAATGGATAAATGCTCGATTTTCAAAGGTAATGTTGATTTCCAAGATCTCGCTGGCAATACAAATGTCTCATTCTGAGTGGAGGAATTTGGCTGGAGGCACAGTGTATTTCCCTGTGAATTTGAAACCACCAGAAACCTTCTTAGTGTGCCGATATTTGATTGTTTTCTGTTCTAAGATTATTTTTGAATTGAAATTCTGATGTGCATGATTCAAGGTGTGAAAGCATTTGTGGCGCATATAGCTGTTTATTTTTGCCTAGTATTCTCCCTTCGTTAAGCCAACTATTTTCTGCATTTCACTATGACTCCTGAGTACATTTTTTGAAGTGAATTTATTGCTTGGGAAATCTTTTTTTTTTTTTTTTTTTTTTTTTGCTTTTGGGTCACACCCGGCAGTGCTCAGGGGTTACTCCTGGCTCTGCACTCAGGAATCACTCCTGGCGGTGCTCGAGGGACCATATGGGATGCCGGGGATCGAACCCAGGCCGGCACAGGCCGGCCGCGCAAGGCAAACGCCCTACCCACTGGGCTATCGCTCCGGCCCTGCTTGGGAAATCTTGCTTATGTTTTGCTAAGTGGAAGATGATTTAATTTTGCCTGGTTAAAGTCATGTTGTCATCACTCAGCCTCTCTACCCTCAGGAAAAGTCTGAGGGTGAAAAATTCCTCTCTTGGGATTTTCATATATGTGAATATTTTTATGATATTTATCTGCCTCACAGTTCTTCAGTTCCAAAGATGAGTTCCTTCTCAGCACTCCTAACCATTTGAAACACAGCCAATTTTCATCAATACTTTTTTTTTTTTTTTTTTTTTTTTTTTTGCTTTTTGGGTCATACCTGGCAATGCTCAGGGAGTTTCTCCTGGCTCTGCACTCAGGAATTACTCCTGGCAGTGCTCGGAGGACCATATGGGATGCTGGGAATCGAACCTGGGCGGCATGGGTCGACCGCGTGCAAGGCAAACGCCCTACCCACTGGGCTATCGCTCCGCCCTCATCAATGTTTTCTTTTAGGGAGAGGGCAAGCACAAGAGAAGAAAAGGGTGATGCTATTTCCCAGCTCATTTTAGTACAATTATTTATTCCTTGTTGAAATTGAAATTTTTGTCTTCTGAAACATGAGGTGGGATGACAGTTTGTAGATTACTGGATTATAGGACATTAGAGCGAGGTGAAAAAATAGTTTTCTCATAGAAACACCATCACTGTCCTTTATATAATATGAAAGTTATTTTAATGGTGCTATTTAAAAATGATTTGAGAAGGGTGCAAAGGTCAGGAAAATAAAGCTTGGTGTTGCTTTGAGACCAAATGAGAGTGTTTTAGGATTACTTTTGAGTGTCAGTGCAGTTTAAAATTTGTTCTGTATCCCACTATTTATGGATTATTTGATTGTTCTCTTTTCCTAGGTCTTGGAAATTCATGTGTGATTTTTTTTTTATCTTGCCTCTGTAAGGAATGTACAAACTGATTTTGACAGAAGGGTTAGGAATACAGATGCGTTTGCGTGATTGATGGTTTTATGTACAAGATTATTTCAAAGCAGACATGAGTGCTGGGGCTAAGATTTATTTGATTTTATTTTTTGGTTTTTTGGGGTCACACTCCAGAAGTCGTTGGGACTTACCTTGTTTTGGTACTGGGTGTCCCTCATGGCTGTGTGTGGGGGAAACCAAATGTGCCAGCAGGCAAGTCTTAATCCATGTAACATCTCTGCCCTTAGGGGCCAAATTTTAATTTATTTTATTCTAGAGGTACAGATAACAACTAGGTATTTTGATTTAAACATTTCTAAACCGTTGGAAGAAATATGCATTGGATCATCTTTAGGGTTCCTAATTGATCAATATCTATCACTATCTTCCCGTTCATCATCGATTTGCTCGAGCAGACACCAGTAACATCTACATATGTCCTGTCTCATGCTTGTAGAGCCCAAGGGCATCTGCTCACTCCAGGAACACAAAGAGCCTCAAATCATTATATTAGGTCATAGGAATGACCTAACATAATTGTTACTGGTATTTGGCATATCAAATATGACCACAAGTAGCTTGCCAAGCTTTTCGTTACAGGTGGCATACTCTTGTAGTCACCTCTAAATATAGCATTTATTGATGAACCACGAGGCTGCTTGTGGCGCGTGAGCTGGGCTGTGACAGGCTGGTCTGCTGGGTCAAGTTCTGACGAGAGGGAGGTCGGATGAGGAAAATGGCGGCCTTCATGGAGTGGGGTGGTCACCTGGCTTGTTGCGAGGCTCTGCTGGGGTGGCGGGCCAGGGCTGGGAACCCCGCCATCCCTCCCGGGTGCCTCATGAGCGGCTGTGCACAGGGAGAGGCTGGTAGCAGCTCTGCCCCATATCTGTGAGTCTCTGGATCAGCATACCTGGGCGGATTGAAAAAAAAAACTGCTGCAGGGTGGGTGTCAATGATCCGGGCTGTGATAGGCTGGTCTGCTGGATGGAGTTCTGACGAGGAGGGAGGTCGGATGTGGAAAATAGCAGCCCTAATGGAGTGGGGGGGCATCTGAATTGTTGATATTGGCAGCGAATCACCCTAATTTTAAACAACCTAATTTTAATAATATGTTTTCTCTCTAGAGTCTCACAAGTGCTCAAATGTGTGAGTTTATATATACTGGCTATAATTGTGTGTAATTTGGTCAATTTTCTTGACCAAAAAAATTATTCTTTTGGTTTGTTTTTGTTGGCCATAGCCAGTGGTGTGCCAGGTTGATTCCGCCTCTGTACTCAGGGATCACTCCTGGCAAGGCTTGAGGACCATATGGGATGACAGGAATTAAATCTGGGTCTGTTGTATGTAAAAGCAAGCACTTAACCAACTGTACTATCTCTTCAGCCCTGAGAATGTTTTCTAAAATAATGTTATTATTTAGGTAATATGATCCCAAGTAGTGTTAATGTTTTGGTATTGATGTTCAGAGTGTCTGTATTTCACCACTCACAAAATTTCTAATCAGTGTCCATCACTAGCCCTCTGTCAACTCTGGTCTGCTCTCATCCTCCCATTTGCTTCCCCACAGTTGGGTAATCAGTTTTACAATCCAAGGCCAAAGGTTTTCAGTGACTCAATATAGAGGCTTCTCTCAATTGTCTCTCTGTATCGCAGATGAGTGAGACTAGCTGATATTTGTTCTTTTTTATCTGACTTATTTCATTTAATATGGTACCTTCCAGTTCTACTGAAGTGGAAGCAAACTGCATGGTTTCATCTTTCCTTAAAGCTGTATAGTTTTCCATTGGGTATAAACACACAAACACACACACACATCACAATATCTCGATTCAGTCTTCTCGACAGAGAATTTTTAAACAGACCCTATTTTTAGTAGCTACCTTGCTTTTGAAACAGCTTTGAAATAACTATAACTTTGGTATAGTTATTTCCTTCCTTCCTTGTCAAGACCCTGAAGGAACGATTTGAGGCTCTTCATATTCCTGAATCAACCAGATGCCATTGGGCTACATTGGCACGTGATAGGGTCCAATGGAAATGTTACTGGAGCCTGCTTCGAGCAAATCGATGAATAGCGGGATTCAAGTGATCAAGTGATCAAGTGATAACTTTTGGTAAACCTACGTTTGGGGAACACTTGAAATTGGGTAAATTACGGTTGTGTATGAGGGAATGGAGAGACTTAGTACAACAGGACACAGAAGGAAGCGAAAAGAGAAAAAAAGAAATCATAAGGAAAGATAGCTGGCGACATGTAACCTTTTCAGTATTGCTGTGAATTCGCCTCCAGGCCCAATAGCACCGAGACAGAATGAGCTGAGTGGAATTGTGCGCCCAGTGCTGCTGCTTCAGCTGGGCGCTAGACCTGTTACGACTGTGTGCAGGTTAGATGCAGAGCAAGGCCTTTTTTCCTTTTCGTTTCTTAAATCGAATACCCAGTGCGATACCCAGTTACCAAGTTGTTCCATGATTGAGTTTCAGTCATACTATGTTCTAGCACC
>JAJIBD010030852.1:0-23801 GCA_021461705.1 Cryptotis parvus
CTGCACATTCCATCCCTACAAACGCCATCCATGCACACATACTGTGCACGCTCCACTCACTACATACTCCATTCCTGAACACACCTCTGCACACGCTACCCCTGTATGCTCCATCCCTGCATGCTCCACTGCTGCATACACTTCCACGCTCCACCCTGCACATTCGTATCCCTGCACACCTATACACCCCATCCATGCACACATTCATCCTTGCACACGCCCTGTACACTCCATTCCTGCACACTGAATCCCTGCACATACACCCTGCACTCCATCCCTACACACCCCCTACATTCCATGCCTACACACTCCATCCCTACACACCCCTACACACTCCATCCCTGCATACCCTGAACACTCCATTCCTGCACACCCCCATACATTCCATCCTTGCACACACCCCTATGGACTCCATACCACACATACACCCCTGCGCACTTCATCCCTACATGCACCCCTACACCTCCATTCCTATACACACACCCCCCACACTCCATCCCTACATACACCCATACACACTCCCTGCACACTCCACCCCTGCACACCTTCATGCTCCAGTCTTCCGCACCCTGGTATGCACCTTGGGCCTTCACTGCCCGCATGCCAAGGCTGTAATGCCTCCTTCATAACAGACAAAATACGGGTTGTATCGTGCCCTCAAACCTCATGAGTCTCCAAAGAAAAGAAACCATTTAAGAGTGGAAGCTTCTCTAGTGACCCTCTAGTCCCTGGCTGCCACACAGACTGAACAGAGATCAACTGTCACCAGAAGCCCGTGGTCGCACAGATGCGAACGGGGCCCTCTAGCCCAGCCTGCAGAGGCATGTCACCCCATAGCTGGGTTTAAAGGTTTCTGCGTCCAGGAGCAGGGGTATAGTCACCCCTCCGTGTCCCAGGACCACTCCTAGGGCTGGAAGAAGCTGCATAGCTATATTTCCCAAAAACAATGGGGCGTGTTTTCTTGATGCCTCTGGTTGCTGTTCCCTTGCCAGTGGGGAGGAAACCTTGCTTAGTCATGAAGCGTGTTCCTCACAACAGAGACACGGACAGAAAGACACAGAGTGTGACACAAAGAGCAGGGAGGGGTGACAGGAAGCCACAGAGAATGTGACCAGAGGAACGGGAGATGATGGGAAGACACGGGGAGTGTGACAAGAAGAACAGGAAGAACAGGGGGAGGGTGATAGGAAGGACAGGGGGAGTGTGACAGGAAGGACAGGGGGAGTGTGACAGGAAGGACAGGGGGGAGTGTGATAGGAAGGACAGGGGAGTGTGACAGGAAGGACAGGGGGAGTGTGACAGGAAGGACAGGGAGCGGTGTCAGGAAGAACAGGAAGAAGTGACAGTAAGATAGAGTTGACAGGAAGAGAAGCGAGAGTGTCATAGGAAGAACAGCGGCAGTGTGACAGGAAGGGACAGGGAGACATGAAAGGAAGAAAAGGGAAGGGAGTGACAGGAAGAACAGAGAGAGGGTCGTAGGAAGAATAGGAAGAGGTGACAGGAAGGACAGGGGAGGTGTCAGTAAGATATTGAGAGTGTGGCAGAACAGGAAAAGGTGACAGGAAAAACAGGGAGAGGAGACAGCAAGATACAAAGAGTGAGACAGGAAGAACAGCGAGAGTGCCATAGGGAGAACAGGAAGAGGTGACAGGAGAACAGGGAGTGTGACAGGAAGGACAGGGGTGGGACAGGAAGGACAGGGGAGTGGACAGGAAGGACAGGGGGAGTGTGACAGAAGGACAGGGGAGTGTGACAGGAAGGACAGGGGAGTGTGACAGGAAGGACAGGGGGAGTGTGACAGGAAGGACAGGGGAGTGTGACAGGAAGGACAGGGGAGTGTGACTAGGAAGGACAGGGGGAGTGTGACAGGAAGGACAGGGGGAGTGTGACAGGAAGGACAGGAGGAGTGTGACAGGAAGAACAGGAGGAGTGTGACAGGAAGGACAGGGGAGGGTGACAGGAAGGACAGGGGGAGGGACAGGAAAGACGGAGTGTGAGAGGAAGGACAGGGGAGTGTGACAGGAAGGACAGGAGTGTGACAGGAAGGACAGGAGGAGTGTGACAGGGAGGACAGGGGAGTGTGACAGGAAGGACAGGGGGAGTGTGACAGGAAGGACAGGGGGGGGACAGGAAGGACAGGGGAGGGTGACAGGAAGGACAGAAGGAGTGTGACAGGGAAGGACAGGAGTGTGACAGGAAGGACAGGAGTGTGACAGGAAGGACAGGGAGGAGTGTGACAGGAAGGACAGGAGTGTGACAGGAAGGACAGGGGGAGTGTGACAGGAAGGACAGGGGGGAGTGAGACAGGAAGGACAGGGGGAGTGTGACAGGAAGGACAGGAGTGTGACAGGAAGGACAGGGGAGTGTAGCAGAAGAACAGGGGAGTGTGACAGGAAGGACAGGGGGGAGTATGACAGGAAGGACAGAAAGAGTGGGACAGGAAGGACAGGGGAGTGTGACAGGAAGGACAGGGGGAGTGGGACAGGAAGGACAGGAAGGAGTGTGACAGGAAGGACAGGAGTGTGACAGGAAGGACAGGAGTGTGACAGGAAGGACAGAAGGAGTGTGACAGGAAGGGACAGGGGAGTGTGACAGGAAGGGACAGAAGGAGTGTGATAGGAAGGACAGGAGTGTGACAGGAAGGACAGGAGTGTGACAGGAAGGACAGGAGGAGTGTGACAGGAAGGACAGGAGTGTGACAGGGAAGGACAGGAGGAGTGTGACAGGAAGGACAGGAGTGTGACAGGAAGGACAGGGGAGTGTGACAGGAAGGACAGGGGAGGTGCCATGAAGAACAGGGCGAGTGTGACAGGAAGGACAGGAGGAGTATGACAGGAAGACAGAGTGTGCTATGAAGAATAGGAGTGTGACAGGAAGGACAGAAGGAGTGTGACAGGAAGGACAGGGCGAGTGTGACAGGAAGGACAGGAGGAGTATGACAGGAAGGAGGGGAGTGTGACAGGAAGGACAGGGGAGTGTGACAGGAAGGACAGGGGGAGTGTGACAGGAAGGACAGGAGGAGTGTGACAGGAAGAACAGGAGGAGTGTGACAGGAAGGACAGGGGGAGTGTGACAGGGAAGGACAGGGGAGTGTGACAGGAAAGACCGGAGTGTGACAGGAAGGACAGGGGAGTGTGACAGGAAGGACAGGAGTGTGACAGGAAGGACAGGGGAGTGTGACAGGAAGGACAGGGGAGTGTGACAGGAAGGACAGGAGTGTGACAGGAAGGACAGGAGGAGAGTGTGACAGGGAGGACAGGGGGGAGTGTGACAGGAAGGACAGGGGAGTGTGACAGGGAAGGACAGGGAGTGTGACAGGGAAGGACAGGAGGAGTGTGACAGGAAGACAGAGTGTGACAGGGAAGGACAGGAGTGTGACAGGAAGGACAGGAGGTGTGACAGGAAGGACAGGAGGAGTGTGACAGGAAGGGACAGGAGTGGGACAGGAAGGACAGGGGAGTGTGACAGGAAGGACAGGGGGAGTGTGACAGGAAGGACAGGAGGAGTGTGACAGGAAGACAGAGTGTGACAGGAAGGACAGGAGTGTGACAGGAAGGACAGGAGTGTGACAGGAAGGACAGGGGGAGTGTGCCATGAAGAACAGGGGAGTGCGACAGGAAGGACAGGGGGAGTATGACAGGAAGGACAGAAGGAGGTGACAGGAAGGACAGGGGGAGTGTGACAGGGAAGGACAGGGGGAGTGTGATAGGAAGGACAGAAGGAGTGTGACAGGAAGGACAGGGAGTGTGACAGGAAGGGACAGGAGGTGTGACAGGAAGGACAGAAGGAGTGTGACAGGAAGGACAGGGGGAGTGTGACAGGAAGGACAGAAGGAGTGTGACAGGAAGGACAGGAGTGTGACAGGAAGGACAGGAGTGTGACAGGAAGGACAGGAGGAGTGTGACAGGAAGGACAGGAGTGTGACAGGAAGGACAGGGGAGATGCATGAAGAACAGGGGAGTGTGGACAGGAAGGACAGGGGAGTATGACAGGAAGGACAGAAGGAGTGTGACAGGAAGGACAGGGGGAGGTGACAGGAAGGACAGGGGAGTGTGACAGGAAGGACAGAAGGAGTGTGACAGGAAGGACAGGAGTGTGACAGGAAGGACAGGAGTGTGACAGGAAGGACAGAAGGAGTGTGACAGGAAGGGACAGGGAGTGTGACAGGAAGGACAGAAGGAGTGTGACAGGAAGGACAGGAGTGTGACAGGAAGGACAGGAGTGTGACAGGAAGGACAGGAGGAGTGTGACAGGAAGGACAGGAGTGTGACAGGAAGGACAGGAGGAGGGTGACAGGAAGGACAGGAGTGTGACAGGAAGGACAGGGGAGTGTGACAGGGAAGGACAGGGGGAGTGAGCCAGAAGAACAGGGCAGAGTGTGACAGGAAGGACAGGAGGAGTATGACAGGAAGACAGAGTGTGACAGGAAGGACAGAAGGAGTGTGACAGGAAGGACAGGGGCGAGTGTGACAGGAAGGACAGGAGGAGTATGACAGGAAGACAGAGTGTGACAGGAAGGACAGGGGGAGTATGACAGGAAGACAGAGTGTGACAGGAAGGACAGAAGGAGTGTGACAGGAAGGACAGGGCGAGGGTGACAGGAAGGACAGGAGGAGTATGACAGGAAGACAGAGTGTGACAGGAAGGACAGGGGAGTGTGACAGGAAGGACAGGGTGAGTGTGACAGGAAGGACAGGAGGAGTATGACAGGAAGACAGAGTGTGAGAGGAAGGACAGGGGGAAGTGACAAGGAAGAGCAGGGAGAGGTGACAGGGAATTAAGGGAGAGATGACACAATAAGCAAGGAGGGGACAGGAAGACCCTGGGAATTGTGACGTCAGACTCGAGGAGGTGAAAGGGGACACAGGAGAGTGACAGGGCGGGAGCGCAGAGGACACAGGTGCCCCAAGGCTCCCACAGCCCCAGCAATGCTAAGCGCGGACAACGGGTGAAGAGATGCGACTGTGCTGTGCCGTGCCGCAGGATGCTCTAGGCACGGCCCACAGCCATCCCGAAAATCACCAGGAAACACCAAATCTAACCACTGACCTGACTGGAAGCTTGAGGATTTTCACGTCAGCTCACCAGCCATGCTTCGCCTGCTGCAGGGACGGTGACCCTAGTTAGATTCCAAGTCTCCGCGCATGTGTACCCAGGTCCTCAGGAACGCGGCATTATTGGATGGCATGCTTTTTGTGAATTAGGCTTTTCTTACATAACCAGGACAAATAAAAATCATGTATCACATAGTAAATGAAGCAAAGTCAATTTTGCTTTGCTTCATTTCATAGACAGATCATAACATATGATCTGTCTTTATATGTTATCCATATTTAAAAATACCATCATGTGAATTTTGTAATGAAACTTGAAAAACGGTATCAATAAAAGTCCCTCCCCCTCGTTTGGGCCACACCCATTGGTGTGGCCTCCTGATGGAGGTTGGGCTCCCTCCTGGCGGGCTCAGGAGAAAGTCCCATGGGCTGAGGGCACCGACCTTACCCCTGTGCTGTCTCTCCAGCCCTGACAAAACTCTCTTGTGTTTTCACAGAAGTTCCATTCTCCACATAAATGTGACAAAACCCTGTCGACATTTCAGAGCCCACAGACGGTGTGTGCCCGCAGAGGGGTGCATCTGCCCTCCCCCAGGGTCAAACGCCAAGCTGCATACGGCAAAGGGAAATGTGAATGAGATAAGTCTGAGCACGCTTGACTAGGATGCCCAAAGCTGTTGCCCCAAAAGAGAACAAAGCGAGGGCCAGGCCCAGGGGCCCTGAGCACTTCCGGCGGAGAGAGGAGCCCCCCTCACCCTCCCAAAGTCCATTCAGCCAATTCTGAGTGTCAAGAATGACCCCCAAGCAGCTCCTCTGGGCAAGAGGGAGGGATGCGCAGTCCGGAGGGTGCCCTGACCCCTGTCAGGGAAACGCAGAACAGACCCGACAGTCCCCGCAGGAGCAGACAGGAAGGGGCTTAGCTGGGGCCCTTGACGGTGACCCTGGTTCTCTCCAGGACACAGGGAGTCCAGTGTTGACCAGCTGTGCCTACAAACTCAAACCCATTAGCAACCAGCCCCACCCTCCACCCACACCCTCCACCCTTCCACACCTCCCCCCCCCCATACCTCTCCTCTACCCACCCCTCCACCCTGCCCTCACAACCACTCCAGACCCTCCACTACCACACACACCTTCCCTTCACCTATGATGCTTGCACCCTGGGCAAGGAAGCATTCAGGAGGGCATGGCAAGGCCGGGTGTGGTCAGTGTCTGGCCCTGGGCTGCGGGTGAGGTGCCGTCTCGACTCCTCAGAGCCGCTCTCACGGGGACAAGGGCTGTGTGCAAGGTGCAGCTGCTGCTGCCTGGGGCACGCCTTGGCCCGGTCGGGTCAGCCCTGGCCTCTGAGACTTTCCATACTCTAGCCATACTGAGGTACATGCCGGAACACAGACAGGCACACACAAGCACTCACAGAGGCACACACACCACACACAGGAATATACAAGAACACAGACATATACAAACACATATAGGCACACGCAGGCAGACACATACAGAGGCACACAGATACATACAAATACACATAGGCACAAGAGTCATACAGGGGCACACACAGACACACAGGCACACAGGTACACACACATACAGGTGTACTTAGACACAAGCACACACAGAGGCACACAGCCGCTCTTCACCAGAGAACTTGGCGGCAGGAGTCCAGGATGAGCTCACAGCTGTCATCGGCGCTCTGTCCAAGAAGCATGGGGTAGGTGACTCCAGATACTCTGAGGGGACAGAGGGACAGCCGCTTTCTGCACTGTCATCAGCTGCCTGTGCAGGGAGGCAGCTCTGTAATCTTGGGAAACTGGAAAAGTGACCTGAGAAGAGCAGGCGACTCCTCAAGGTGCGGAGAACTGCAGGCGCAGTGTGTCCCAGCCGCTGGCTGTCAGCCACAATCCTGTCACCAGCCAACAGCCCCTGTCACCACCATGGGCACCCTGTCACCACCACACCGTCCCCATCACAGCCCACAATCCCTGTCATCAGTCCACAGTTCTCGTCACCATCACACAGTTCCTGTCACCATCACACAGTCCCTGTTACCCCACATACTCTCGTCACCACACACAGTCCTCGTCACCATACACAGTCCCTGTCACCTACACAGTCTTCATCACCACCACACAGTCCCTGTCACCACCACACAGTCCTCATCACCACACACAGTCCTCGCTCACCACCACAGTCCTCGCTACCACCACACAGTCCTCATCACCACCACAGTATTCTCGTCACCATCACACAGTCCTTGTCACCATCACACAGTCCCTGTCACCATCTCACAGTCCCTGTCACCACCACACAGTCCTTGTCACCATCACACAGTCCTCATCACCACCACACAGTACTCGTCACCATCCACACAGTCCCTGTCACCATCACAAGTCCCTGTCACCATCACACAGTCCCTGTCACCATCACACAGTCCCTGTCACTCACACAGTCCCTGTCACCATCACACAGTCCTCGTCACCACCACACAGTCCTCGTCACCACCACACAGTCCTCATCACCATCACACAGTCCCTGTCACCATCACACAGTCCCTCTGTCACGTCACACAGTCCTCGTCACCACCACACAGTCCTCGTCACCATCACACAGTCCCTGTCACCACCACACAGTCTTCATCACCACCACACAGTCCCTGTCACCACCACAGTCTTCATCACCACCACACAGTCCCTGTCACCACCACACAGTCCTCATCACCACCACACAGTCCTCGCTCACCACCACACAGTCCTCGCCACCACCACACAGTCCTCATCACCACCACACAGTACTCGTCACCATCACACAGTCCTTGTCACCATCACACAGTCCCTGTCACCATCACATAGTCCTTGTCACCACACACAGTCCTTGTCACCATCACACAGTCCTCGTCACCACCACACAGTACTCGTCACCCATCACACAGTCCCTGTCACCATCACAAGTCCCTGTCACCACCACACAGTCCTCGTCACCACCACACAGTCCTCATCACCATCACACAGTCCCTGTCACCATCACACAGTCCCTGTCACCGTCACACAGTCCTCGCCACCATACACAGTTCTGCGTCACCATCACACAGTCCCTGTCACCACCATACAGTCCCTGTCACATCACACAATCCCTGTGACATCACAGTCCTCGTCACCATAACATAGTCCCTGTCACCACCACACAGTCTTCATCACCACCACACAGTCCCTGTCACCACCACACAGTCCTCGTCACCACCACACAGTACTCGTCACCACCACACAGTCCTCGCGCCACCACACAGTACTCGTCACCATCACACAGTCCCTGTCACCACCACACAGTCCTCATCACACACAGTCCTCGTCACCACCACACAGTCCTGCACCACCACACAGTACTCGTCACCACCACACAGTACTTCGACCATCACACAGTCCCTTGTCACCATCACACAGTCCCTGTCACCATCACACAGTCCCTGTCACCACCACACAGTCCTTGTCACCATCACACAGTCCTCGTCACCACCACACAGTCCTCGCTACCATCACAAAGTCCCTGTCACCATCACACAGTCCTGTCACCACCACACAGTCCTTGTCACCCATCACACAGTCCTCGTCACCACCACACAGTACTTGTCACCATCACACAGTCCCTGTCACCATCACAGTCCTGTCACCATCACACAGTCCCTGTCACCACCACACAGTCCTTGTCACCATCACACAGTCCCTGTCACCATCACACAGTCCTCGTCACCCATCACACAGTTCTCGCCACCATCACACAGTCCCTGTCACCACCATACAGTCCTCGTCACCATCACACAGTCCCTGTCACCATCACACAGTCCTGTCATCATCACACCACCCCTGTCACCATCACACAGTCCTCGCCACCATCATAGTCCCTGTCACCGCTACACAGTCCTCGTCACCATCACACAGTTCTGCCACCATCACACAGTCCCTGTCACCACCATACAGTCCTCGTCACCATCACACAGTCCCTGTCACCATCACACAGTCCCTGTCATCACACTGTCCTGTCACCACCACACAGTCCTCGCCACCACCACAGTCCTCGTCACCATCACATAGTCCTTGTCACCATCACACAGTCCCTGTCACCATCACACTATCCCTATCACCACCACACAGTCCTTCGTCACCACCACACAGTCCCGTCACCATCACATAGTCCCCTGTCACCAACACACACAGTCCCCTGTCTCCGCACACAGTCCTGGCTACTCATCACACAGTCCCTGCTCACCATCACAAGTCCCTGTCACCACTCACACTGTCCCTGTCACCACCACACAGTCCTCGCTCACCATCACAAGTCCCTGTCACCATCACACAGTCCCTGTCACCATCACACTGTCCCTGTCACCACCACACAGTCCTCGCACTCACCACACAGTCCTCGTCACCATACAGTCCCGTCACTGTCACACAGTCCCTGTCACCGTCATACACAGTCCTCGCCACCATCACAAGTCCTCGTCACCACCACACTGTCCCTGTCACCATCACACTGTTCCCTGTCACCGCCACACACAGTCCTCGCCACCATCACACAGTCCTCATCACCACCACACAGTCCCCGTCACCACCACACAGATCTCGTCACCACCACACAGTCCTCGTCACCATCACACAGTCCCTGTCACTCGTCACACAGCCCTGCTACCACCACACAGTCCTTGTCACCACACACAGTCCCGCTCTTCACCACCACACAGTCCTTGTCACCATCACACAGTCCCTGTCAGCTCACACAGTCCTCGCCACCATCACACAGTCCCTGTCACCGTCACACAGTCCTCGCCACCATCACACAGTCCTCGCTACCATCACACAGCACCCGCTACCACCACAGTCCTCGCCACCACCACACAGTTCTTGAATTACCATCACACAGTCCCTGTCACCATCACACAGTCCCTGTCACACCATACAGTCCTTCACACCATCACACAGTCCCTGTCACCATCACACAGTCCCCTGTCACCACCACACAGTCCCTGTCACCATCACAGTCCTCGCACTACCACACAGTCCTCGCTCACCACCACACAGTTCTCGATTACCATCACACAGTCCTCTCGCCACCACCACACAGTTCTCGTTACCATCACACAGTCCTCGCCACCATCACACACAGTCCCTGTCACCATCACACAGTCCCTGTCACACTCACATAGTCCTCGTCACCATCACACAGTCCCTGTCACCCTCACACAGTCCCTGTCACCACCATACAGTCCCTGTCACATCACACAATCCCTGTGACATCACAGTCCCGTCACCATCACAGTCCCTGCCAGCATTGCTCAGTTCCTGTCACCATCGCAGTCTCTTCCACACAGTTCCTCTCACCATCACTCAGTCTCTGTCACTGTGTGGGTCTATCACCACCACTTGGCCCCTGTCAGTCCACAGCCCCCTGCACCACTGTGGGCGGCTTAGAGAGCACCTTGTTGCATTGTGCTGTGGGGCGGTGGCCTCACCCCTGGAGGCAGGACTGGCTGAGTCCCACGTTGCCATGACAAACTGTCCCACCCATGGCTGAATGCTCTCCTTGTGCCACCCTGCACATGCCTGCCCGTGCCAGGCCAGGGCACGGGGCCGTGATTTATCCAGTTCCCTGACAGCCTGGCGCCCAGACGGCTGATTTCACAGCTAATTGCTGCTAATAGGGCGCAGCATTGAGGGGCTGCCGCTGCCCTGGCAACGGAGCCCGTGCTCTCCTGCAATGCCGCAGATTCTACCCAGTGCTCTCAGCTCTAGGCACCAGCGCCAGGGAGGGCAGTCGAACAGAAGTGGACACAAAGGAGGCCCCAGGGGCTAATGAGCATCCTGACCCTGGGCCACCAGGGCGTGGAGACATCAGAAGTGTGGGGCCCGCGCTCTGGTGCCGCACAGAGGGTGGCGCCCGGCAGCCCCAACACGTGGCACTGGGGACTCCTGACTTGTCAAGGCAAAAGCAAATATTTTTAACATTCTGAGCAAGGTTCTCCCAAACCTCCCCCCCAAATGAAGAGAGGAGCCAAAGCAGCTCTGGCCCACACACAGGAGAAAGTGTTTCGCTCTGTGTCCAGAGCAGGCCAGGAGGGCACAGGCATGGCTGAAATGGAGCCCTGACACAGTGGGACGGCCCTGGCAGAAACTGAGGCCCGGGCTCAGCCCCTACCACCCTCACCAGCAGCATTCTGCTCCTGAGTCCACTCCCTCTTGCAAATGCTGGTGGCAATGTGACCCAGGAGCCTGGGAAGCTCCAGAGGCAGCGCACCCGACCCTGGACCCTCGTGGACCCAGCAGACGTCGGATTCACACGGGGAGTTCTGCACAACTCCTTTGGGGCTCCAGCCTCAGCTTTTATCTGTAGCCACAGGCGCTGGCTTGCCGGGGATGACAGGGAGCGACAGGAATCTTGGGGTCACAGGAGTCACAGAGACCCCAGGGACCACAGGGAGTGGGTTAAATGGAGACAGTGGCTTACGCTGGCGCTGTAAAGCCCCGGATTCCAACTCTGGCCGTTGACCTCAGAGAACCCTGGGGACCAGGAGAACAGCTCAGAGCTCTACTCACTTGACTAGCAGAGGAACAGGTTTTACAGGAGGCGGGACCCCCGAGGTGCCATGCCTCCTCCTCACGCACGCATTCACCTCACTGCCCAGCACCCGTCCACCCACTGTTCAGGAGCATACACCATCATCCAACTTGTCTGCCTGTCCACCACCAATGTGTCTGTCCATCCAACAATATCCACCCCAGCATCCACCATCATCCATTCATTCAGCCACTGCCCACGTGTCTTTCATCCATTCATTCATTCACCCAGCCACCATCCATCCATTCTTCCATTTGTCTGCCCATTCATCAATCTATCCATGATTGATTCATGATCGATTCATCCACCCTTCCGCTCTGTGCATCTGTCCATTCTAGATGGCTACCCACCTGCCTGTTTATCTACCCACATGTTCATTCACTCATCCATTCATCTCTCCACCTACTTGTCAATCCATGCAGACAAATATGGATAAACCATGTTTTTACCAAAAAAAAACCAGTAAGACCAAAGTAACATCTAAATACATAAAATAGGGCCTGAGCCGATAGCCCAGCGGGTAGGGCATTTGCCTTGCATGCGGCCGGCCCATGTCGGCCCGGGTTCGATCCCTGGCATCCCAGGTGGTCCCCGAGCACCGCCAGGAGTAATTCCTGAGTGCAGAGCCAGGAGTAACCCCTGAACATCGCCAAGTGGGCCCAAAAAGCAAAAATAAATAAATAAATAAATAAATAAATAAATAAATAAATAAAATATAGATGTCTGTCAAAACAAACTAATGACATACAACAAATTAGTCCTAATTAATATTTACAAAATCATACCACACTCCTGGATGCTCTGGCCTCAGGTTCAAACCCAGGTAGTGCTAACCAGCACCTGACAAGAGTTCAATGCCTCTGCCGTGACCACAGGTGACCATGAACCAAGCATGGTCCTCTACCACAGCATTGTCAGACTGTCTCTCCAGCAAGGAGCTGTGCCTGAGCTCCTCCCAGCTGAGCTGTCGGCACATGAGGACTACAGGAGTTTCTAGGCATCTTCAGTCACTGACCAGCACTGTGGAGTCTTTCAAACCTTGACATCTGCCTGCCCTACACAGGTAATGGCCCCATGTTCTGAGATATGTGTTTGGATGATATCAAGAGTCTCAGCAGCCTTGCTCCTCAAGAGGGCCAAGGGTGAGGCCATGCTTCTTCCTGGGGCCGGGATGGGACAAGGAGCGAATCAAAAAAACATCCCCATCCTCATGCTCATGTGACTGGACAGAGGCTGAATGTGTGCTTCAAGAAGATGAAAGATCTGAGGTCCTTCATATTTGGGAAGCTGGAGCTGTAGTTCGGGAGCACCATGGCTACTGCCCCTGTGGCGTGATCCTCTTCAGGGGTCAGATTTACCCTCTGGTGCAGCCAAAGCTTGGCCTGGGGCAAGCAGAGGGTACCGTCTGCCTAGTCTGGTGACTTCCTTTTTTTCCAGAGTGCATGTCTGAACCAGCTACAGATATACCAGGGGGCTGATGGAGTCGTGCTTAGGCCACACTTCTCTGGCTACATCCGCCTTCGGGGACACACTGGGAGGTGTCCCAAGCACGCCAGATGATGAGCTCCCGGGGTGGGGATACATGTTCCAGCTCTCCCATCCGCTCCTCCAGCTGGGACGGTAGTGAGTGGCTGGTCCATGGAGCTGCCAGGAGAGCCTGGGAAGGTCAGTGAGGGAGAGAGGCTGTGCTCGGAGGAGCATTAAACAGTGGGACCCATTTCCTAGCACCTGAAAGATGAATCTGTGGCTTACTTAAGCTCTAGTTTATTTTCCTCTCCCCAGAAATGAAAATATGCTTTTGGTCACTGAAATCACTTTTTTGGATTCTGGCCACACTAATCTTGGTGAGTGCAGGTGGTGTCCATGTAGTAGACGATCAAGATGCCAAATCAAGTTTGATCCCACCGTGGGAGTCTGGGTGTGGGCAGTTGGGTCCTTGGGCTCCGGACAGAGGCAAGATGGCAAGTGGTGAACCATGGGTGCTCCAGATCTGGCCACTCCCCAACCCCCCATCAGCCACTCCCATATGGATCCTAGTAGCCCAGGGAGCCATTTTCAGGTGTAGGAAGCAGAGATAGCACCAATGTAAAGAGTTTAAGATTGTCTGCATCCACCAGGTGTATTCAAGACTTCGGGTATAGCCAAAACTTAGGTGTATTTGTGGTTCAGGAGTATATTTGATGCTCAGGTGCTCCATCTATGGCTCAGGTGAATCCATTGGGGCTAGGTGCATCTGTGAAGCTTTCAAGCATTAGCCTCAGCTTTTAGGCACAGATGTGGCTCAGACTTACATCCATGATTGATAAAGTGCTATCAATGACTCATGACTCAGTGTACCTATAGCCTAGGTGTGACCATGGCTCTAGGCAGATCCACAGGATATTCCTGAACCACAGATATACTTGAGTCTTAAACAGTGGATCAGGAATATCCTGTGGCTCAGGTATATCTGTGACTCCAGTGTATCTGTGGCTCAGATGTGATCTGTGGCTCAGGAATATCCATGACTCAAGCGCATATATCTGTGACTCAGACTTGTACCCAAGGCTCAAGTGTCCATTACTCAAATACATGTGACTCATGTCTTGCTCCGGGGTTCAGCTGTATCCTTGGCTGATGCATCTGTGGACTCAGGGGTATCTGCCCAAGCACATATCTGTAACTCAGGCTAGTATCTGTGGCCCAGGTGTATCCATGGAATTCAAATGTATCCATGGCTCAATCTCTGGCACAAAAGTTATCTGTAACTCAGGTAGAGCATCTATGTGGCTCATTCCATGGCTCAGGTGTACCCATGGCTCACAGGCACATTCGTAGCTTAAGGCATATCCATGGCTCAGATGTATTTGTAACTCAGGCAGGTGTACCTCCAGTGGCTTCACGTATCTGTGGCTCAATTTATGGCCTCGGGTGTATCTGTAGCTCAATTCATGGCCTCAGGCGTATCTGTGGCTCTCTCTATGGCTCAGGTTCATCTGTGGCTCAATCATACTCAGGTGTATCTGTGGCTCTGACATATCTATGGCTCAGGTATATCCATGGCTCAATCGGTAGCTCAGGTGTATCTGTGGCTCAGATATCCTGGCTCAATCTGTGGCTCAGGTATATCTGTGGCGTAATATCTAGCTCAGACATATCTATGGCTCAGGACATATCCAGGCTTAGACATATCAGCAAGGCTCAATCTGTGGCTCAGTTGTAGCCACGGATGTATCTGTGACTCAGGTTTGTGACTCGGGCATATCTATGACTCAGGGGTATCTTTGCTAGAAACATCTGCAACTCAGGCTATATCTGTGGCCCAGGTGTATCCATGGTTCAAATGTGAATCCATGAAGCTTAATCTGTGGTGCAGATGTTATCTGTAACTCAGGCAGGCATCTATGTGGCTTAATCCATGGCTCAGGCATACCCATGGCTTAGAAGGCGCATCTGTAGATAAGGTATACCCATGGCTCAGATAAGTAACCGTAACTCCCAGGGCAGGCTTTTATCAGTACTCGAGGTCTATCTGTGGCTCAATCCATGGCTCAGGCGTATCTCTGGCTCAGCCATATCTAAGGGCTCAGGCATATCCACGGCTCAATCTGTAGTTCAGGTGTCTGGCTCCAGACATATCTGTGGCTCAGTGGCTGGCAGACATATCTAAGGCTCAATTGACTATCCATGGCTCAGAAATATCCATGAAAGCTCACTCTCTGGCTCGAGTTGTATCCTTGACGGCTTATCTGTGACTCAGGTTTATTTGTGACTCAGGCATATCTTTGACTCAGAGTATCTTTGGCTCAGAAATATCTGCAACTCCAGGCTGGGTATCAGTTCCTAGGTGTATCCATGGTTCAAATGTATCCATGGACTCAATCTGTGGTGCAGATGTTATCTGTAACTCAGGCAGGCATCTATGTGGCAATCCATGGCTCGAGGTACTCATGGCTTAGAGGCGCATCTGTAGCTAAGGCATATCCATGGCCTCGGAGTGCTATCGTAACTCAGGCAGGCGTATCAGTAGCTCAGGTGTATCTGTGGCTCCTCAATCTGACTTGGGGTGTATCTATGGACCAATTCTATGTCTCAGGTGTATCTTTGGCTTCGGACAAATCTATGGTCCAGACATATCTGTGGTGGCTCAATCCATGGCTCAGACATATCTATGGTTCAGGTATATCCAAGGTTAATCTGTAGCTCAGGTGTATCTGTGGCTCCAAGAATTCTAGCTCAATCTGTAGCTCAGGTGTATGCATGGCTCAGACATTATCTGTACCCAATCCTTGGCTCATGTATCTGTGGCTCAATATGTGGCTCAAACATATCCTTGTACTCAGACATATCCATGGGCCCAATCCAAACCTAGAGCCATAGGCTCAGGATTGTTTCTGTGGCTCTGATTTATCTGTGGATCAGACATTATCTATGGGTCACTCACGGACCTCAGGTGTACCTAAAAGCCCAATCTGTGGGCTAAACCGGTGGCTCAGGCTTCATCGTGTCTCAGCATCATATTCTTTGCTCAGTATATGCATGGTTTCAATCTGTGGCTCAGGAGTATCCATGGCTAAGGGTATCTATGTTTCAAGTGTATCTGTGAAAGCTCAGATGTACTTACTCATGGGTAAATCTGTGGCTCAGGCATTATTTAGGTGTACCCGTAGCTTAGGCATATTTGTGGCTTAAGTGTATCTTGTGGCTCAATCTATGAAGCTCTGTGGTTTAGGTGTATTGTGTCTCAATCTGGCTCAGGCACACTTTAGGTGTATCCATGGCTGTGTATTTGTGGTGCAACCCATGGGCCTTGAAATCCATGGTTTAGATATATCTGTAGTTCAATCTGTATCTCAGGTATATCTGTGGCTCTGAGTTGCATATGTGGGTTGTCACATCTGTGGCTCAATCCATGGTGGCTGGGGTGTATCCATGGCTAAGGTATTAGTAGCGTGGGTAAGAGACATTTCTGTGGTTCAGGCATATATTTGGCTTAAGTGTTCTGTGAAGCTTAGTCCATAAGCTCCAAGTGTATCTGTGGTTAGGTGTATCTTGGTGGCTCAGGCATATTCTGGACCAAGGTGTATTTGTGAAAGCTTGCTCCAATCCATGGCTCATGTGACCTTTGCCAGTCATATCTCTGACTCGAGGGATACTTCGTGGCTCAGGTGTATTTTTGGCTCAGCTCCATCTGTGTTTCAGGCATACCTAGGCTCAGTAATTGATGCTCGGGCCTATCCATGGCTCAGGTGTGTTCAACTTCTCAGTAGTTATCCAAGGAGCAGGTGTATCCATGTATCAGTACATCTATGGCTCCAGATATATCTTGAGTGGCTTAAATGGTTCCAGTATCCATGGTATCCATGGCTCAGGTGTATCTATAGCTCAGGATTGTTCAGGTGTATCTGTCTCAGGGTGTATCTGTGGCTCGGTGTATCTGAAGATCAGGCATATCAGTGGCTCAGGGATGGAAAGTACATCCATGTCTCAGACATATTTGTGGCTCAGGTGTAGCATGACTTTCAGGGATATCCGTGGCTCAGGATGGCTCAAGATTATTCATGGATCAAATGTATCTATGAAACAGGATGCGTTCAGGTGTATTTATGGCTCAGGTGCTCAGGATCAGGTGTATCTGTGGTTCAGGGATGGCCCAGCTGTATCCGTGGCTTCAAGGTGTATCCGTGTCTCAGGATGGTTCAGGTATAACCATGGTTCAAGGATTTCTGTGGCTCATGTATCCTCAGGTAGATACATCTTGTGTCTCTGGTGTATCCATAGCTTAAGAGTGTATCTGTGGCTCATCTGTGGGTGTATCTGTGGCTCAAGCATGTCCCATGGCTTGGTGTATCTAAGGCTAGCTGTATCAATGACTCAGTCTCGGGTAAAGGTATCTGACGAACACCCAGGTGCAACCCCAGAGCTGCAGGGAGGCTCCAGCTGGTCTCTGACAGGGTAGGCCTAGGATCTAAGCAGTACCAAGGTATCCCCCTCCCAGCTTCGTTCCCAAGGGCAGTCTTGCCCCCAGAACTCTGACTATGCTTACTGCTTTGCTGACACCTGAGATGCTCTGAACCACTGTGGGCACTGAGGGGCTCCTGCAGTCAGAGTACTCGGCAAGAAATGAATGGGATATCTCTGTGGGATTCAGTTCTTTTTAAAGTACACAACAGAATATGAGCTTTCTTCCAGCTCTCCTCCACCCTGCACCCCTGGCTCGGCTGGAAAAGGCTGACCCCTTGACACTCCTAGTAAGGGGCTCCAGAGTGACCTGAAGGACATGCTCAGGGCTCACAGGTCAGTCCTATATGGGCACTCTCTATTGTTTCCATCCTTCCCCCTCAGCTCCTCATCTCTCCAGCAGGGCACTGGGGATGGGGTGTGTGGGCTGAGGCCATGGGGAGGAGAAGAGTTGTGCCTCGAGTACCTGAGATTTGAGCACTCCAGGCTGAGACTGAGGGTGCATGTATGCTTGGATTGTGTGTGTGTGTGTGTGTGTGTGTGTGTGAAGACAGGAAGGTGTGGAGATGGAGTCAGAGACAGGTGTGTAGAGACGGGTTTGGAAAGAAGGTGTGCAGACAGGTGCAAGAGAGAATGTGGCAAGATGGTGAGAGGGGCGTGTGGGGTTAGGGGTGTGCAGAGACAGGTGTGTAGTTATGGTGCATAGTCATGAGTATGCAGTAGAGGCAGTGTGCAGAGATGGGTATGTAGTTATAGTGTGTAGTTAGTGGGTGTGCAGAGGTTTGTGTGCAAGATGGGTGTGTAGTTATGGGTGATGACAGGTCTACCAAACACCTCCCCATTGCATGGAGGATCCTGCCCACCCACCTTTTCAGGGTCGTTCAGGACACAGTAGATGGCAGTTCCTGGGGGACCAGACGGGGCTTCAGAGAGCCGGTCTCTGCCTCAACACACAGTGCCTCTCACTGGCCACACACTATGCCCTGAGCTCATGTCATGCTGGTGACGCCAAGCCTTGGCATTGGCTCTAGCCGCTGCCTGAGCAGAAGGGTCACTCCACCATGATCAGTGGCTTTGCCGTTGGTCACATGGCGAGGTAGTAGTGGCGGCATGCTGCCAGGTGCCCCTGGGTAATCGGAAGGGGCTTTACTGCACGCTGCACGGAGCTGTGTGTAGGCTACAGGCTGAGGGGCCAGTGGGAGCAGAGACTTTGCCCTGGGCCCCCCGAGGGTAAACGGAAACATCCCTCGTGATTTCTCCTTGCACACAGGGCAGGGATGCTTGAGTCATGCTCTCCAAAGGAGGGGAGACCACCACTGAGTGGCCCCCTCCTGGGCCCCAGACACTGCTACTCTAGCTCATTGGCTGTGAGGGAACCTTAGTACATGACCCGCCTCTACAGATGACCCTCAACACTGATGACCCTTGGGCGGAGCAAATAGCCCAGCGGTAGGGCATTTGCCTTGCATGCGGGCTGGTGTGCCGGCCCGGGTTCGATCCCCGGCATCCATATGGTCCCGAGCACCGCCAGGAGTAATTCCTGAGTGCAGAGCCAGGAGAAACCCAGCATTGCCGGGTGTGACCCAAAAAAGCAAAAAAAAAAAAAAAAAACAAAACACTGATGACACTCGGCTTCCCTGATGACCCTCAACACTGATGACCCTTGGTACTGTTGTGAAATCTTTGGCACTGGTCCCCCTAGGTACTGATGACCCACAGTACTGTTGATCCCCCTCGGCACTGATGACCTGCGACACTGGTAACCTCGATACTGATGACCATTACACTGTAACCCTCAGTGACCCTCGGCACATGACTCCAGAAGTACTGGATGACCTCAGGTACCCCCCTGGGTACTAATGATGGTAGTGATGACCCTTGGCACTGATGACCTTGGTACTGATCCCTCTTGGTACTGATCTCTCTTGGTACTGATGACCAGCGTACTGATGGCCTCAGCACCCCAGGCAGGTACCAGCATTTCTTCTTGATGGCATCAGCAGGCAGCCACAGGGTTCACATCTCTGACGGGACACAGAGGTAGGCATGGTCCAGTGGGGAGGAGCACTTGTTGAAGGGAATCTCTGGATTTCTCTTTACCTACTGCTTTTTGTTTGTAATTACTTGGGGTGAAGTACAGCCTCTCGCTTTTAATAATGGAGGCCGGGGCCATCCCAGCAACACTCATCCCAACAAACCCCACCTGATGGTTGAGTCTGTGGCTCAGGCCTGGCTGAAGCGCTGCATGAGTCTCACGGCTGGGCATGCAGGTGGGCACCTGGCTCATCCATCAGGTGCTGAGGACTGAGCTCGGGCCTTACTCAAGGCTTCCAAGCAGTGCTGCAGCCTTTGAGCTCTCTGCTGGGTCCCTCCAATGCCTTCAGTTAGGGGCTGTGTCTTCTGCACACACACCTGAGCGGGGTCAACCGCCTCAGGTGCCCATATTTAGCTGGAATCAGCACAGAGCATAGAGATGGGCGGCGAAAGGGAGATCTGGGGTGGGTACAGGCACGGCTCTGATGGATAGCGCCTTGTGCAGTGGCGAGCAGGGGCTGGTCTAGGACAGAGCAGGGGCTGGTCTGGGAGATAGGCCTGATATAGAATAACAGACAGGGACATGCTGAATGAGGTGGACAAAACCACGTGTGGCAGATGTTGGAATCTCGTGCTCTGGCCGGACTACATGATAGGACAGAGGCTGCGTACTCTTGCCAGCTGCCCTCGGCCATCTGCTTGTGGATGGTGCTGCAGCATCTGCTGCGCAGCCCGGTGCTGAGGCGGAAGCCGAGTTCCCACCCACTCTGCGATGTGAGACTACATGCGTGGTAGGAAGAAAGAATTAGTGAAAACATTCCCAGGTGATGGGATCACTGGGGATTTAAAATCACCCAGCATTTTCTAGACTTTCCTTGTAAAAGTATTTAATATAAAGCAGGAATTTTAGTAAAAACATGATTTCTTGCCTTGGAGATTTATGTTGGTGGCTGCCCTGTAGCCCAGCTGTGACACTTTGCTAGCCTGGACCATGCCACACTTATCATAGCTTGTGATAGTGTCTCAGTCCATGTTATATTGCACTGGTTCTGCTAATCCATCAATCCACATATGACCCACCTATCCATGTAACTACCTATTCACCCCACCCATTTATATTCAACGTACACATCCACTCATACCACATACACCATCCATTCATCCGCTCGTGTATCAAACAACATAATCAATCTATCCATATAGTTCTCCATTTCTCTTCAATATCCGTCATCCATCCATCCGTCATCCATCCATACATCCATCCATCATCCATCCATCCCCATCCATCCATCCATCCATCCATCAACATATGTCCATCATTCATCATTTAAAATCCACTCACTCATCCATCATCCTACATCATCCTCCATCATCCACTCCATCATCCACCCATCATCCACCCATCATAACCCAATCACCCACCATCATACTTTCCATCATCCTGCCCATTGCCCACCATCTCACCCCACACACATCATCCATCATCATTCACTCCATCCCAGCATCCATCCCACCATCTCTCCATACACCCACTCTGGAGCTCAGCTGTTTGCCTCAGGTCCTGCCCTAAGAGTTACAGTCCTGATAAGGCCTCCTTCCTGCTCTTTATGGCCAATCCTGGAAGGGAGAACTGCTGTCAGAATCTAGAAGAAATCTTTCCTTCTGGAGAGAGGAGGCTCTGAAGGCACCGTCCATAGGGCAGGGACCCATGGCCTGTCAGTGGATGAGCATTGAGCCTGGTTGTGTTCTTGAGGCCGAGATTTACTTTCCAAAGCTCTAGTCTCTGCTTTCTGAATCTCAGTTGGCGATCTTTTGATAGAGACAGGGAGACCTCCCACACTCAGGGTGCAACGAGGACTTGGGGACATTCCGTAGAAAGAGAGGGCCAGTGAGCTGAGCCGCAGGGCAGGGTTACCATGTGTCAGAAGGAGGGCCTGTGACCCTGCCCCATGTCAGCAGTACCTGTTGCTGAGATGGGCTTCTGTGTGGAGACCAGTGTCTGGGGCAGGGGAAGTCAGCCAACAGACACTGTGCTTCCAGCTAGCATTGATGAGACCACAGGCGGCATGGTGGGCTGTAGCTGGCACCTGGGAAGGTGGATTAAAACAACGAGAGCCACTGCCCCCTCTGCAGGGATCTGATGTGAGGAGAGCCGAAGTCTCAGAGCTGTGGTGAGTAAAGGGCCCCTGTTCTGGTGATTTCCTGCCGATGCTACCATAGATCCGGGGTCCCAGGCCCTCCCAGCCACCTCAAAATACTCTGATTGCGCGCAGATGAGCGGCGTGAGAAGCTGTCTCATTCTGCAGCCCACCCTGCTCCTCTGCACGAGAAGCCCAGCTTTGTCTAGCTACACTCAAGGATCAACAGCAGAGGACGATGCGCCTGTGGCTGCGTCCAGTTAAGGGGCCTGAGCCTCCATGGCTGCCTCCTGCCCAGGGCCAGCTGAGAGTGGCTGTGGCCCCCTCACCACCTTCCTTGGTGCTTTGGGGGCTAAGGCTACTGAGCCTGCCCCAGCGTCAGGGTGGGGGCTCCTGGCTCCCTCACCCATCTGCCTAGAAGTAGGAGTACACAGTGTTTCCTAGGGCGGAGAGTACACTGCCTTTCTCCTGGAACTCCTAGCCCAACTCCCACCAAGCCCAGGGTCCCAGCGCTTCTGGCCGGACACACGGCTGCTGGGAGGTGGCAAAGGAGCACAGGCCAGCATGGCAGCAGTGCAAGACCTTAGTATGGCGAGTGCGGGGCATCAGCATGGCCGAGGAGAGGGTGTTCAGCTCCACTTGCACCCTCCAATGCCCCGGGGGTTTCCGGGAGAACAATCCTGGAAATTCCGCTCCAGGCGCTTTGACTTCCTTACCAGGCCGCACTGACCTGCTCAGAGCTTGAAACTGCGGCTGCGCTAGGACCCCGCTAGGTGAAGATTTAGAAACTCAGCGTAGGGATCACACAGACGAATAGAAGAAGGAAGTAGCAATGGGGGTAATCAGAAGAAGCCCATAAAACCAGTCATGCAATTAATGTCTCCCGAAGCCGTGTCTGCGCTGGCGAGTGAGGCAGACAATAGGATGTTTGTAAGGCTGAGCTCATTGGCCACCTGCCCCCATACCCACCTGTTGCACTGGCGCGGCTGCTTCAAGGAGGCCCTGGGTATAGGCTGAGTGCTCTACCCAGTATAGCAGTTCTTGGGGGCCACAGGGCTAAAGGGAAGTATAAGGTTTGGAGGACGTGGGAGGCCCATGACCCCACATGGGACAGCTGGACCCCAGCACAGGAAATACTGTGTGGATGATATGGGGTGTCGGGGCTGTGTGGATATGGGGTAATTTAGAGGCTTAGTGGCCGGATGATATGGGGTGTCCGAGGAGCTGTGTGGATATTATGGGGAGGAGCTGTGGATGATAATATGGGGGATGTCAGGAGAACTGTGTGGATGTGAGTGTCGGAGGAAGCTGTGTGGATGATGAATTTCGGGAGGAGCTGTTGTGGATGATATGGGTGTCAGGAGGCTGTGTGGATGATATGGAGTCAGGAGGAGGAGCTGTGTGGATGATATGGGTGTCAGGAGGAGAAGCTGTGTGGATGACCATGGGTGTCAGGAAGCTGTGTGGATGATATGGGGTGGGTCGGGAGGAGGAGCTGTGGATGATGCGAGGGTGTCAGGAGGAGCTGTGTGGATGATATGGGTGTCAGGAGGAGGAGCTGTGTGTGTGGATGATATGGGGTTCAGGAGGAGCTGGATGATATGGGGTGTCAGGAGGAGGAGTAAATGGATGACAAGCAACAAGTGTCGGGAGGAGGAGCTGTGTGGATGATATGGGGTGTCAGGAGAAGGCTGGCGTGGATGATATGGAACCAATGCACGAGGGGAGGAGGGGCTGTGTGGATGATCACGGGAGTGTCGGAGGAGGGCTGTGTGGATGATATGAGTGTCCGGGAGGAGCTGTGTGGATGATATGGGGTTTCAGGAGAGAGGCTGTGTGGATGATATGGGGGTTTCAGGAGGAGCTGTGTGGATGATAGGGGTGTTGGGAGGAGGAGCTGTGGTGATGATATGGGGTGTCGGGAGGAGGAGCTGTGTGGATACCCATAGGTGTTGGGAGGGAGGCTGTGTGGATATTATAGGTAATCGGGAGGAGAGGCTATTGTGGATGATATAGATGTCGGGAGAAACTGTGT
>JAJIBD010030853.1:0-26545 GCA_021461705.1 Cryptotis parvus
CACACAGTCCTCATCACCATCACACAGTCCCTGTCACCCATCACACAGTCCTGTCACCGTCACACAGTCCTCGTCGCCATCACACAGTACTCGTCACCATCACACAGTCCCTGTCACCACCATACAGTCCCACCACTCCATCACACAAATTCCCTGTACTTCACAGGTCCCTCGTCACCATAACGTAGTCCCTGGGCTTCACCACACACACAGTACTTCCATCACCACCAAACAGTCCCTGTCACCACACAGTCCCCTCGTCACCACCACACAGTACTCGTCTACCACACATCCTAAATGCGCACCACACATCTTCGTCACCATCACACAGTCCCTGTCACCACCACACAGTCCTCGCACCACCACAAAAGTCCCAGTCACCACCACACAGTCCTCGTCCTACCACCACACAGTACTCGTCACCACCACACAAAGTACTCGTCACCATCACACAGTCCCTGTCACCATCACACATCCCTGTCACCCGTCACACAGTCCCTTCACAACCACACACAAACCTTGACACCATCACCAGTCCTCGTCACCACCACAAAGTCCCTGTACCATCAAAGTCCCTGTCACCATCACACAGTCCCTCGTCACAACCACACAGTCCTTGTCACCATGCCAGTCACGTCACCACACAGTACTTGTCACCATCGCACATGTCCCTGTCACCATCACACAGTCCCTGTCACCATCACACAGTCCTTGTCACCACCACACCCTCCTCGTCAAACCACACAGTCCCCTCATCACCGTCACACAGTCTCGTCACCATCACACAGTCTCGTCACCATCACACAGTCCCTGTCACCACCATACAGTCCTGCGTCACCATCATAAAATCCTGTCCTGCATACACATCCTGTCATCATCTCTTCTTCATATACACATCTCAATACGTCATCCCTGTCACCGTCACACATCCTCGTCACCATCTACACATTCTCGTCACCATCACACATCCCTGTCACCACCATACAGTCCTGTTGCCACTCACATCACTCCCTGTCACTATCACACAGTCCCTGTCATCATCACACTGTCCCCGGTCACCACCACACAGTCCTCGTCACCACCACAGTCTCCTCGTCACCATCACATAGTCCTTGTCACCATCAACAAGTCCCTGTCACCATCACACTGTCCCTGTCACCACCACACAGTCCCTCGTCACCACCACACAGTCCTCGTCACCATCACATAAGTCCCTGTCACCCCCAGTCCCTGTCTCCGTCACACAGTCCTAGTCACCATCACACAGTCCCTGTCACTATCAGCCACAGTCCCTGTCACCATCTTTGTCCCTGTCACCGCCACAGGCCTCGTCACCATCACAAGTCCCTGTCACCATCACACAGTCCCTTGTCACCATCACACTGACCCTAGTCACCTACAGCCAGTCTCGTCACCACCCACAGTCTCGTCAACTCACATGTCCCTGTCACTTGGTCACACAGTCCCTGTCACCGTCACACGTCCTGCCACCTCACACAGTCCCGTCACCACCACACTGTCCCTGTCACCATCACACTGTTCTGTCACCGTCACCAGTCCTGGTCACCATCACACAGTCTCCATCACCACCACACAGTCCTCGTCGCCACCACAGATCTCGTCACCACCACACAGTCCTCGTACCATCCACAGTCCCTGTCACTGTCACACAGTCCTGTCACCACCACACAAAGTTCCTTGTCACCATCACAGGTCCTCGTCACCACACACGTCCTATACCATCACGCAGTCCCTGTCACTGTCACACAGTCCTGCCCACCCCACATCCCCTGTCACCGTCACACAGTCCTCGTCACCATCACGCAGTCCTCGTCACCATCACACAGTCCTCGTCACCACCACACAGTCCTCGCTACCACCACACAAGTTCTCGTTACCATCACACAGTCCCTGTCACCACCATCACACAGTCCCTCGCTACCACCATACAGTCCTCGTCACCCTCACACAGTCCTGTACCACACACAGTCCCTGTCACCTCACACAGTCCTCTAACATCACACAGTCCTCGTCACTACCCACAGTTCCTGCGTCACCACCACAAAGTTCTCGATTGCCATCACACAGAAGTCCTCGGTACACCACACAGTTCTCGTCACATCACACAGTCCTCGTCACCAACACACAGTCCCTGTCACCATCCCACAGTCCCTGTCACACTCACACTAGTCCTCGTCACCATCACAAACAGTCCCTAGTCACCCTCAGACAATCCCTGTCACCACCATACAGTCCCTCTCACATCACACAATTCGTGACATCTCAAAGTCCACGCCACCATCACAGTCCCTGCCAGCATTGCTCAGTTCCTGTCACCATCGCAGTCTCTTCCACACAGTTCCTCACCATCACTCAGTCTCTGTCACTGTGTGGGTCTATCACCACCACTTGGCCCCTGTCACTAGTCCAGGCCCCTGCACCACTGTGGGGCGGCTTAGACTTGCACCTGTTGCATTGGCGTGGGGTGGTGGCCCTAACCTGGAGGGCGGGACTGGCTGAGTCCACGTTGCCTGACAAACTGTCCCACCCATGGCTGAATGCTCTCCTTATGCCACCCTGCACATGCCTGCCCGCAAGGCCAGCACGTGGGCCGTGATTTATCCAGGTTCCTGACAGCCTGGCCAGACGGCTGATTTCACTGCCAACGCTGCTACAGGGGCGCAACATTGAGGGGCTGCCGCTGCCCTTGGCAACGGAGCCTTGTGCCCCTGCAATGCCGCAGATCTTCAGTGCCCTCAGCTCCCAAAGCACCAGCGCCAGGGGAGGGCAGTCGAACAGAAGTGGACAACAAAGGAGGTGCCCCAGGGGGCTAATGGAAAGCATCCTGACCCTGGGCCACCAGGGCGTGGGAGACATCGGGAAGTCTGGGGCCCGCTTTCTGGTGCCGCACATTGAAGGTGGCGCCCGGCAGCCCCAACACGTGGACTGGGGGACTCCTGACCTGTCAAGGCAAAGCAAATATTTTTAACATTCTGAGCAAGGTTCTCCCAAACCTGCCCCCAAATGAAAGAGTAGCCAAAAAGCAAGCTCTGGGCCCACACAGGAGAGTGTTTGCGCTCTCTGTGTCCAAGCGCGCCAGGAGCGGTTAACGTGAGGGTATGGCTTTAGAAATGGGAAGCCCCTGGACACAGTGGGACGCGGGCCTGGCAGAAAACCGAGGGGCCTTTGCTAGCTCCTACCACCCTCACCAGAAGCATTCTGCTCCCTGAAATCACTCCCTCTTGCAAATGCTGGTGGCAATGTGACCAGGAGCCTGGGAAGCTCCAGAGGTACAGAGTAACACCCGACCCTGGACCCGTGACCCGGCAGACGTCCGGATTCACACGGGGAGTTCTGCAATAAACTCCCTGGGCTCCAGCCCTCACTTTGTCTGGCTAGCCTGGCGCTGGCTTCCCGTGGGGATGACAGGAGCCGCAGGAAATTCAGGGGGTCAAAGGAGTCACAGAGAGCCCAGGGACCACAGGGAGTGGGTTAAATGGAGACAGTAAGCTTCACGCTTGAGGCAGTTGCAGAACCCCGGATCCCCAACTGTGGCCGTTGGACCTCAGAGAACCCTGGAAACCAGAAGAGAAAAAGTACAGCTCAGAGCTCTACTCACTTGACTAGCAGAAACATGTATTTTGCAGAACAGGCGGGACCCCTAGTAGTGCCATGCCTCCCTCCTCACGCACGCATTCACCTCACTGCACCCGCACCCACTCTTCAGTGGGATACGCTACTCATCCAACTTGTCTGCCTGTCCACCACCAATGTGTCTGTCCATCCAGCAGTATCCACCCCAGCATCCACCATCATCCATTCATTCAGCCACTGCTTACGTGTCTTTTCATCCATTCGGCCATTCACCCAGCCACCATCCATCCATTTTCCATTTGTCTGCCCATTCATCAATCTATCCATGATTGATTCATGATGATTCATCCACCCTTCCGTCTGTGCATCTGTCCATTCTAGATGGCTACCCACCTGCCGTTTATCTACCCACATGTTCATTCACTATCCATTCATCTCTCCACCTACTTGTCAATCCATGCAGACAAATAGGGATGCAAACCATGTTTACCAAAAAACACAGTATAAAGACCAAAAAAGTAACATCTAAATACATAAAATAGGAGGCCTGAGCGATAGTCCCTTGGGTAGGGCATTTGCCTGACGCGGCCGGCCCATGTCGGCCCGGGTTCGATCCTGAAAGATCCCAGGTGGTCCCCGAGCACCGCCAGAGTAATTCCTAGTGCAGAGCCAGGGAGGCCCTAACCCTGAACATCGCCAAGTGTTTAAAGGCCCAAAAAAATAAATAAATAAATAAATAAATAATAAATAAATAAAATATAGATGTCTAGTACAAAAAATGTGGGCTAATTACATACAACAAATTAGTCCTAATTAATATTTTAAAATCTTACCACACTCCTGGATGCTCTGGCCTCAGGTTCCCAAACCCAGGTAAGTGCTAACCAGCGTACCTGACAAGAAAGCCCAATGCCTCTGCCGGTGACCACAGGTGACCATGAAATCGCGCGCATGGTCCTCACCAGCATTGTCCTGTTGTCTCCAGCAGGTAGCTGTGCCTGAGCTCCTCCCAGCTGAAGCTGTCGGGCACACAGTGAGCGCTAGGAGTTTCTAAGCATCTTCAGTCACTGACCAGCACTGTGGGACTTTCAAACCTTTGACATCTTGCCTGCCCTACAGGTACTGGCCCCATGTTCTGAATGATATGTGTGCTTGGATGATATCGTGAGTCTCCGCAGCCTTGCCTCCTCAGAGGGCCAAGGGGTGGGGCCATGCTTCTCCCTGGGGCCCGGATGGGACGCGGAGTACTGATCCAGCCACAGCTCCATCCCCTCATGCTCGTGTGACTGGACAGAGGCTGAATGTAGTCTGCAGAGGTTGGGAATATCTGAGGTCTTCTACATATTTAGGAAGCTGGAGCTACAGTGTGGCTCTGTAGGGCGCCATGGCTTTCAGCTGCCCCTGTGGCGTGATCCCTCTAGGCCAGATTTACCTCTGGTGCAACGCCTTTGGCCCTGGGGACAGGGGCAACGTCTGCTTGTCTGGTACTTCCTTTTTTTCACCAGAGTGTGCAGGTCTGAACCAGCTCACAGATACCGGGGCTGATGGAGTCTGTGCCCGCGCTTTCATGCTCTGGCTACATGCATCTTCCCATGATACACTAGGTGGGTGTCCCGCACCCAAGATGATGACTCCTAGGTGGGGATACATGTTCCATTTCTGTCCCCCAGCTGGACGGTCAGTGGAGTGGCTGGTCCATGGAGCTGCCTGGAGACCTGGAAGGTCAGTGAGGGAGAGGCTGTGCCGCAGGCATTAAGCAGTGGGAACCATTTCTACACCTGAAAAGACAGTAACTCTGTGGTCACTAGCTCTAGTTTATTTTCCTCTCCCAAGAAATGAAAATATGCTTTTGGTCACTGAAATCGCTTTTTTTGGATCTCTAGCCTGCCAACTAATCCCGATTGGTACAGGTAAGTACCATTCAAGTAGACGATCAAGATGCCAAATCAAGCTTTGATCCCACGGAGTTCTGGGTGTAAGCAAAAAGCCGTTGGGTCCTGGGGCTTTTTCGGGGACAGTAGAGGCAAAGATAGTGGAGTAACCATGGGTATCAGATTTGGCCACTCCCAACTCCCACGTGACACCATCTGGATCCTAGTACCCAAAGAGCCATTTTAGGTGTAGAACGCAGAGATAGCACCAATGTAGAGTTTAAGATTGTCTCTGCATCCTGGCTCAGTAAGATTCAAGACTTCGGTATAGCCAAAACTGGAGTGGATTTGTGGTTCAGGAGTATCTGATGGTGTCAGGTGATCTAGTGTCTCAGGTGTATCCATGGCTCAGGTGCATCTCTGGCTTCCCAGGGTTGCATATCAATAGACTTAGGGCACAGATGTTGCAGAACATCCATGATTGATAAAGTCGTTATCAATGACTCTTGACTTTGTACCTATAGTTCAGGTGTATCCATTTGTCTCAGCAGATCCACAGGATATTCCTGAACTTTTTGTATGGTACTGAGTCATGAAAGTGGATCAGGAATATACCTTCCATCAGGTATCTGTGACTCAGGTGTATTGTGTGGCTCAGATGTGATCTGTGGCTCAGGGAATATCCATGACTCAAGCGCCATATATCTGTGACTCAGACTTGAACCCAAGGCTCAAGTGAACTCAATACTCAAATATATGTGACTCGGGTTGTAAACGGGAGCTGTATCCTTGGCTGATGTAGATCTGTGACTCAGGAGGTCTCTGTGCCTCACGCATATCTGTAACTACAGGCTGGATATCTGTGGCCTTGGTTGGGTATCCATGGTTCAAATGTATCCATGGTTTTAACGATCGTGGCAAAAAAAGTTATCTGTAACTCAGGCAGGTATCTAAGTAGTCTCATTCATGGTCAGGTGTACCCATCCAGAGGCACATTTCGTGAGCTTAAGGCATATCCATGCTCACCAGATGTGTAACTCAGGCAGGTATCAGTGGCTCAGGGTGTTCTGTGGCTCAATTCATGGCTCAGGTGTATCTGTGGCTCAATTCGTACTCAGGCTATCTGGCCTCTCTCTATGGCTCAGGTTTATCTGTGGCTCAATCTAGGCTCAGGTATCTGTAGCTCAGAATATCTATGGCTCAGGTTTTATCCATATGGCTCAATCTGGGTAGCTCAGGTGTATCTGTGGCTCAGATATCCCGTTAATCTGGCTCCAGGTATATCTGTGGCTCAATATGTAGCTCAGACATATCTATGGCTCAGACATATCCAGGGCTTAGACATATCCATAGCACAATCTGTGGCTCAGTGGTATCATGGACGCGGATGTATCTGTGACTCAGTTTGTGACAGTATATCTATGACTCAGGGTGGTCTATCTTTGGCCTCCAGAAAGCACATCTGCAACTCAGGCTAGTATCTGTGGCCCAGGTGTATCCATGGTTCAAATGTATCCATGGCTTAATCTAGTGGTGCAGTTATCTGTAACTCAGGGCAGGCATCTATGTGGCTTAATCCATTGGCTCAGGCATGCCCATGGCTTAGTCACATCTGTAGATGCAAGGTATACCCATGGCTCAGATGTATCCGTAACTCAGCAGTATTATCAGTACTCAGGTTATCTGTGGCTCAATCCATGGCTCTGGCGTAAGTCTGTGGCTCAGCCATATCTTTAGTGGCTCAGGCATATCCATGGCTCAATCGGTAGTTCAGTGTATCTGGCATGCACATTCACTGTGATCAGTCTTAGCTCAGACATATCAATGGCTCCTGACATATCCATGGCTCGATATCATGAAAACGCTCAATCTTCTATTGTATCTTGACGGATGTATCTGTACTCAGGCTTTATTTGTGAACTCAGGCATATCACGACTCAGGAGTATCTTTGGCTCAGAAATATCAAAACTCAGGCTGGAGAAAGTACCTATGAAACCTAGGTGGTGTCCACATGGTTCAAAAATATCCACATGACTAATCAGGTAGGTGTAAAGATGTTATTCTCGTAACTCAGGGCAGCCCATCTGTGTGGCTTCATCCACGGCTCACGCTACCATGGCTTAGAGGCGCATCGGTAACTAAGGCATATCCATGGCTCAGATGGTCTCCAACTCAGGCAGGGCGTATCAGTGGCTCGGTGTATCTCTGGCTCAATCTGTGACTTAGGTGTATCTATGGCTCAATCTATGTCTCGATGCATCTTTCTTGTTCAATAACTATGGTCCAGACATATCTGTGGCTCACAGGCTCCTTGGACATATCTATGGTTCAGGTATATCCGATGGGTTAATTGTAGCTTTCAGGTGGTATCTGTGGCTCGGGGCCTTGCCAGCAGCTCAATCTTGTGGCTCAGTAGTATGCATGAAGCCAGACATATCTGTGGCCCAATCCATGAGAAGCTCATGTGTATCTTGTGGTGGGGGCCATTATGTAGGTGCTCAGACATATCTATGGGACAATATATATCTATCTGATCCACCTGAGCCAAGGTCAAGTGTTTCTATGATTTATCTGTGGATCAGACATATCTATGGCTCACTCTGTGACTCAGGGTGTACCTAAAGTCCAATCTGTGGGCTCAATCGGTGGCTCAGGTTATCTGTGTCTCAGTCTTATTTTTGCTCCAGTCCTTATCCATGGATTAATCTGTGGCTCAGAGTATCCATAGCTAGTGATCTATGTTTCTATCTGTGGCTCAGATGTACTTACTCATGGTAATCTGTGGCTCGGTATATTTAGGTATACCCGTAGCTTAGTTAGCTATTTGTAGCTTAAGTGTCTGTGGCTCAATCTATGGCTCGTGGTTTAGGTGTATTGTGTCTCAATCTGTGGCTCAGGCACACTTAGGTGTATCCGTGGCGTGTATTTGTATGCTGCCAACATGGCTCTGAGTTATCCAGGGTTTAGATATATCTGTAGTTCAATCTGTATTCAGGTACATTCAGGCCTGAGTGCATATGTGGGTCACATCTGTGGCTCAATCCATGGTGACTAGGTATATCCATGGCTAAGGTATTTGCATGGGTGAACATTTCTCTAGTTCAGGCACATATGTGGCTTAAAGTGTATCTGTGGCTTAGTCCATAGCTCAAGTGTATCTGTGGGGATTCAGTATCTGTGGCTCAGGCATATTCTGGACCAAGTGTATTTGTGGCTTGCTCAATCCATGTGCTATGTGTACCTTTTGTCAGATATGTCTCTGACCCAGTGGTACTCGTGGCTCAGGTGTATTTTTTGGCCCCAGCTCCATCTGAAGTTCCTGGCTTGGCGCCTACGGCTCAGGTAAGTGATGCTCAGGTATATCCATGCCTCGGGTGTATTCAGCACTTTCGAGAAGTATCCAAGGAGCAGGTGTATCCATGTATAGTACATCTATGGCCAGATATATCTGTGGCTTAAATGGTTCTGCATCCATGGTATCCATGTAGCTCGGGTGTATCTATAGCTCAGGATTTCCAGGTGTATCTCTGTCTCAGTTGTATCTGTGGTCAGGTGTATCTGAAGATCAGAGCTATCAGCTCAGGATGAAGCAACATCCAAAACTAGTTTATTTGTAGCTCAGGTATAAGTGCTTTATTCTGGTGATTCCGTGGCTCGGGATGGCTCAAGATTGTCATGGATCAAATGTATCTATGAAACGGGATGGTTCAGGTGTATTTATGGCTCGGTGCTCAGGATCAGGTAATCTCTAAGGTTCAGGATGGTTCAGCTGTATCCATGGCTAAGGTGTATCGTGTCTCAGGATGGTTCAGGTATAACCATGGTTCAAGAATTGCTGTGGCTCAGTAAAATCCACAGGTAGATACATCTGTGTACTCCTGGTGTATCCATAGCTTTGGTGTATCTGTAGGTTCATCTGTGAGGGTATCTGTGGTCAAAGACGTTACGGCTTGGTGTATCTCAGGCAAGCTGTATCAATGACTCAGTCTCGGGTAAAAGTATCTGACCGAACAACCAGGTAAAAAGAATGCAGGGAAACTCCAGCTGGTCTAGTGACAGGCTATGCCTAGAATCTTCCAGCTGTGCAAAGTATCACCTTCCCTCCCAGCTTCGTTCCCAAGGGCCGTCTTGCCCCAAAACTCTGACTATGCCTGCTTCTGCTGACACCTGAGATGCTCTATCTTATTGTGGGCAACGGAGGGGCTCCCGGCAGTGAGAGACTGGGCAGGAAATGAATGGGATATCTCTGTGATTCAGTCTTTTTTTGGTGCACAACAGTATGAGCTTTTCTTCCAGCTTTCCTCCACCCCTGCACACCCCTGGCTCGGCTGGTGGGCATACAGACCCCTGGACCTTGCAAGGGGCTCCATGGGTGACCTTCAGGACATGCTCAGGGCTACAGGTCGTCCCCATATGGGCACTAATGACCATCCCCTTTGCCCTCAGCTCCTCATTCTCCAGCAGGGCACTGTGGATGGGGTGTGGGCTGAGGCCATGGGGAGGAAGAGCTAGGCCTCGGAGTACCCTGATATTGGAGCACTCAGGCTGAGACTGAGGGAGTTGACATGCATGCTTGGATGTGTGTGTGTATATTTTTTTGTGTGTAACAGAGGTGTGTGGAGATGGAGTCAGAGACAGGTGTGTAGAGACGGTTTGAAAGAAAGGTGTGTAGATGCAGGTGCAGAGAGAGGAATGTCAGGATTTTTGCGAGAGAGGCGTGTGGGGTTAGGGGTTGTGCAGAGACAGGTGTGTAGTTATGGTGCATAGTCATGAGTATGCAGAGGCAGTGTGCAGAGATGGGTATGTAGTTTAGTGTGTGTAGTTAGTGGGTGTGCAGAGGTTGTGTGCAAAGATGGGTGTGTAGTTATGGGTGATGTTAGAGTCTACCAGCACCTCCCCATTGCATTGAGATCCTGGCCCACCCACCTCAGGGTCTGTCAGGTAAGAGGATGGGGGGTTCTGGGACCAGAGCGGGGCTCAGAGATATTAGGCCCCCTGCTCAAACACACAGTGCCTCTACTGGCTTTACACCATGCCCTGAGCTTTCCTTGCTGGTGACGCCAAGCCTTGGCATTGGTCTGTTAACGCACAACAGAGGGGGCCTCGCTCCCCCACATGATCAGTGGTTGCTATTTGCTGGCGCGGTCAGTAGTGTGAGGCAGCTGTCAGGTGCCCCGTGCAGAAGGCCTTTCCTCTCCAACGCGAACTGTGTGTGTAGCGCTACAGGCTAAGGGGGCCAATGGGAGCAGAGACTTATGCCCTGGGGCTCCAGGTGTCAGGGAACATCCCTGAGTGATTTCTCCTTGCACACACAGGTAGCAGGGATGCTTGAGGTCATGCCTCTGGGAAGAAGAGGTGGAGACCACCACTGAATTGGCCCCTCCTCGGCCCCCAGACACAGCTACAGCTCGTGGCTGTGGGAACCTTAGGTACGTGACCCCTCGTGTTCTAGATTGACCCTCAACACTCATGACCCTTATTTCCACCGAGTACGTCGCCCGCAACAAGGTGGGGCATTGCCTTGCGATCAACTGGCTGTGCTGGCCGGGTTCGATCCCGACATCCATGGTCCCCGGCACCCGACCGTGGGAGTAACTCCTGAGTGCAGAGCCAGAGAGCCACCCAGCATTGCCAGTGCGACCAAAAAAGCAAAAAAAAAAAAAAAAAAATGACTGAAGCGACACTCGGTTCTGATGACCCTCAACACTGATGACCCTTGGTACTGATGACCCTTGGTACTGGTCCCCCTAGGTACTGATGACCACAGAAATGATGATCCCCGGCACATGACCTCGACACTGGTGACCCTCGATACTGATGACCATTACACTGGAACCCTCAGTGACCCTCCGCACTGATGACTCCATAATGATGACCCGTTCTGATCCCCTGGGTACTAATGATGGTAGTGATACCCTGGCACCTGATGTCCTTGGTACTGATCCTCTTGGTTTGATCCTCTTGGTACTGATGACCATTTACTGATGGTCCCTCAACCCCAGGCAGGTACCAGCATTTTCTTCTTGAGTGCATCAGCAGGCAGCCACGAGGTTCCCACATCTCTGACTTGGGACACTGAGGTAGGCATGGTCCAGTGGGGAGGGCACTTGTTGGAGGAATCTCACTCCTGGACTCTCACTGCCCTACACACCTTCTTTTTATTTGTAAGCCAGGGGTGGGGCTGGCCTCAGCAATGTGGAGGCCCAAATAGTCTAGCAACACTCATCCCAACAAACCACACCTGATGGTTGAGTCTCTGGCTCAGGCCTGAGGAGTGCTGTGAAGCGCTGCTGAATCTCACAGCTGGGCATGCAGGTAAGCACCTCGCTTCAACCATCAGGTGCTCAGACTGAGCTCGGGGCCTTACTAGGCACAACAGTGCTGCAGCCTCTTGGCTCTCTGCTGGTCCCTCCATGCCTGCAGTTAGGGGCTGTGTCTTCTGGCACACACCTGAGCAGGTCAGCCGCCCTGGGTGTCCCTCTGCCGAGTCAGCACAGAGAGCATAGAGATGGATGGCGAAAGAGGTCTCTGGGGCAGATACGCAGCAGCTCTGAGATGGACGTTGGGCCTCAGTGGCAGGCGGTGGGGCTGGTCTAGGACAGCAGGCAGCGCTGAGTTGAGACAAGACAGGCCTGATATAGAATAACAGACAGGGACATGCTGAATGAGGTGGACAAACCGAGTAAAGGAAGATGTGCGGAATCTCAAAGTGCTCTGGCCCGGGACTACATGATAGGACAGAGACTCATTACTCTTGCCAGCTGCCCTCGGCATCTGCCAGTAGATGGTGCTGCAATCCCAGCTGAACGGTGCGGGCGGAAGCTACGATTCCCACCCACTCTGCGTGTGGGAACAAGATACGTGGTAGGAAAGAAAGAATCTCGTGAAAACATTCAGGTGATGGGATCACTGGGGATTTAAAAATCACCAGCATTTTCTAGATTCCTTGTAAGTATTTAATATAAAGCAGGAATTTTAACAAAAACAGATTTCTGCCTTTGAACATGTTGGTGGCTGCCTGCAGCCCAGCTGTGACACTTTGCTGGCCTGGACCATGCCTACTTATCATACGCTGTGATAGTGTGCTCCAAGTCCATGTGAGCCTGGTTCTTGTTGTCCATCAATCCACATAGACCCACCTATCATGTAACTACCTATTCACCCCCACCCATTTTATATTCAGTCCACACATCACTCATCCCATATCCCACCATCCATTCTTCCAACAACTTCACCGTAGATCAAACACCCTTAATCAAATCTATCCATACAGATATCCATTTCACCCAACTAATCCATCCATCCATCCATCCATCCATCCAAATCCATCCATCCATCAATCATCATCCATCCATCCATCCATCCATCCATCCATCCACCCAACATAGCTTCATCCACTAATTCATCATTTTAAAAATCCACCTCACTCATCCATCATCCCTCCATCATCCCTCCATCATCCCTCAATCATCCACCATCATCCACCATCACCCACCATCACTTACCATCTTACTTCCATCATCCACCATTGCCACTCCATACCCACACCTTATCATCCATCAATTTCATTCACTCCCATCAGGTCATCCCACCCCACCCATCTCTCCCATCCACCCACTCTAGAACTCTAGCTGTTTGCCTCAGGGTCCTGCCCAATGAGTTCAAGTCTGATAAAGCCTCCTTCCTTTGACCAATCCTGCAAGGAGGAACTGCTGTCAGAATCCTAAAGAAATCCTTCCTTCTGAGAGAGGGGAGAGCCTACTGAGCCTTGCTCCGTCCACAGGGCAGGGGACAGAGTGGGCCCTGTCAGTGGATGAGCAGGCCTATTGTGTTCTTGGGGCAAATGCTTGCTCTGGTCTCTGCCTTTCTGGGCCCTCTCAGTTGAAGCGTGTGCAGTGGGCTGAGACGCCTCCACCTTCCGGTACGCCTTGAGGGACTTGGGAGCCATTTCGTAAAAGAGGGCCAGTGTAGTGAGCCACGGAGCAGGGATTTCCATGTCCAGAGAGGTAGTCAGTAACCCCTGTCCCATGTCTGGTACCTGGCGCTGAGATGGACTTCTGTGTGGAGACCAGTGTACTGGGGCAGGGGAGGTCAGCCAGCAGAACTGTCTTTCTACTAACGTGAGACCACAGAGCGGCACGGTGGGCTGTAGCTGGCACCTGTAGTATGTGTGATCTTCAGCAGCAAGGGAGCCACTGCCCCCTCTGCAGATTCATGATATAGAGGCAAGCAGAACCCTCAGGGCTGGTGAGCAAAGGGCCCCTGTTCTGGTGATTCCCTGCCGATGCACCATAATCAGAGTCCCAAGAGCCTCCCACCCCTCAAGCCCCTCTGTGCCTGCAGATGAGCGACGCTGAGCTGTCTCTCTGCAGCCCACCCCTGCTCCTCTGCTAGAAGCTCCCACTTTCGTCCTGCTACGGACTCAAGGATCAACATGCAGCCGGTACGTTCCCGCCTGTGGCTGCCCAGTTAGGGGCCCTGACTTCTCCATATAGCTGCCTCCCCTGCCCTGGCCAGCTACGAGGGTGGCTGTTGGCCCCCTCACCACCCTTCCTTTGGTGCTGGGGAGCTAAGAGCTGCTGAGCCCCTGCCCCCCAACGTCAGGTGGGGGCTCTGGTGAACCCTCACCCATCTGCCTAGGGCGGAGTACACAGTGTTTCCTAGGCGGAGTACACTGCCTTTCTCCTGGGACTCCTAACCCCCAACCTCTCACAAGCCCCCATTGGGACAGCATCCAACTCGGACATATACGGCTGCTGGAGGTGGCAAGGGAGCACAGGCCAAATGCGGCAGCAAGAACCAGGCATGGCGAGGGGGTGCGGGGGCTTCAAAGCAAGGCCGAGGAGAGGGGTGTTCAGCTCCGCTTGCGCCTCCAAGCCCCGGGTTTCCGGAGAACAAATCCTGGAAATTCCGCTCCAGGCAGCCCTGGAGGCTCCCTTCCCAGGCCACTGACCTGCTCAGAGCAGGAAACTCGCAGCTGGGACCCCCGCTAAGTGAGAGATTAGAAACTCAGCGTGGGGATCCCGAGCTGCCGACCCAAGGGAAGGAGGTAACTATGGGCAATCAGAAGCCTATAAAACGAGTCATGGAATGTGTCGTCTCCCGAAGCCGTGTCTGCGCAGCGAGTGAACGGGACAATGGGATGTTTGTGGGCTGAGCTCGGTGGCCACCTGCACCCTTACCCCCACCTGTTACACTGACGCGGCTGCTTCAGAGGAGGCCCTGGTGTGTATGGCTGGAGTGCTCTGCAGTATAGCAGTTCTTGGGGGCCTCAGGGCTAGGGAGTACCAAGGTTTTGGAGGACGAGCCCATGAATCTCATGGGGTACGGACCCCAGCACGGAAATACTGTGGATGATATGGGGTGTCGGGTGCTTTGTGGATATGGGTTGTTTAGAGCAAGCGTGAAGATTGATATAAGGGTGTCAAGGAGGTGTGGATGATATGGGGTGTCGGGAGGAGCTGTATGGATGATGGTGAGGTGTCAGGGAGGAGCTGTGGATGATTGGGTGTCAGGAGGAGAAGCTGTGTGGATGATATGGGTGGTCAGGGAGGAGCTGTGTGGATTATTGGGTGTCAGGAGGAGTGGAGCTTTGTAGATTGATATGGGTGTCAGGAGTGAGGAGCTGTGTGGATGATATGGGTGTCAGGAGGAGAAGCTGTGTGGTTGATATGGGTTTCTGGAGGAGTGGTGTGGATGATATGAAGTGTCGGGAGAGAGCTGTGTGGATGGATAGGGTGGGCGAGCTTTGTGATGATATGGGGGTTAGAGAGGAGTTGTGGATGATATGGGGTTTCAGGAGGAGCCTGGGGATCAGATATGGGGTGTCAGGAGAGGGAGCGGTGAGATGATATGGGGTGTGGGAGGGAGTGAGCTGTGTGGATGATGCTATGGGGTGTCAGAGGAGTGTGTGGATGACCTGGGTGTCGGGAGAGGAGCTGGGTGGACAGGATACGGGAAGATGTCGGAGGAGAAACTGTGGATGATATGGTGTGTGGGAGGAGGAGCTGTGTGGATGATAAGTGGGGTTCAGGAGGTGAGCTGTGTGGATGATATGGGGTTTCAGAGGAGCTGTGTGTGGATGATATGGGGTGTTGGGAGTGAGGAGGCTTTGTGGATGATACATGGGTGTGTCGGGAGGAGGAGATTGCGTGGATGATATGGGGTGTTGGGAGGAGGAGCTGTGTGGATGATATGGGGTTAGTCGGAGGAGGAGCTGTGTGTGATGAATAGTGTCGGGAAAGAAACAGGGGATGATATGGGTGTCGGGAGAAACTGTGTGGATGTATGGGTGTTGGGAGGAGGAGCTGTGTGGATGATATGGGGTGTCGGGAGAGAGCTGTGTGTGGTAGTGCGGTGTCAGGAGACTCTGCAGGTGTGGGGTGTCAGGGTGGGGCTCAGAGGAAGCCACCGTAAAAGTGAGGGGGTGTGAGGGCACACTGGTGTGGGCACGTCAGGGGTAGCTAGTGACATGTAAGTGTGCAGCTCTAGTAAAAGGCACTGTCCCTGGCGGCAGGGGCGCCCATGTTAACACTGCAGAGACCAAGAGAGGCTGGAAGGGCCACGCCTAGGGCTGCAGCCGCGCTGCAGCTTCCCAGTGCTGGGCTGGGTGGCAGGCGCTGACGACGCTGCTTGCCCACAACTCTCAGTCCCACAGTTGGGCCCAGAGGCGCCTCAGTGCAGTCTGTGTAAACGCAGAAAGAGGGAGGCCAGAGCTTCCTGCTGGACCCAGTGAGTGCAGGACTGCGCGGTCGGGGCCACAGAGCTGGTGAAGCCCAGTGGCAGCGAGCCCAGGCTGACTGGACAGGGGCCACCACAGGTCGCCTTGCCATGGAGCCTTTCAGGCTTAGCCACCCACCAGTGCCCTTGACGCAGGTCTATAGCTGGACGTGCCCTACCTCCCCAGGGACTTGTCTCTCAGAGCTGCTCATGCCTGCGGACACTCTCCTGAGGGGCCAGTGCACCAGTCTCGCAGCTCCTCCAGCTTTTTCTCTCTCCTTCCTGGTCAGCTGAGAACAGTTTCCACTAAAAAAGCTGAGTCTAAGCAGAAACGCTCAGTTTCACTTGTCCATCCACCCCCTGGTTCGTCCATCATCCATTCTTCCACCGCCATCTGTCCACTGTCCATCCATCCATCGTTTATCCAAGAGAGCCGGGATTGAGCCCAAGCATTCGACAAGTAAACAAGAACTGCTGGACACCAGATGGGAAATGGAGAGAAGAATGTACCTCACAGGCAAACAACTCACAAGGCAAAGAAAACGTGTTCTGGGTGCCTGCCTCAACTGGAGGCGCTCTTTCAGAGCGATCCACCAGTCTGCCGCCCCAGAGAAAAAGAGAACAAGCCAGCAAGGTCAACAGCCAGTGCAGAGCTGCCCTAGGCTCCAGAAACCTTCAGTTTGCAGGGAGAGGTTTACATTTCCCCTCGATGAGTGGACAAGGTGGCTCGCAAACACTGAAGGACTCCCTAAGTAAGTTATAACGCAGTAAGGGCACAGCTGGTATACGTCGGGGTGAGCAATACTTGGATGCAGTGGATCCAAATTGGGTCCGTGAGCACCCCCAAAGCCTCAATTCCTCATCCTCTGGGTCCATCTGCCCGGTAGTGCCCGCAGTGTGGGTGGCAGTGACACCCGCCCTGGCCCCTGCTCCTGCAGTGCCAACATGAGTTCGGCTGTGTGATCTGACTCACCACATCAGAGTTCACACATCTACGGGCCCCAAGAGTGAGCACCCTCGAAGGAAGCAAGGCTGGATTTCAAAGTGAAATCTCTATAGAAGGCGGACCAAAGCCAGCACATGCTCAGTATGCGTGTGAGAAGAGGGCATTACATCTGGCCCAGCGTCTGTACTCAACCATCTAACTCTCAGCCTCACTTCTGGGCCTTCACCACGCCAGCGCTCTGCAGGGCCTTTGCTCGACTAGGGGCAGAGGCAAAAGTTCACCCAGTACCTCACTCTCACACACGCATGCACTCACACCCGCAGAGAACCCACACATGACCCACACCTCACATACCGCACCCATGACCCACGACCTCACATGTACCCTCACAATACTCACACCTCACACATGACCCGCAGACCTCACATACACCCACACCTCACACATGCACGCCTACTCTCACATTTACCTCACATGCACCACCTGACCTCTGCGTACCCACACCTCACAATACTCCCATCCCTCACACATGCGCCACACCTCCCTTATCTCACATGCATCCACACCTCACATACCATCACGCGTGCACCCTCACACACACACCTCCTCTAATTTTTTTTAAATCAGCCCTCTCTCACACACTCAAGCACCCGAACCTCATCCTCTCATGCACACATGCTACATCTTATATTCTCTCACACACCTTTTGCTCCTACACAATCCCAGTGCACCCTTACCTCATACAAATACTTACCCTCACACATGCTTCCACCACCACCACCCTCTCATATATACCCATTTTCTTTTACATGCCCTCACACCTACCTACATGGCGCACACTAAGATTTTATGTCTCGGGCCTCTTACCACACACATGCACCACCCTCATATTCATACACTACATGTCTTACACCGTCCTCACCCCCCTCTCACCTGCGGTGTATACAAGTACTTATATCATGCACGCATCTGTGTGCTCTCTCAAGCACATGCACCCCCTCACTCAGACACACACAACACTATTACCTTCTTGTTTATATACTCTCACAAAAGAGCACACACACATTCTTGGTGAGCGTTCTGGACCAACTACTGCTTCTACTCCCGTATGTGCACACACCCCTCTTTTTGTGATGCATTAGGCCAGATGGGCAGGAAAAATGATGGTCCAATGGCACAGTCTCTTTTAGGAAGAACACAAGCACCGTGTACAAAATGGTCTCACAGCACACCAGGTAGGAACACAAGCACCTGTACCAGACCCACACCTCACAAACCCGCATTGCAGATGGACACATGCACCTGTGAACTCACACTACACACACCATGTGAAGGACACATGCCAGACTCACACCTCACACCATGTACAGATGGACACATGTTGCCACGTAGACTCACACATACACACCTGTACAGATGGACACATGTACCCATAGACTCACACCTCACACCATGTATAGACACATGCTCCTGAACTCACACTACACATACCATGTACAGATGGAGCCATGCCTTATAGGCCTCACACCTCACATATAGATGTATACCTGTACCTGTAGACTCACACACATACCATGTGCAGATGGACACATGTACCTGTAGACTCAAATTACACACACCACATACAGATGGATACATGCCTGTGAGCTCATACTACGCTCAGTACAGATGAACACAGCCGCCTGTAGACTCAAATTACACACACCACATACAGATGGACACATGTACCTGTAGACTCATACTACACACATACCGATGGACACATGTACCTGTAGACTCACACTACATACACCGCAGATGGACATGCACCTGACGGCTAGCCTCACACCATGTACAGATGGACATGTACCACCAGACTCAAATACACACACCACGTACCAGATGGACACACGTAATACTTACTGCCAGACTCATACTACACACACCACATACAGATGGACACATGTACCTGTAGACTCATACTACACACACCACATACAGATGGACACATGTACCTGTAGACTCGCCACTACACACACACCACATACAGATGGACACATGCCTATAGACTCTGTACCACACACCACATACAGATGGACACATCTTGCTGCCTGTAGACTCATACTACACACACCACGGTACACAGATGGACATGCTTCAGACTCACACCACACACTGTGGCTGAGAGAACACCTGTACTTGTAGACTCACACTCACACAAATGTACCTGTGGGGTCTGCTACCGCCACACCATGTGCAGGCGGACACATACGCCTGCCAGTCACCCGCTACATATACAGATGGAAAAATCCGCCTGTAAGACTCACGTCTCACGCACCATATACAGATGGACCACATGCACCTGTACTCACACCACACACACCATGTGCAGACACATGCCCTGTACAGACTCATACTACACACACACCATGTACAGACACATGCCCCTGTACAGACTCACACTCACACACACCATGTACAGGCAGCCTTTTCTTCTGAACCTCACTACGCACCATGTACAGACTCCACTCACACACCATGTACAGGCACATGCACTAGACTCACTACACATGCCTGAACTCACTACACACACCATATACAGACACATGACCTGTAGACTCACACCTCACATACAATGCAGCATGAGTCATCACTAAAAATCTCATATTGTCATTCAGTGTCTTGCAGAGAAAGTGTCTTCGATGTAAGGCTCTAGTCCTGGCATTAATAATGCTGATGATTCTAACCCTGCACGAATTTGGTGCTTGCCGGGATATGTTAGTATGTCGTGAATCTGCCCTACTATAATCACCAGTCAAGGCTCGGACTAGGGTGAATGTCCGCGTGTTCCTGTGGCAGAGGCCACAGTCTGGAGAAGTTCCAGAAGGGCACTGGTGTGGCCCACCTGCCCGTGTATGCCTTGTAGTATACAGCTGCACACACTCCACCTGGAGCTCCCCAGTGCCTGTTGCCCTCCAGTACTTTCCTTGGGGCTCAGAGTCTCATTTCCATTTCAAGCCCAATCGAGATGAAACCTCCTGGTGAAAAAACAGCCGGTGCATGAATCGCCCTTGATTAGACTTTCATCTCCCGAGCCCAAACAGGACACACATGAATATTTATATTGGCTGTACAGACTCCTCTCTCCCCATTGCTCGATCTTGAATATTATCCACAGCTAATTTTTATGGTTTTGTGGACAACATAATGTTTCCATGACAGTTCTTGAAGATAATCCTGTTATTGTAGAGACAGAACAAGCGGATTAAACTATTCATGTGATAACGAGGTTTGTATTGTTTTCACCTGTAATCAGGATGTAATCGAACCCCACGGCCCAGGTTGGCTGGAAGGAGCCACGGGCTCCTGGTTACAAGTAGGTCAGTGCCGTGGGCTCTGAGGCTCAGGCAACCTTCCCACGTCCCCAAGTTCTCCCACTAAGCGCTCAGGCACTTGTTCACAGCATGGAGAGCTGGCTCCATGCCCCATAGAGGGTGACCCAGGCAGGAGGGAGGATCAGGCACGTGGACCCTGGAGTGCCTACGAATCCTCCTGCTGCCGCTCTGAGGAAGCAGCCCCACTCCAGGCCATTATGGCTCTTCTAGTCGCCTCCACAGTCCTCAGTGTAACCACTCTGCCACTGGAAAAGATCTATGCGGGGGGACCAGGGGACCCAGAGGTGGCAGGAGGGAGGTTCCAGTCCTTAGGATAATATGAGTAGAGCGGGCCCGAGGTCTGGATGTCAGGGCCCAGAACAGGGAGATCGGTCCTGGGGCCTCCATCCAACCAGCATGTGGCTGCAGGCAGCTATCCTGATGCCCCTCACCTGGGGGCTGGAACCAGTCGGCCTGGGCAAGAGGCCCTCATTCTCTCACATTACAGCATGACCCTCAAACATGGTTCAGTGATGACCCACCTAACTGCCCCCCAGAGTTCAGTAATGACCTACCTGTACCCCAAAATGATTCAGTGATGAGCCAACCTGTACCCCCAAACTCAGCAAAGTGATGACCCTTCCATAACCTAAAAGCTCGGTGGTGGCCCATTTGGCTACCTAGACACAACATAATGATCACCTGTCTGCACCCCCCAAACACAGCTCATTTATGTCCCACCTGTACCCCCCAGACACAGATAAATGACCCGCCTCGTCCAAAACAGGGATCGATGAACCAACCACCACTTACAAACACAGTGATATTGATAACCTGTACCCCAAACACAGCTCAGTGATGACCCAACTGTACCCCAAACACAGCTCAGTATTATTAACCTGTACCCCAAACACAGCTCAGTGACCCAACCTGTACCCCAAGAAACACAGCTCAGTGATGACAACCTGTACCCCCAAACACAGCATGATGACCCCAGCCTACTAAACACAGCTCAGTATTGTTTAACCTGTACCCCCAAACACAGCTCAGTATTATTAACCTGTACCCACAAACACAGCTCAGTGATGATAACCTGTACTAAACACAGCTCAGTATTGAGTAACCTGTACCCCCCAAACACAGCTCAGTGATGATAACCTGTACCAGCGCTCAGTGATGACCCAACCTGTACCCTAACTTTGGCTCAGTGATAATCCATCTGTGCTAAGCTCAGCTCATTGATGATCTACCTGTCCCCAAACACAGCCTCTTATTATCTGCCCCACACATGAAGCTTGGAGAATACAACCCACCTGTAGCCCTGAATGTCCCCACTGTGGCCCTAGAGGCAGGACTTCCATCAACCCCTCACACCTGTGGAACAACTCCTCACACAGGCTGTTTGTTACATCCCTAACACATAGGTGGACCATCCCCTCACACAATAGTTGGGAATATCCATAACCACATGCACAGGATGGGCCCATATACATATGGAATAGTGTCACACATGAGCTGAACATTTTCTTTACAACAGATTGTCCAAATTTTCTCACACATAATATTGGAGACAGGCCCTCACACTCATGGAATATTCCCCTCACAAATGTATTGAAACATCCCTTCACGTTTACAGAACAGTCCCCTTCATATGTGTGCTGAAAACCCTCAAGCATATTTGTAGGTGTTCCTCACATGTGATCAGTCCCTCACACATTCATAGAACAGCCTTGTACGTGGTGGGATGAAACTACACATGTGAAAGTTCACTCATATATGTGAACAGCATCATGTCCAACAGTTTCTCACAGATGGTAGAACAGCTCCTCATTACACATGTTTAACGCTACACCTCAAGCTTACGGGAAAATTTAAACTTACACATGAGTGGAACACAATCTCTCACACACATGAGAAACAGCAGCCATACTCAGAAACCCTCAAGTACATGAAACCATCCCCTCTACACGCAGTTAGTCACTCAGTTCAAAAGTCCTCCTACCACATTATTGAAACATCCAGTCATATCCCTTCGCACATGGAAAAATATCCCCTCACATGCATCGAACATCCCCTCACACATGGGTGGAAGAGATCCTCCTTCACACACATAGAGAAAGACCCCAGCAAACAGGTGGAACAGCTAAAACACACAGAACAGCCCCTCACATATGTAAGTTCCCTCACACGTATGTGCTTGAGATACATGGTGGAACAAACATTCCTTTACGTGTGAGTGTCATGTTCCCTCAAGCACCTGTGAAACAGCCCTTCACACAAAGGGTAGAATACAATTTCTCATACACATATGGAACAACCCTAAGCACATACTTAGAACATCCTCACACATGCACAGAACAGTCCCCTCACATGTGTGGAACAGTACCTTAAACATGTAGGATATACCTTCATGGTACATGGAACATTTACTCACACATGTGGAACATCCCGCTTTACACATAATGAAACAGCACCTCACACACATGTGGAACCTCCCCTCATCATGAAACAGCTCCTCACACTCATTCCTTCTTTTATTTGTAACAGCCTCTCACATACATGTGGAGATTAACCTCCCTAACACATGTTTATTTTTTCTAACACATGTTTTAGAACTGACATCCCCTGACATGCATGGAACATTTATGCATGTGTGAGCAACCCTAACACATGTGTGGAACAGCTCCTCAAAGATGCATGGATTAGCCCTCACATGCGCCTGGCCCCATTCCTCTCATATAGGACTGTTGCCCAGAGCCTGCACCTTGCCTGGAGTTACCTCCCTGCAGGCCACTTTGTCGATAGGGGCAGAAAACAGTTTGGATCTGTGACTTTGTGGCAGTATAACTTATCATGTATTCTATGTTGCTGGTATAAATATTTTCTCTCATGCTTCATGATAATTGAAGTAAATCGTCTTGCAGTATATTTACCTGACCATTGAATCCTGTAAATCTCTATTTTGTTATGGGCTGATTACAGACTAGGAAGTGGAACAGACCATGAGGAACTGGGCAATTTAAGGAACAGTGAGGAAAAATGAAAGAACCTGAAAGCAGTGGGGACCTCCAGGAAGTGTGAAGTCCTGCGAGCCTGAGTCGGGGATCCCGCGGTGTCGATCAGGTGCTGACCTCTGTGATGGGGACTGCGTTGAATGCTCAGGATGTGGCTGCAGTGCCCGGCTGCGTGGCAGGTAGACAGGAAACAGGCTTGTCTACACTCAGGGCTCTGCTCCATGAGCCCTGGATGGTTGATGGTCTGACACAAAGGATTGCACCCCTGGGACGAGACAGAGCCCGCGACAGGAAAACACAACCAGAAAGCTACGTAATTTGTATTCTATATGCCAAAAACAGTAACAATAATGGGCACTCATTCCCCAACAAATGGAGAGCGTTACTGGCACCATTTCGAACAAATCGATGAACAGCTGGAGAGACAAATGACTGTGATACCTGGAATAACCGTTGCGAGTGGCTCTCCCTGTGTGCCCAGCCACTCACGAGGCGCCCGGGAGAGGAAGGCGGGTTCCACAGCCCTGGCCCGCCACCCCAGCAGAGCCTTGCAGCAAGCCAAGATGACCCCCACTCCACGCAGGGAACCGCCATTTTCTACATCTGGACTTTCACTCTCCGTAAGAACTCGCAGCAGAAGAGTCTATTATGGCGACTCATCGGACCCACCTGCAGCAATCTTTTTCAAGTTTGGCCCAGATATGCTGATCCAGAGACTCACGGGCATGGACAGGCTCCCTGCAATACTCTGTGCTCAGCCACTCACGAGGCACCCAGGGAGGGATGGCGGGTTTGGGCCTGGCCCGCCACCCCAGCAGAGCCTGCATAACAGCCAAATAGGCCCCACTGGGGCCACCATTTTCCACATCTGGACTTCCTCCTCGTCAGAACTCCACCAGCAGAAGAACCTATTACAGCCTGACTCAGCGGCTGCTTGATGCCGCACTGAGTTTCTCCACATGCTGAAGTTTGGGGTGACTACAAGAGTATGCCACCATGCGGCAGAGCCTAGCAAGCCTCCGTGTCATTATTTGATATGCCAAATACCAGTAACAGTAGGCCTCATTCCCATGACCTGATGGAATGGTTTGAGGCTCTTATGTTCCTGGAGCAAGCAGGTGCCCTTAGGCTCTACTCGCATGAGACAGGACATATGGAGATGTTACTGGTGCCCCTCCAACAATCGATGATGAACGGGAGGAACAGTGATACAGTGATTGAATCCTAAGTAATTAGACCAGAGAGAAACGCTGTTTACCTCAAAGCAGCACATATGGCTCTCTAATAAGTCTAAGGTTAATATACAAAACAACTATGAAGTGAAGATGAGAATCTTGTGAAAGGCTTGGAGAAATATGTACCTGGCTATAGAACATCCACTGGTACAGATGCATGCCCTCCATCTACAGAGGGCCTGGAGGGAAAACAGGTACCTGCAAGCCTGAAGCTGGGGTGATATCAAAATTTCAGCGCTGGACCGGGTGAGGGTCTGAGATTATCTGAGAGTTTGAACCTAACTGCTTTCCATTGATGGGCTGGGTCAGGGCTGGAAAGTTATAAAAACACTGTAGCCTGCTCTCGTCCTGCCCTTTTTCTTCCTCTCTTCCTCTACCCTCTGCCTACTCTCTCCTTCTACCATTCTCCTCCCTGTTGGCCCCTTAGCACATGGTGGTGGCCATCTTGGCCTAGGATTCTAAGCCTACATGTGGCAGGAGACCCAGCCAGGAATATCCCTAAAGTCTGAGGTTTTCCTATCGTTGGGCTTCAGCATACCAGAACAAGTAGAGTAAGCCTTTTGAAACTGCTGGATTCGTAGAATTTCTCCCCCAGCCCACTGGCTGCTGATCCCCTAAGGGCAGAGGATCCCACTGTCCCCTGACCTGCTCCAGGATTCTGTTGGGGTGTCCAGCATACCCCAACACTGGTTGTGGATCTGCACCCATGTGTCCCCTGCTCTGACCTGGCCGGAAGGGTATTGTCAGGGTGCAGACTGGTCTTTGTGGGCACAGGGATCCATCTTGGGGCGCCCAATGACACAAGCCTCTTTTTTGGAGGCGGAAATGCTGGCAGGCATTCCCAAGTTTTCAGGAAAAACTGTCCCTATCTGCCTGGGAGCCCTTGTGAGAGCACCCTGAATCACCCCAAATCAAGCTCTGTGTGAGCACCTAAGATCAGTTCCCTGTGCAGTGGTTAGAGCCTCAGAGGGTTGGTGACCTTGGCTGCAGAAAGGTCCCCACATCCGGGCCTGGAGGAGGTAGCACCCCCCGGTCTGGCTTTATGCGGGGTGTTGGCCTACCAGAAAGAGACAGGATCGCCTGCTGTCCCACGCCCAGCAGCAAGTGGACAGGTTGGCCTGTCCTCCCCTACCCTGGCAGCGGTGGACAGGTCAGCCTGCGTTCCCCCGGCGGCAAGTAGGTGGTTTGTTCCTGTCCCTACTCCAGCAGTGATTGGACAGGTCAGCTCTACCCTTGGCAACTCATGGACCTGTGGCTGTGTCCGGTTTCCCCTCAGGGCATGTGGTGCACAATAACTGCATCCTCACTGATACCCTGCGGGGCCCCAGAGGAGTGGGGGTCCCTGTGTGGCAGCCCTGATACTTTGAGGACTGGATGGAGAAGGTCTGTGTCCTGGGGCTTTTCCCGGAACAGGTTTCAGACACAGACCTTGACAGCAAGTGGGTGCATGAGCTCTCCGGGGGCACCCACGTCGCCGATGTGCTCAGGAGCTCCCATCGCACTCTCACCGACCCTGACGCCAGCTCTAGGACCTTCAGCCCGGTTGCCCTCTGCAGTTGATCCTTGTTGTCCTTTGTGGGAGAGGAGAATCTGAGACTGAAACTTCCCCAAAAACGCCTCCTGTACACTGTGGCTCATCACGGCAGTTCCAGACTGCGCCAAGCTCGATCCCATGTTTCCCCTTGCGCCAAAGGCTCCATCCCAGCTCTGGGCCCCATCCCTGCTACACTGGCCTGGGCTACAGGCCCAAGGTCCCACCAGCTCTGCACCCATTTATCTGCCCTACAAGGAGATGCTGTGACTGCTGCAGCC
>JAJIBD010030854.1:0-42447 GCA_021461705.1 Cryptotis parvus
GAGGAATGGATGAACACTCAGGGATCCGATGAGGTTTTTAAAGACTTTACTTATCACAGGTTCAGGCATACAAATCAGCAAAAGGAAAAACCCGATGCTTAGGATTCCAGGCTAGAACCCCAGCCACGTGTAGGCCAAGATGGCGACCACCACGTGTATAACTTCCAAGGGGAAAAACGCTTGCAAGGCGAGATTCCACCGGAAAGAAGAAGCCCGGGAGAGCGGGAACCGGCAAGTTTACACCCTCCCCCCGCCCAACTCAGACCTTCCTCCCATTGTTATGGAAAGCAGGGGAGGGTCCAATGCCCTCAGGTAACCCCCTCCCTGCATCTCACCTAGGGCCTTTACTGTGCTAATGTTTTGAGCCTGGAAGGGAAGGCCTTTGGAATGTAGAGAAGGGGGTTTCTGAGATGGCATGTCACTGTACCAAAGATCAACACCAATGCCAGTTAAATATTTCTCCAAGCCTTCACAAGTCTCCTCTACTTCATTGTAGTTTTATATTTTATCAGGGAGCCATGCTTGTTTGTTTGGAAGCAAACAGCATTTCTCTCTGGTCTAATTACTTAGGTGTCCTTACGTGGCCAGGCTAATATGCTGGTAAGATCTAGCTAGTCCCACGATGATTGTGATAGCATGGGAGGAATATTTATACCAGCTAGTACAGCATACATGGTCGGATAAACTGCCACATTTAGACTACCCCCTTATCTACGGAGTGATCTCCGGGAGGCAATCCAGAGCAGATGCAGCGGCCCTTAGGAGTCCTGCAACAACTCCCCCTGATTAGTTTACTAATAAAAATTGAAAAGGTAAGAAATATTTAGTAATGTACAGAAAATTAAGATAAGAAAAAACAATTCCAATTGCAAAATGATAATACATGTTACTTTAGGATCCTAACTTGTTTTTGGACCCAAAGCAAAGTTCAAGATAAAGTGTTTTTAGCTGTCTCATTATAACAGACTATAGTTTGCACTGTCCATAATTTGTGAGAGTCAATTTGCTATATTTTATGTAAAGTCGGGTGTCTGGAACAAAGTCTGTGGGGCTACTTCTGGAACAGCAATAGCGGTGATCATATGAGTATGAGTCTTTGGAGAGCAGCGATTAGGAACTCGTTGAATTGTCAGGGAACACTGGATTGGGTCTCAGGAACACTGGAACAAGTATCTCGAATTCTGGAACAGGAGTCTTGAGTGCTGGAACAGGTGTCCGGAACATCGGTGTGATATCTTGAACTCTGGAACAGGAGTCTTGAGTGCTGGAGCAGGTGTCTGGAACATCGGTGTGGGCGTCTTGCAGGGCTTCTTCAGCAAGGGAACATTGGCACCGGTAACTGTACCTGTAGCTTAGGCGAGACAAAAACACTTTTCGAGGTTAATCACAAGTAGGGATTTTAAGGCTTTGTAGGGATCCAAGTTTGGGATGGAGAGAAGAATATAAAGAAGCTCCAACATGGGTGGAGCAGGGAAATAAGTATGAGAATTGATGATTTTAAAATTGATAAATCTAGTGGATCAGCAGTGGAGTTGATGAATGTAATAGAGGTTTGTAGTGGCTCAGAAATTGAGAAGGTAGTAGTTGAGACATAACATAGACACAACATTAATCCACAAACATAATGGTGGCCACCACATGCACACACACGCACACATACATTTGATCGATCAATATCTTACAGCTGTATATGTGACCCATTTAGGGTGATAAATGGTAACGAGTCAAGCGCTTCATAAATATAAAGCCGGCAAATGATGGTGAGAAAGTGTCTTTTCCTGTGAATAGAGCATTGGGAAAAATTAGTTTTGCAAATTATTAAATTTTTAGCGAGCACTGTTTTAGGAGTCTCGGAGTATTGAGCACTGTAGCGCAGGTTTACTGGATTCGAATATCTCATCCTGTGAACAGAATCATTAGAAAAACAATTTTTCATTGATTTAGCAAACATTTTTGTAATGAGCAGTGTGATCAGAGTCCACCCATTTTTCCACCCTTTTTTTTTTTGTAAGAAAGAAATATTTAGGCTGTAAGGCAAGATATTAGACATGAACCATGATCACAGACTGCAAAACAAGATCATTATTAAAAGGAACCAATCCAGGAAGTTTAAACAGCAACTTGCAATTTAAAATTTAAGACTTTATATTGAAAGAATTAGTTGTTTTCTGATTCTTGGAGAATTCTAGTCTTAACAAGTCGCAGAGGGACCCAGAGTTTCTTGGCAGGGTTATCGTCTATAGAAATGAAAGCATAGCCTCTTCCCGAATGAGGAGGTGACCTGCAATCCATTTATCATCAATTTTAACCCAGATAGGTGAATTGACTGTTTTTTGAGTTTGCATATCTTCTTGAAAGTGACGTTCAGCCACGGTATAGGGATCTCCTTGAGGTATATTTAAGAAGTTTAAGGTGAATAATGTTAAAGATAAAGAATCCATTGGAGGCATGCTTGTTTTTCGTTGCTTTAATAGCTGAGTTTTAAGCGTTCTGTGGGCACGTTCAACTATTCCTTGTCCTTGTGGATTATATGGAATTCCTGTAATATGTTTGATCTGCCATTCCTCGCAAAAGGATTTGAAGGTTTTGCTGGTGTAAGCAGGACCATTATCTGTTTTTATGGTATGGGGAATACCCATGACGGAGAAGCACTGGAGTAAAAATGAACAAACAGATTTAGCTCTTTCAGACGTCCATAGGAACAGCCCATATGAACCGGGAATATGTATCGATGACCACATGAAGGAAAGGTTTGTTGGGAAATAAGTTAGTATGAGTTATATCCATCTGCCACAATTGGTTTGTCTGTAAACCTCGAGGATTTGCTCCTGCTACATGAGATGTACAATGTAAAGGAGCACAGACAGGACAGTTCGCGGACAATTTGTCTAGCTTGTCTCCATGGGATGCCATGGTGTACATGAAGGCGGCGGGCATTTGTATGTAGAGTCTGGTGCTCTTCCTCAGCTGATTTAAATACTGGTGCTGCCAAGAGATCTGCTGCTCCGTTTCCTCGAACCATTGGCCCGGGAGTCGGCTGTGAGAACGGATGTGGGAGATGTATATAGGGAATGTTCTATTTCGGAGGAGATCTTGTAGTTTATGGAGTAGCTCCTGAATTATAGGATTATGGGCATTTAAAGAAGCAGTGACAATTCCAGGAAATAAACCAACTACATATGCAGAATCACTCACCACATTACATGGGCCAGATACATGGGATAGTAAATGTATCAGGGTGGCGAGTTCCACTTGTTGGGCAGATTTATAATTTGTATGCACAGTAGTGGTCAACGAAGGACCTGTAATTCCACCCCTTCCTGATGAGGAGCCATCAATATAATACACTGGAGCATCAGGAATGGGAGAGGAGGCGGACAATGGTGGAAATTACAAAAAGTGTCCTTTTCAGAAATTCCCAGGTTTTTCCAGCTGGGTAATGATAAGATATTTCTCCTGAAAAATCTGCTAAAGCTCTCTGAAGGATTTCACTGAGTGGTAAAACAGCTACAATTTCTTTTTTAGGGTCAGGTAGTACAATTACATGGGGATCATGTCCAAGTAATACTTGGGTTCTTGATCTTCCCTTAATTATAAGGTTAGCTATCATCTCAAGGTAAGGTGTAGCAGTACGATTCTGCTTGTTATGTAAGTAAACCCATTCTAACGGTCCAGATAATTGGGCTATAGCAGCAGTTGGAGACTTCGGGAGTGTTGAAGACCAAGAACCATACCTTTTCTCCGGGATTAAATCTGGAGAGGTAAGATTTTTGAAGCCGATTCATGAAAAAATCTAATTCCTTCTGAGCTTTAGGAGTTAGCTGCCTTGGGCTATTTAAAGCAGGATCACCTTCAAGGGTGTGGAACAGGTTAGTGAGCTCACAGTTAGGAATACCAAGGGAGGGCGCACCCAGTTGATATCCCCCAGCAGTTTTTGAAAATCATTCAAGGTTTTGAGCCCCTTTGTGACTAATGGAAATTTTTTGAGGACGTACTGTAGTGCGGTCAAGAGCATAGCCCAAATATTCATATGAAGGCTGCATATGGATTTTTTCCGGAGCTTCTTGTAAGCCAGCCTCTGGTAAAACTGGCATTACATCATTATATAAATTCTGGAGATCTCTGGAATTATCACAAGCTAGCAGGATATCATCCATGTAGTGGATGATGTATGCACCAGGAAATTTAGCACGAATGGGTCGCAAAACCTCATCAACAAAGTGTTGACACATCGTAGGTGAATTAGTCATTCCTTGGGGCAATACTGTCCACTGAAACCTACGTAAAGGACCTTTATGATTAATGGAAGGGACTGAGAATGCAAACCTTTTCCGATCATCTGGGTGGATAGGTATGCTGTAAAAGCAGTCTTTTAAACCTATGATAATTAGCGGCCAATCCTTAGGAATAGCTGCTGAGAGGGAGCCCAGGTTGTAGGGCTCCCCATGGGGACCATAGTAGAATTTACATTCCTTAAGTCAATCAGCAAACGCCATTTGCCTGATTTTTTCTGTATTACAAAAAACAGGAGAATTCCATTCTGAAAACGTTTCCTCAATATGTCCTAATTTCAGCTGTTCTTCCACTAGATTTGTTAGCGCCTCTAACTTTTTGGTATTGAGGGGCCACTGTGGTGTCCATATAGGTTTGTCAGACTTCCACTGAATACGGATAGGTAGTGGGCGCTTAACCACAGCGGCCCCAATTAAAAAGGGTTACTCCCGGTGTTAGGCTTATTATGGAGAGCTGGAATTGGTGCTCGACGGGAAGTGGACGAGGTATGTGGATTACTGCCCCCCCACTGCTCCAGCATGTCTCGACCCCATAAAGTTAAAGGCATAGGGGCTATATAAGGCTGGACCATGGCTACATTCCCTTCAGGGCCAATACACGGCAGCCACCTGGCACTCTGTCGGAGAAGAGAGGAGGAGATATTGCCTACCCCGCTCAGGCTATGGGACACTTTCTTTAGGGCCCAGTTAGAGGGCCAATACTTGGTGGAGATTATGGATATGTCTGCCCCTGTATCCAACATGCCTTTGAATTTCCTTTTATAAATTTCGATGGGTATAACCGGCCGCTTGGCCTGAGAAATTCTGGCGGTGTACCCAACTAGATAGTTAGCAGGTGGCTGGTGGGCTTGGTTCTGTGTGGCTGCATAACCAACAATGAAGTTGGCAGAATGGTTGGTACTGTTTAAGCCACCAGCTGTAGGGGTGTTCGGACTGACTACACGGATCCACAAAAAATAATAATAGTTTAGCAAGTGGTTCCCCCTTTTTAAAAGTCCATTTAGTTGGCACAGATATTGACAGTATTATCTCTCCATGAGATTCAGGATCCAGAAGTCCGAAATGCACCATAATTCCCTTAAATTTCAGTCAATCGCTCCCCTGAATTAAACCCATACTACCTGGGGAGCAGGTCCTTTTATCCCTGTTTTTAGCATGTAGGGGTCTTGACTTGGGTATATTGTGACAGTCTTAGGGCAGAGAATGTCGAGACTGCCACTGCCTGATGGGGTAGGCCAGAGATCATTTATTGACTGTAATTCTGTGGATTCTGATTCGGAGGATACTGGGCAGGTGGAATGAAGGAGAGTGCCCCTGGATTCAGCTGGTCCTGGGGCTGGCCCCCACCCAGTTTCCCGCATTAGGAGGAGGCATAGATGTTATTTGAGCCTGCGGAGCTTGTGGAACCTGGGAGGGGGTCCATGTAACATTTCCTATAAAGGGATTATTAGAATGTTGCCCTGTATTGATAGTTTTAGAAGATGGGCAATCTCTACGGGTGTGTCCCTTCTTTCCACAGCTAAAGCAGGTTATCTGTCCAGATGAAGCCTGAGGCTGACTTCGCCTCCAAGACCGACAGTCTCTGGCCCAATGTTTTTCCTTTTCTGCACCTTGGGCATGGTCCAGGTGGGGCCCTCCGAGGGGTGGAGCTGCGATTATTAGAATAGTTTCTCCGATTATTGTTTATCCTTTGAAGTTTATTGTTTCTCCCCCTAGAGCTGTCTGACATTTCATCCCTCTCCTGATCCTACTGCTGTATGGGATAAGCCTCTATATCATCCTGTGTTTTATGGGAGGTTAAACCGACATTTCTACAGGCCTTTAGATACCCCATGAGGTCATCCTTTTCCTTAATACCATATAGTAATGCTCGACATTTTTGATTAGCATTCTCATATGCTAAGTTTCGTTTTAGGATTTCTTGAGTGGTTGGGTCTTGAACCTGTCTTTGGATTGTTTCACATAATCTCCCAACAAAACCAAAGTATGGTTCATCACGACCCTGGTAAATTTTCGTATAGCTACCTAGAAATTCTGGGTCGGAACCTACTCTTTCCCACGCTTTTAATGCTGTCTCCCGAACAAATTTTAAAATAGGTTCAGGTAACGTCGCTTGTTTTGCTTTCTTTTTCCATTCACCTTCACCTTTTAGCATGGCAAAAGTTATAGTATGGCCTGATTCCTTTTCTCTTAAAGTGTCAATATTCTGGTTAACCCCATCTGCATACCACATATGCCATTGCATGTACTGTGATTTGTTTAGACAAGTATGGGCTACCGTTTCAAAGTCTCCCAATACCCACTGATCATTTTCGCTCCAATCAGCTAAATATTTTAAAGTATAAGGACTTGATATTCCAAACCTGTCGCAAAGCCTTCCTAAACGGGGTTATTGCCTCAATTTTTAAGTCTTCATGAATCGGTTTTACTTTATCTTTAGATTGGTCATGAGAAAGATTGCTGGGCTTTGCTCTTTGACTCGAGCTAATCTGTTCCTCCCCTTCTTCCTCATCAGAGCTTGTAGTATCTGGCAGAGGAACATCTACCCCATTGAGGGTATTAGCTCTGGAGAGATTTTCAGCTTGGGAATTTGCCTCCTCTGGATTTTCCTGTTCGTCCCTCTAAGTTATCAGCCACATTAGAATTCTTTTTTAGATTTTATTGCTGGGAATGTATACACCTTTTTCAAGTCTACAGTTTTGGGGCGTGTTTGTGAACGGCTTTTAGTTGGTTCACGCCTCAGTATTGGGTATGCGCTAGGTCCTGATTGATAAGTTATGAAATCAGAAATCTCCCTGCGTAACACATCCATTTCTTGGTTTAAGTTTTCAAGTTTCCTATATGTTTCTTCCTTTTGTTCTTTCAATCTTATGTGTAACTTCCAAACCTCCTCTTTCTGTCCATCTATTCTATCTCTCTGTCTGTCAATTTCTTCCTCTAAGATAATGCTGATTTTATCGATATCCTTCTTCTGCTCTTCAAACTTTACTTCAAATTTTAAATCCTGTTTAATAATTTTACTTTCCTGTTCTTCTAATTTTTTTTTTTCAATCCTTTTCTTTTTTTCCTTGAATTTTAAATCCTGTTCTTCTAATTTTTTCCTCAAATTTTAAAATCTGGTTAATAATTTTACTTTCCTGTTCTTCTAATTTTTCTTTGAATTTTAAATCCTGTTCTTCTAATTTTTTCCTTGAATTTTAAATCCTGTTCTTCTAATTTTTTCCTCAAATTTTAAAATCTGGTTAATAATTTTACTTTCCTGTTCTTCTAATTTCTTTTCAAATTTTAAACTCTGTTTAATAATTCTGTCCTCAAGCTTTAAGACCAGTCTACCTGTAGCTTTATGATCCTCACTCATTTCTTCAATCGCTGAGTAAATCTCGTCCCTTAAGATTGCATTCAATTTATTACTTTCTTCCCTCTCTCTATTAAACATTGTCCTTACGCAAAGGTACAGTTTAAAAAATCGCAAGGACCCAGATGATTTGTGAAAAGATAGAGTAGTTCTCAGAAAGGAACTTTATAGACTGGGCTATGTATGGTTCCGAGCCAATAAAAGATATAATGTATCTATACCATGAGATATTCATCATTTTACTCACGGTTCGGAGGCAGATGATCTCTGTCCGATGATAATTAGACCAGACGATGTTCGTGGTGCCCACACCAGGGACGCCAAATGTCGGGGCGCTCCGCCCGGGTCCCGACAGTGCCGGGAAGCGAAGTTCCCTTCTACCTCCGAAGCCGGCGAGGAATGGATGAACACTCAGGGATCCGATGAGGTTTTAAAAGACTTTACTTATCACAGGTTCAGGCATACAAATCAGCAAAAGGAAAAACCCGATGCTTAGGATTCCAGGCTAGAACCCCAGCCACGTGTAGGCCAAGATGGCGACCACCACGTGTATAACTTCCAAGGGAAAAAACGCTTGCAAGGCGAGATTCCACCGGAAAGAAGAAGCCCGGGAGAGCGGGAACCGGCAAGTTTATACCCCCCCCCCCGCAACTCAGACCTTCCTCCCATTGTTATGGAAAGCAGGGAGGGTCCAATGCCCTCAGGTAACCCCTCCCTGCATCTCACCTAGGGCCTTTACTGTGCTAATGTTTTGAGCCTGGAAGGGAAGGCCTTTGGAATGTAGAGAAGGGGGTTTCTGAGATGGCATGTCACTGTACCAAAGATCAACACCAATGCCAGTTAAATATTTCTCCAAGCCTTCACAAGTCTCCTCTACTTCATTGTAGTTTTATATTTTATCAGGGAGCCATGCTTGTTTGTTTGGAAGCAAACAGCATTTCTCTCTGGTCTAATTACTTAGGTGTCCTTACGTGGCCAGGCTAATATGCTGGTAAGATCTAGCTAGTCCCACGATGATTGTGATAGCATGGGAGAATATTTATACCAGCTAGTACAGCATACATGGTCGGATAAACTGCCACATTTAGACTACCCCCTTATCTACGGAGTGATCTGCGGGAGGCAATCCAGAGCAGATGCAGCGGCCCTTAGGAGTCCTGCAACACTACCCTACTGGATCTTTTCCTTACAGATTATTTTAAGAACTCACTAAAATCTGTACTTTCTCCCTATTGAAGCTGCCTTCATGGTCTGATTTTGAATTTGAACACCAAATCTGATATTATATATTCCTGAACTTCACCAACGTAAAGATACTCTAGTGATTTTCACTGGGAGTGTATTGCAAGAACACAGAGAAATTAATGATTTTAAAAAAGCAAAAAGTAAAGTAGCAACATAATTTCAACAATTTTTTGATCCTCTAAACACTTTTCTAGGTAGCAAAGCATTTGGAATATGATTCCTGCCCCTCTAGCAGAATACAGTAATATTTAATATTGATTTAAGTATTTTATAACCATTAAAGGAAATGCAATACTCAAGGGTATTATGCTCAAGGAAAGAGTAACATACACACTGAAGCCAAGGCAGTGTCAAAATGCTAAAATGCTTGTTTTGAGTGAGTTTCTTAAAATTTTATAGTCGTATATTCTTTATCTATAAAAGTAAGTAAAAGGAACTTATCATATGGAGCCATTGGAAAGAATAAATTTGGGGGCCCAGAGCGATAGCCCAGCAGGTATGGCATTTGCCTTGCACGAGGCCCGGGTTCAATCCCCGGCATCCCATATGGTCCCCAGAGCACCACCAGGAGTAATTCCTGAGTGCAGAGCCAGGAATAACCCCTGAGCATTGCCGGGTATGACCCAAAAAGCAAAAAAAAAAAAAAAAAAAAAAAAAAAAAAAAAAAAAAAGAATAAATTTGATATGGTATGAAAAATCCTTTGCATAGTTTGTAACACGTGAGTCGTACTCAAAATAGTAGTTTGTATAATGCCAAGAACTAATAATTAATTAGTATAAACAGAAAAAGTTTGAGAGACACAGACATGGGGCAGAGCTGCTACTGGCTCTCCTTGTACCCAGCTGCTCACGAGATGCCCAGGAGGGATGGCGGGTTCTAGCCCTGGCCCGCCACCCCAGGCCCTTGCAACAATCAGGCGACCCCCACTCCATGAGGGTCTCCATTTTCCACATCCGGACTTCCTGGATGTTCTCATCAGAACTCTACCCAGCAGACCAGCCTACCACAGCCCGGCTTCAATAAACGCTAGATTTTGAGATGACTACAAGAGTATGCTACCCGAAAGGGCAGAGCCTGGCAAGCTACCCATGTCGTATTTGATATGCCAAATACCAGTAACAATTTTAGACCTCATTCCCATGAGCTCATGGAATGGTTTGAGGCTCTTTATGTTCCTGGAGCAAGCAGATGCCCTTGGGCTCTACTAGCATGAGACAGGACATATGGAGATGTTACTGGTGCCCGCTTGAGCAAATCGATGATTAACGGGAAGACAGTGAACAGAAAAAGTAAAACATTAAACAGTTTATTTTACTTTCACTTTAATGAAAGCATTATTTCTGAAACACTACAAACTAAGATTTAATTTGTTTGAATCTTTTTTACTTACTTTCTAGAATATATACTAACCCCATACTTTCCCCTAAAATTTACACTACAGCTTGCTCATTTACCAAGTATTGGAGTTTGACTCTTCAACTTCTTAGAAATGCACAGTATTTTAAAATACAAAATAAAAACTTGCATTATATGTTGAGAGATGGACTAACGGGTTCTTAATAATGCTGATCTATTTTTAAAGCCATACATTATTTAGCTTTCAAGTGAATGACTTGTGAATAAAATCTCACTGTGTTTAGGCCAGTTATTTACAATCCTTTTCAAACAATTCTTTTTTATATATGAGGCCTGTACTATAACTAAGCATTGTCTGATTATAAGCACTGGACTAGACTATTAGTCTAGAGAATTTCTGTTAGGACAAAATGAATGCTTGACGACTTTTAGAAGCATTTAATATTTTAATTCTGCTACAATTTCTATAATGACTTCCTCTGACAGTTATCGTTTCCAAAACATTTAGAACAGTTAATTTTATTTCATATGTATTTTTAATATTGCTATTTTTCCCATTATAATAGATCCAATTTTACTAGTCTTCTGACATATGACAACAAAATTGGAGAAAATGAAAGTAAAAGTGATACTAAAAGGATCTCAATTGGCCTTTTTCATGTCCTCTGATTTTGGCTTTTAAAGCTATGAGGGTAAACAGCAAAATGACTGTGTGAATTAAAACTTTGCCATATCAATTTTATTGTAGTACTAATAGGTTGGCAGAGTACATTGCAGATTATGGTGATACAAATGCTTAATCTCTGAGCAAAACACTAAAATTCAAAAGCATAACATTCCTTTAGGGGGAGGAGTTGATTTTTGAATGAGCTCAATTAAAAAAATGCCGACCAATTACTCCAAGAACACTGAAAATTAGACATCGCCAGAAGGAACGTGTAAAAGGCTTTCTGATGGTTTGGATTAGAGACAACTGTTCCGCAAAGCCTATCAGAAATAAATGAAATAAATGGAAGGAAGATGCAAACTCGGTCTTTGTTCCAATAACTGCCGAATGTCATATTGGAATTCTCCACACAAAACCAAATGGCTGGCAAGATCATCTGTATGCAAATGCAGAGCAAGTGACCCCTCCCTCCCCAACTTAGCAGCTATTTTGAGATAATTGAAGTCTATAGTACCAGAAAGAGGTTCCTTTTTGAAAGCTATGTTGCCTTAAAAAAAAAGACCTAAAATTTTCTATGTGAAAATGTATCGCCTAAAAGAAAGAGAACTTTTACATTTTTTCAGACATGTGCCGCTTCTTTATCTAGAATTTCGATCCCCTTCCTATCTTAGAGAATCCCTCTCCCTCTCCCTCTCCCTCTCCCTCCCTGCCACTGACATGTAGAGCAGATGACCCAAACTGGACCAATGTGATGATCCTGCTTGCCACTTTGAATAGTGAGGAAGTGACAGAAAAAAACAAAGACAGCTTGGAATTCATTCCAAGATGTAATTCCCAATGCCAACAGCAGCATCCAATGACCAGGATAGGGGCAGGGAGGTGCGTCTGCTGTAAGGCTGGGAAGTATGTTAGAACCAGGCTGTTCCTATAGCATAACCTTGGCTGTGGTTCTTGTTGCTTGAACCAGCCTGTTTTCCTGCCTGTTTATAGGGTCTCTGGACTTTTTTGCAAACAAGTGAGCTTCCTGGTATACTGCCAGCAAATCCCTTTTTTGCTGAAGTTAATGAGAGTCAGTTTCAGATGTGATGCGTACAACAAAGAACCCTGATGGATACATGAAGGGTTCATTCATTGTTAAGTGTTGCAAGCTTTGCTCCAATGTGTTTTGTTCTACATATGAAAAGAGGAATACTTGATGCTAATATACCCAGCTTTCCATGTGTCTCTTTGTATAATGAAGAATGTTGTCATTCTAAAGATACACCAGATAAAAATAGTTTTAGAGAAATATTAGTATAGATGGAACAAATATTAGTATGGAGAGATTAAAGATTCATGAAACTATAGCTGGGTTGTTATATATCAAAAAAATAAATACAACAAAGCATTGACCATTAAAATAATAGAAGTTTACTTCTAGTTCTAAAACTATCTTCCATGATAAAGACTATTGAGAGAGAAATTCACAGATACATAAGTTAAACTGTTACTTCAGAAACATGTTAAATAGTGCCAGAGAAAAGGCTCATGGGCTGAGGCTCAAGCTTTGCATCCAGGAGACCTGGACTCAATCCCTAGCACCACAGGGTTCCCTGAGCACCACCAAGCATAGTCCACACTAGTCTGCTTCAAAAGGAAAAAAAAATATTTAACAAACACAAGACAATGGACGACTACATAAAAACTATAGATCTAGGTTCCAGTTCTAATTTCTCACTTACTGATGACTAGATATTATTAATATCTCACCATGGTTTGGTATATATTGGATAAATTCACATCACTTCATTTATAGGAACAATTAAAGTACTGGATATAATTCTGAAAGCACAATACTAATTAGTAATAGGAGTTTATAGGCGGTGCAGTTACAATTGCCTGGCAAGTTTCCTATTCATTGACTCATTTCCCCTCCATCCCATTGCTTGTGTAGGCATACACATATAGGTATATATCAATACCCATCTTGTCCATATATCCTCACATAGATTTGTTGTAGTTTATGTTGGGAAAGTGAATACAGCTCCAATCAACTCCATCTTAGAATCTATCCTTAGTTTCTCAGGAACTTCACCATAAGTCCAATCCCTTCCCTAGATCTCACTTCCTAGAGTGCTGTTGAAACTGTATTCTACCAATTTCAACTTTCAGGGACATTTTTGAACAAGAATAATTAAACTTTCAAGGACAGTACAAAAATCAGCATAACATTTCTACTTTGTCCTCCTAAGAACAATATTAATAAATTAACACTCTCCTGGTCTAAACAATGAAACTAAACAATGAAACAATGATTTGGAAGATACTTTTAAATTTTTTCTCACCCTATGTAGATTAGCACCTTATCTCTTTCCTCCTTACCATGCCACCACAACCCTTCAGTCCTTCCCTCACCTTACATATTAACATCCTACATCCAAGCTGAGGGTTGAAAAGATCATCCTACAAGTTGGAAGCAGTTTCTGCAGGTAGCAGCTTCCCATTGCTAAAGGATATATCTGCATTCTTCACCTCTACCAGCCCAGGCCCACACAGAGCTATGGCCCCTGAACCTCTTCCGCCTCCAAATCACTGCAGTCTCTACTTCAGCCCCCAGTTCTCTAAATTAAGCTAATCTTTTAAATTTTTTTTCCCTCAGAACTTGCCCTCCCTCCTGGATCGCCTTATGATCAGGGGAGCACAGTGAGAGCCGGTAGCAGCTCTGCCCTGTGTGTCTGTGTCTCTGAATTAAAGTGACAGCCCTGAAGCAGTTCATGGGGTCCACTGGGCCTTTCTGAGGACAGAGGTGGGGAAAGGGACCCCAGCTCCATCCCCACAGAACCCCGCATACCTGGGATTGAAATCAGCTTCTCCCTTGGGCGAGGCTCTGACAAGCTGTGGAGTGTGGACCTTGAAAATGGGTGCATGAAGTTCCTCTGGCTTTCTCAGATGGCCCTCCCATTGAGGGGTGGCAGGCTACAAGCTAATCTTTTAAAACAACACAAAGCAAATTTCCACACATTCCGTCTAGGATTATCAGTCACCCACCTCTGTGCTTAGAACAAAATCTAAACCCTATAAATATTAGGTAGAGTGCCCAGTCTCCCCGCCCGCCTCTGCACTTAGAACCAAATTTAAACCCTATAGATATGAGGTAGACTTTCCATCCCTTTCCCCTACCCTGTCCCCACAGCATGTACTCAGACCCTCACTCCAGACAACTCAGTTATTGCTGATCATGACCTAACCTTCATCCCCTTTCTGAGAAAACCAAGAACTCCCTGACCTAAGGCCTTCTGTTTATCTCCCTCCATGAGCTATCCATGCCCAAAGCGCCCTTTGGGTTCTATCCAAGAACAGGTCTCAGGCACCATCAGCACTCAGTTTCTCTATTCCATCACTTTATTTAATTATCTGCAGACCAGGTGTTTAGGGGTGGGCGGGAAATATGTTTTCTTTCTTTCCCGTGCCCCAGAGGATTTAAGCTCCTTGCAAGAGAAATCCAAGTTGGCCTTGTTTATTAGTATGTTCCTAAAGATTGATCTCTGCTACCCAACCCTCAATTCCCATCTTTGAAAGTTCTTACTTTTGTAGGATTCTCTTAAGAAGAAAGAAAAATATAGTTCCATCACTAACCAAAACTTGTGATTCTTCTATAAAAGGGACTTGTTAGTGTTTGTAGCCTCTTCTGGTTTTTCAAGTAAGTCTAGACTTTCCTTTACTAAGAAGACTTCTATATTTCTCAATGGACTAAAAAAAAAAAAAAAAAAAAACCACTATCCAGTACCTTGTGCATTGGTCAGGCCATAAGAAAACAATTTAGATAAAATGTCATCTAATTTTTCTTTTTATGGCTTCAGGTCAAGCTAAGCATTTTCTCATCAGACATTTAGGGAGATACCTAAGCCAGACTTTATATTAGGCTACTTACTCCTTAAAAATAAAGAATGAGTTAGCTCGTTAGACATGTATGAACTTAAGTGAAAACTTCCTTTAATTTCAAAGGAATAAATAGACATATTTTTGCAAAGATTTCCCATCTATAATCTTTTAATTCCTAAGTGCAGGGAGAAAACAACTTGTTAGAATACATACATAAACAGCTCAACTTAACCTTAGCTATTTAACATTTCCAGTGGTTTTATAAGCACTAGAGATTCATTAAACATTGTGTGTGTGTGTGTGTGTGTGTGTGTGCATTCACGTGCACGTGTATAGCTTTGTGTGGGTGAGGCAAGGGGTAGTCCAGGGAGTGATGATGGTGTCCCAGACCAGTGCCATTGAATAAGGTATAGAAGGACTGAAATTAGGAGGCAAGCAACAGTGACATCTAGTGTAGGCAAGAAATGTCAATACAGGTAAATCCCTGCTCTTTAACCAAGAGAAAGGATATAGCACAGATGGCAAATAAGAGCAAGAAAAATAATGACAAGGAGAATGTGAAACCAGTACATAGATATAAAAAGGATGACAGAAAAAAGTGTGTGCAAGTAACATTCTTACTATGTTTTCTGCCCAACTAAACATGATTACACATCTTATCTCTCCAAGCCCCTCCATTGAACTCATTTTATCCACCTCTACCTTCCCATTCCAACCCAACACTCCTACTGGGCTCTCTGGAATGGGAAAACTCTCCCTTTGATCTTTGACCATTTCTTCACCTCCAGTTTAGAAAGAAGTCTGTTGGATACCACCTTTTTTTGAAGCCCTTTTGAGAAAAAGGGGTTTTTTTTTGTGGATCTTTTTCATTTCATACTTTCACCCTGTCATTTTTGTTTCCCCTTACCCTCCCTTCCTCTTAACCAAAACTTCTGCTTCTTTCAACTTATGCTCAAAAATTGGACATGTTACAATCTCCCCATACTAGTGGCAATCATCTGAAAAACCTCATATTATTCACAAGATTTGTTCAATATGTTAACTCCCCATTCTTTCTTTGTATACAGTCCATATACTCAAAGCCAAATATTTTATTTCAAGTTTTGTAATTTTTTTCTTTTATCCTTCATCAAATTGACAGGTAAAATGGCTTATTTATGTATTTAATCAACTGAATATTTATAAATAAAAATAACTCAATCAAATTGATTGATTTATTTCACTTTAAACCAATAATGACAAATATTTAAATGATGCTTTCATCTGGTAACCCTACTATTTTCTTCAGCTAGTATTATTTCTATCTCTTGAAGACTAATTTTTACATATTTTGTCCTCACTACATAAGACGGCTTCCTCTTTAAATATAAGAAATGCAGTGACATTCTACATTCTATGTATGACTCTGCATTCTGTATCCTATGTATGAAAATATAAATCTGCGCCCATATTTTCCCTCTTTTCCTAATACAAAGTCTAGCTTCTCCTTGTGTACACAGCTTGCCACTTTCATACTTTCTTGGGCACTTATTTAGATCATTCGTACTGCTGTTAATATCAGTTATTTCCCTCTCTACTGAATCAGTTCTGTCTTTACACAAATATGGATGCACATTATGTATCTAAAAACAAAATTATCAATCCCAAAATATTCTGGATGCTCTTCAGTAGGCAAATTCCTCAAAAGATACATTATTTATGCGATCTTCACTTCTTCATAGCTCATCTACTCCTCAACCCACTTCAGTTTGATTTATACACCTACCATTTGGGGAACTTTTCCCAAAATCTTTTTACATCTTAGCCCAAGATCTTTTACATCTCAGAGCATTAATAAGCATTGAGAACACAATCTGTTCACTGAGTTCTGACCCCTCTTATCTGAGTTTTTCTTCCACTTCTCTAGTTCTTCTCTATCAGGCTCCTTTCCAGGCTCCATGACCCCAATACATATTCCCACCTAACACAAAATTTTGAATCTTTAAGGCTTGACAATTCTTTATGGTCAGTCCTTGGCCAACTTCTTTACATGCCTTATAGGCTTCTTATGCTGGAAATTTTTATTTCCCAGAAACTTAGATTTCCAAATTAACCTTTACTTTTGACCCTACACCACAGATAATTAAATAGTTTTACTGGATATATAAATGTATCCAAAACTAAGTATCTCTTTACCCTCTCAGCCTATCATCATTTCTTGCCACTCTTCACAAACAGTCACTTTAAACAACCCAACAATAATTTCTGAGTCTTCCTTTCCCTCCTTGCATCTCCTCATCCAATTATTGACAGCATTTTAGAATTCTTTGTCACAGCATATAACTTGATTAGTGTATTTACTCCACTCTTACTGTCATTTTTCTTATTGAGGGCCACCATTATCTCTCACTGAATCACTGCAGAAAGCCTCAAAATTAGTCAAGAAATGAGTCAATGCTATAGCACAAAAACACTCATGAAATCTGAGTAACCAAGAAACGAGAATTTGAAATAATTTGAAATAGTTGGCATTCAACACTAATAAATACCACTGTCTGCCCTCCTCTAGCCACTAAGTAGTTTTCAGAGGTTTTACTTCTGCACTCTGTGGAAACTACCTAACATTGTATCCAGCCTTATGGTGTCAAACTTAATGCCCACAAACTCAATTTCTAGGTATTGATAGCTCTATGAAAAATTTTAAAGTGGCAAGATATAGGGTGGCTAAACAAGAGCTCTACCCTGTCCAATTCTGGCATCATAAGGAATGTATAATGTAGTTTTGTAAGACCCCAGGCACCTTCTGGGTGGCCCAGATAATTCCAGCACCACAGGGCCCAACCAGAATTGCACCCTCCAGTCTTTGCATTTAAACAGCAGCCCAATTGACTGAGACCAACTGGTGGGGTTCCTAGGTCTCCTGAACACAGCTTGAGGAGCAAGTGAAAATAAACAAAAAAAAACAACAACAAAAGCCAATCTAAAATTACCTTCCCCCATACACCCTGCACACATAGTGACAAGCTACAGTACAAATTCCCTTTCAGAAAACAAAATGAGACAAAATATTCAACATATAATAATTAAAAATCCCACCTGAGGATGTAAAGTATTCTTTAATTAGTCCCCTATTCTTCAGAAAAGGGCTATGTTTATTTATTTTTCCCATGGTCTTGGTGCTCCCCTCAGGGAAGGTCCTGCTTTTTCTTCATCCCATTTGACCTCTTCTTGTTGATTTGTGTTGCTTTTTGTGTCACAACAGCTATGCTCAAGGTTACTCCTGGCTCTGCAGTCAGGAATTACTTCTGGTGGGGCTTGGGGAGACCATATGGGATGCAGGGATGGAACCCACATAAGCTGCATGCAAAGAAAACAATGTACCTGCTGTGCTATTGCTCTGGACCCTCATCTGGCCTCTTTTAAGTGGTCATCGGAAACAGTAATTTCCAAGGGAAAGGATTCCCATCCCATTTTGTCACTTTTATTTAGGGATTTGGAGACCCAAGGATCATTCTACCTCATAACAGTTACAAAATCATTTATACGCTGAAACTACAAATCCCTCTTAAGTTTGTTTGTCTTCTATTAATTAACTTTGTATACCATTTGTGATACCAAGTTTTAGAAATAACTGTCTCTCCCTCCTCTTCCTCTCTTCCTAATTCCCTTTCTTTCCTTCACTAAAATTTAGTGTTATGAAATTTTAGCAACTCTGATCTCATTGTTTACTCTTCTTAAATTCATGAAACTTGGATAAGTGCCAAAAGTGTAAGTAGGTACCAGTAAATAGTTGTTACAATAAATAAGGGCAAGGGATGTAATTCAGTAGAACACTAGCCTTGCATAGGTGAGGCCCTAGGTTTATTCCCAAATCACGAACAACAGCAACAAAATTAAACATTTAAAGGAATTTACTTAAGCTTTAAACAAAGTTTATTTTTTTGCATTCTGCTCCATATTCTACTTCCCTTAATGATTTTATTTTCCTTCTTTCTTACTTTATGTTCCTTGTAAAAATGCTTTTACCTGCTGGTCCAAGTCTAAGTAACTCATAGTTCTAGTTTATTTTCTGCTCTGTAATTTCTCACTTTCCTTTCTCAAATTTCATTTGGACCTTGACAGGGTGTTGAATTCTAACTAATATTCTTCAGCTGTTTCCCTAAAACATTAATATTAGCCTCCTTAATTCTAGAGCAGTGGTTTTCTATCTTGGCTGCATATTAGAAGCAGCTGGAGATCTTTTGAAACTCAGCACACTAAATACACACCAAGTCATTTATATTAGAGCCTCTGGAGGTGGAACCCAGTCATCAACACTTCCTATCGCTCCTTGAGTGTTTTCAGTGTGCAGCCAAGGTTGAAATCTACTGTTTCAGGCTGAGCTATCTTTCTTCTTCTTGGCTCCATAACTTTGAACCCTAATACTGATTGCTCAACTTATGGATCTACATCATTTCAAACAGCAAATCAACAAGTATTGAATTCCCTAAGTACTCACATCTGTGACTAATTTTACTTCTCCTCATGCTCCCCCAGCCCAGCTGCTTTTCTCCATATACACAGCATTAAATTCTTGATTTTAACAATTGAACTATAATTTCTTTTACATTTGATCTTATGTCATTTCAATCTCAAACTTTTCTGAAAATTTCAACTAAATCTTCTACATTTTTAAAAAATATTTTATTATAATACTGTGAGACACACAGTTACAAAGATGTTCATAAGATGTTCATATTTGGGTTTCGGTCTTACAGTGTTCCAGCACCCATCCCTCCACCAGTGCCTATTTCCCACCACTAATGTCCCTGATTCCCTACCCCTCCCCTAGCCTGCCTCTAAGGCAGGTTCTTTATCTCTTCCTCTTTCTGTCTATCTCGTTCTCTTTTTTTTCCCTTCCACATTGTGGATTACAATACATGCATTCAAATGATGTTATGTGTATCATTTTGCCTGTATTTAATGCTCAGTTCTAGGTTGGTATTAGCACTTTTGACAATTATTCGCACACTGTTCCATTCTCTGTCTTACCTAGCCTCTGATTCCCACACGTTTGTGATAATTTCCACCTTTGACAAGACCTGCTGATCCATGCTTCACCTGACCTTAGATATTGGTATCATAATATGTACATTTTTTCATGAAGGAATAATTGTGTATGCTTATTCTTTTTGCTTTCACTTTTCATTTTTTCCTCACTCAGCTGTCTTCATTTGTTTTAATCATAAAAGGGGATTATATTGAGGTTTGTTGTAACTCAACTGATCTCTGTGTTGTACCCTGTACTGTCAATCCTGACTTGTTTGTTTGCTTGTTTAGTTAAAATACTGTCATAAAATACATATAGCTTCTTTAGTATAGTTATTATAGGAAAAGCACATTATTATCTACTGTCTAATATCCAAAGAAATCCATAAAATTACACACAATGACTCAAATGTTTTGGTCCAGTTACTATAAGTAGAGTGTATTTTAAAGAGAATGAAAAAAAATGGTATTTGACTACTCACATATTTTTATGTTTATGTAAGTACATTACATAAACATAAAAATATGTGATGAGAATGCAAACATATTTTGATAGTCCATTGACTTTCCTTAACATAACAAAAAGTGCTGAATATGTGTGTATAAAATATTTAACATTTGCAGGACCTGAATCAGGAACTAGAAAGTTGTGTCTCTGGCCAGCCTACATTTAAATTTACTCTTTAGATTTCATCATATTCTAAATGGCAAAGTGCAATCCATTAAAATCATGATTGTAAAAGTATTTCTATTTCAGAGTATAGTATGAATAGGTTGCAGATAGATGCAGTAATCAAATACAGACCCAGTCAGAGCAAAGGGACGAGCAATAGATACAAGCATGACTCAAGAGAGAGAAGGAACATTCACTGATTTGTTCAGCAAATGCTTGTTCATTTTCTGAACTGCCTTAGGCACAGATCACGACACAAAGATTAAAAGACTCAAGAAGTAAAAGAGGAAATTATACTTGAATAATGGTACAGTAATAGAATGTTGAGATATATACTGAGTTGAAAAATGTCATGGAAGAATGTTTGACTAGGTCCCTAAATTGGAATCTAGGAGAAAAAATTACAAATAAACGGAACGTATGAAAGAACTTTTTGCAACAATTAGTTGACAAATATTATAATGTAATAGGCTATTCTGAAAATGAATGAGTTTCTTTCCTATCAAAAACAAGCTGATCACATTTGACAGCCTGGAAAATTGTTAATGATGCTGGAAAATGCTTTACCGAGCAGTGAAGACAGCCAATGTGCCTTTCCAAGTACTTATTCACCTACTGCAATTATTGGGTTCATGGTGGTGAGTTAAGAAAATTCAGACATGCAGATAAAGATATTATATATAAAAAGTGAGAGAGAATGGAAGGAAGAGGAGAGATAATTAAATCTACTCCATATACAGATTTGAAACTTTTTATAGAACAATAACTATTAGTGAAATCATTGACATCAACTAGAAAAGGTTCTGCCATGAAATATTTTTAAATGTACCATCTAAAGCAAAATAAATTTCCATGATTGAGAAGAGTGTCTCCCATACTAACACCATACTGAATCATATTGCAACACATTAAGTTCTATATACTCCTTTCATCTCAGTATTTGTATCCCTTAATATTCTGATTATTATTTCTAAACATCCTCCTCAGGTTATTTCCCATCATTCTTAGGCTCCCTATTTTATAAACCTCTCAGTATCTTCTCATCATTCTACAGAGTTAATTTCTAATAATGTCCATGATTATGTCTTAAATTCCCTAATCTACCTTGTTATGTGTTGACTGTAACAGCAGAGTTAAGAGAAAACACAAATCCTAAAATGTTCTCTAATTCCAATGATGAAAGGGTTAATAGTTTTTCAACAGCATTTCTTTCTGATGAATATGCCACAGATGAATATTTTCAAAATGAATATGAACGGTTTTAGATGAGTGCTCCTTAAATGTCACTGTATATTAGTCATGCAAGGATCATTAAGGGATGAGAGGTAGACTTGCACATTTCATCCAAGACATAGATTCTCACTGTAGACTGTTACTGTCAGAATTGCCAGGTTAGTCCATGCTGATAATGATTATTAATGGAACTGAAGCATTAAATGGTTCATTTTTATCCATTTTCACTATATACAACATCTTCAAAATATTCAAGAAAACTCTATTGCATGAGTCCATAGAGTGAAAAAGAATACAAGGTGATTAAATGTGAGTCGAAAATAAATTAACCAAATGGCATTTATCTTTTTGAAATTTAGTAATGTTTTAATATGCTTGTTTATGGGCAGAAAGCACGTTTTGACAATGAACCACATTAGTTTGTTAGGGAAAGATGAACCAATGAGTATCTTGAGTATTTAAATTTCACGTTAAAGGTATGGTTCTCATTTGGTGATAATTAAGTCAGAAATCAAGTATTGATTTATAAGCATACAAGTATAGTTTACCTTGAGATTGATATCCAGAAATCCTTTAGATAATATCCATTTGTCATATATGCATAAATAACAAATATAACAAATCAGAAACACTTTCAATCTTTCTCCAAAATACAGTGATGTCCTATCATTAAGATTTTGATTGAAGTGTTTGTTATTTGAAAGAACCTTCATTTTTATTCTTTTTTTTAATTTATTTTTTTTTTTTTTTAAGGTTTTTTTTACAATTACAAAGAAATACAATTAAAAATTTCATATTTGGGTTTTGGTCATACAGTGTTACAGCACCCATCCCTCCACCAGTGCCCATCTCCCACCACCAACGTCCCGGTTCCCTCCCCACTCCCCCAGCCTTCCTCCATGGCAGGTTCTTTATTTCTTTCCCTTTCTCTCTCTTTCTGTTTTCCTTCCCTTCCATACTATGGATTACAGAACATACATTAAAGGGTTGTCATGTTTGAACCACCATGATATACATTTACAAAGTTCCTTCCTTCCTTCTTTCCTTCCTTCTTTCCTTCCTTCCTTCCTTCCTTCCTTCCTTCCCTCCCTCCCTCCCTACTTCCTTCCTTCCTTCCTTTCCTTCTTTCTTTCTTTTTCTTTCTTTCTCCCTCTCCATCTCCCTCACCTCCCCTCCTCATCCCTCCCCTCCCCTCTCCCTCTCCCTTTCCCTCTTCCTCTCCCTCCCTCCCTTCCTCTCCTCTCCTCTCCTTTCCTTCTTCCTTCCCTCCTTCCCTCCTTTCTTTCTCTTTCTTTCTTTCTTTCTTTCTTTCTTTTTCTTTCTTTTTCTTTCTTTCTTTCTTTCTCTTTCTTTCTTTCTTTCTTTCTTTCTTTCCTTCCTTCCTTCCTTCCTTCCTTCCTTCCTTCCTTCCTTCCTTCCTTCCTTCCTTCCTTCCTTCCTTCCTTCCTTCCTTCCTTCCTTCCTTCCTTCCTTCCTTCCTTCCTTCCTTCCTTCCTTCCTTCCTTCCTTCCTTCCTTCCTTCCTTCCTTCCTTCCTTCCTTCCTTCCTTCCTTCTTTCCTTCCTTCCTTCCTTCCTTCCTTCCTTCCTTCCTTCCTTCCTTCCTTCCTTCTTTCTTTTTCTTTCTTTCTTTCTTTCTCTCTCTCTTTCTTTCTTTCTTTATTTATTTATTTTTCTTTCTTCTCTCCCTCTCTCTCCTCTTCCTTCTCCTTTTTCCTTCCCACCCCTTTTTTTCCTTTTTAGGCAATGTTGTTTGCAAAATGATTACTAAAAGGATGTCATGCATATCACTTTACATTCTTTCAGCATCCAGTTTTTGTTCAGTGATCATTTCCAACTATCATTGTCATAGTAGTCCCTTCTCTGTCCTAATTTCACTCCCCCACACCTCACCTTACAGCATCTTCATACCATGGACAGGTCCTCCTGAACTCATTTCTATTATTTTTGGGTATTATTCTCATGGCTCTAGTCATGAGAATGGACTAGAGCCATTACTGACTGGATGCCACGGGATGTCAAAGATCACTTGGCCGCCCACCTACAAGATGGTCAGACTTCCTTGTAAAGATCCTGAAGGAACAGTTTGAGGCTCTTCATATTCCTGAATCAACCAGATGCCATTGGGCTACATTGGCACGTGATAGGGTCCAATGGAAATGGTACTGGCGCCCGCTCGAGCAAATCGATGAATAAAGGGATTCAAGTGATCAAGTGATCAAGTGATTATTCTAATAATACAACTTGAGATTAATCACTAAGAGATCATTTTAGATTTACTGATTGCTGCAGAGTCCTAATAGGCCAAAAACAATGTTCTCACTGTGCTAAAGTGACATATCTGGACCAGTGTTCTGAGTAAAATCTAGTTATTAGTTAAGATATAATACCTTCTATCAATACATATCTCATATAACCACTTCCTTTGACTTTGAGCTATCATTTTACCTTCAATTACTCCATCCATAAAGTGAGAAGAAATTGCCTCCTGGGGATGAAAAGGCTTTTTAAGGCTTTTAGTAAGACTCTTTGAAGAAAGCTAATATAAATTTGCTTATAATTATACTGAAACAATTTCAACTCTATTTTGGACATTCCTTTCCTCTCTTAATTGCAGTTACTGTGCGTTCATTATAGGTAGCACATTTTCTGTAGCAAGGTAAGTCTAGCCTCTAGGTGTGAAATGTTGCTATCAGCATCTTAACTGCACAAAAGATCACTTGATCACTTGACATCCCTTTATTCGTCAATTTGCTGAGCAGGCACTAGTAACATATCCATTTGTCTCTGTCACGTGCCAGTGTAGCCCAATGGCATCTGCTTGCTCCAGGAATACTAAGAGCCTCAAATTGTTCTTTCAGGGTCTTGACGAAGAAGAAGTCTGACCATCTTGTAAGTGGGCAGCCAAGTGATCTTTTGACGTCCTATGGGATCCAGTCGGTAGTGGCTCTGTTCCAGAGCCATATGTTTCAATGCAAGTATGCTGGCATCGGAAACACACACACACACACAAAAAAAAACAAGATTTTTTTTTTTAAGGAGCAAAGTATTGTTTCAGGTTGGAATATGAGTAAGAGAGCAAACAAACGTAATTTTAAACTTCCGTGTTAAACACTGAGTTCTTAAATTGAGTAGAAATTCCCATGCAAGAAAAATAATTCAGTGGTGTCTATTGGTATTATTTTTAAGCTTTAAGAATCCAAAGCTTTATATTAAAAGCTATAATTACATGTCTAAAATTCAAATCATTGCATAAATAAAACATCCTTTATCTCAATAGAATAAAAATCATTTTCACTTCCTGGAAAAATAAAGATTATCTGAGAAAGAGTTTTCTTGTCTACCTAGGTCTATTCATCTCTCTCCTGTGTATAATCAAGTAAAAAGTCTCCAAAGGCAACTCAATGATTAAATAAACCAACCCTACATAGTACAACCCCATTAAATAACTTAAAAACAGAAGTATCAGGGCATTCATGCATCAAAAATGTACTTGGGTCAAATAGTAGGGCGAAAATTATAACTTTCTTATGAGGTCTAATACATTTACATTAAATAATATAATCCTTTTTCTATTACCTTAAAATCCCATAATAGGAGTATCAATGTGAATATAGTCATCCAATTAATTAGTATGCTAAGAACCAAGGAAATTAAATATAGACTAATTTTTAACAACTTAGAAATATGCAACTTACACACATGCAAAGGGGACAAGCTTAAACCAGCCCCTTGCTTGGTGCTACATAAATGCAAAGAACTGTAAGCATAATTTCCCAGCATTTTTTGCCTGAGTCAATCCATCTTTCACATCACCCATACAACCCTGCAGGCCTTGATCACTTTCTTCGTCCCCCATTCTTTCCATTTATTCCATTTGATCATGCACACTGTGTTTTTATCAACTTTTGCCTGATGAATTATATGTGCACAAGTGTATGTATCACCTTGCAATAAGCATACGTCCGTAACAGTTCACATACTTGCCCCTTATCTCGGAAAAATTATATTCATCCTTCACAACTCTCTTGGAGGACTACTCCCCCTCCAGGAATGTTTGGTAGCACCAGATTCCCAGTATGCACCAATTTACTATGTGTTGGATGACAGGTCTAGCTTGTTTGGGAGCTTTGCTGTTTAACCCACTCGTAGCTTAATCTACTTACATGTTATTAAGCCAAAGTTCATTCTAATGAGATCTCTCTTCTATGTAAATACTGATGGAGGGTGTGGCAGCTACTGAAGTCACCTTGACTCTGAATAACTACTAACGTACACATCTACTAAGACTTCTGTTTTCTAGATTGGGCACAGCTCCTTTCTATACCCACTGCACCCAGCGTGGGACAGTTAGAATTTACCAGGATACTACCACCCTGGCTAAGTTGAGACTACAGGGTGATTACAGGAAGGATCATACTAGTTACTCAGAATCACCCTGGTGCAGATAATAAATAAGAAGGACCATGTGGGTTCCATCTAGATTACATGAAGCCCATGAAATTAAGATGTATTACTTTATATCAGCCCCTTCTCTCTCTCTCCAGTGTTTTACATAAGAGATAATAGTCAGCATCCACCCAACAGACCAGCCTATCACAGCCTGGCTTGCGTGGCCATTTGTGGCCACGCAGTTCATCAATTAATGCTGGATTTTGAGATGACTACGAGAGTATGCTACCCGCACGATGGAGCCTGGCCAGCTAACTGTGTCTTATTTGATATGCCAAATACCAGTAACAATTATAGACCTCATTCCCATGACCTGATGGAATGGTTTGAGGCTCTTTATGTTCCTGGAGCAAGCAGGTGCACTTGGGCTCTACTTGCATGAGACAAGTCACATGGAGATGTTACTGTTGCCTGCTCGAGCAAATTGATGATGAATGGGAAGACAGTGATACAGTGATACAGCAATAATCTCAGAAGAAGGGATTAGTCCTTGGTGTAATCCTTTATTTATACCTATAATAGGGTGTGTCACCACCCTTCTACACTCTGTTTAGGTTTCTTTGTTGACAGGATCCTCCCTGTCCACAGATAGGATTACTTTGGTGTATATAAGGAGACTGACTTGAGGCCCCTTTCCTTTTCCTCCTTCTTTGGGGCAGGACTCCTCTTGGGTGAGATCCTCTCTCATTGGTGGGAGACTTGGGCTCTCTTTTATGGTCTAAGTCCTGACCAGAGCTAGAGTTCTTTCATTTATTGGATTGCAGTGTTAGAGCTTTTGTACTATTAAAAAGCATTTTTTGGAACTGTACTGGATTTGTGAGTTTTCATCTGTTCCCCTGGCGGCCTCAGAGGTAGAAAAGAATTTCTGTCCTGATACTGTCCGGGACCCCAGTGGCTCCCGACAACTATAGTCATAGTATTGTTCAATATATTTTCTGCTTTATTTACAGTATAAAATTCAGGAACAAGGGCATTATTCACATATATTGAACTCTAGCAAAGCAACAGAAATATACTGAGCATTTTGATCTGGGATCAACTGACAAGCAAATCAAGTAGCTAAGATGCATATAAATTATGCAAATAAACATAACATAAGGTCATGTCAAACTGTGGTAAGTAAAAGTAAATCCTTAGAGAGAAATGAGAATATAAATTGAATCCATTGAGAAAAAATATAGAAGTGGAAAAAAAAAGTATGATAATCAGAAGGTTTTTAAAAAGTAATGAATTAATCCTAACCTAGGAGCAGAGAAGATAAAGAGACAAATTCAGGCAGTATAAGAATATAATGCAATATTTTAATGGGAATTTGAAAATTCATTTAATCAGGTCTCAATGTTGTTTTATTATAATAAAATAATCACTTGATCACTTGAATCCCGTTATTCATTGATTTGCTTGAGCGGGCGCCAATATCATTTCCATTGGACCCTATCACGTGCCAATGTAGCCCAATGGCATCTGGTTGATTCAGGTATATGAAGCGCCTCAAACCATTCCTTCAGGGTCTTGACAAGGAAGTCTACCATCTTGTAGGTGGGCAGCCACGTGATCTTTTGACATCGCGTGAGATCCAGTCGGTAATGGCGCTAGTCCAGTGGTTGTCTCCAAATCGCATTACATGTCCAGCCCATCTGATTTTCGATGCCTTAGCAAACGAGACAGCGTCCCTGATTCTGGAATAGTGACGGAGATCAGAATTCCGATTCCTTCTCTCACTTGAGTGAGGTGTGATATTCCAAGCATAGCTCTTTCGATTCCTCTTTGGGAGACCCGAATAGCATTCTCATCCTGCTTTTGTAGGGCCCAGGTCTCTGAGGCGTATGTTAATGCAGGGAGAATGGTGGAGTCAAAGAGATGTACCCAGAACCAGAGGTTCTTTGTCCTGTTAGCTATTTCTTCGACGCTTTTGAAGGCATTCCATGCTGCTCTCTTCCTCCTGCGCAGCTCAGGTTTTAGGTCATTCATCATGTTGACTTCTCGACCTAGGTACACATAACTGCTGCATTCAGAGATGTTTGTTCCATTGAGAGTGAATGGGGCCTCCGGAACTAGTTCATTTTTTCTTGAACATAGTTTTCTTCAGATTCAGCTGTAGACCTATATTTCCACATTCTCAGTCAAAGTCAACCAGCATTTGTGCCTCTTGGCTAATGTTTGGTGTTATTAGAATGATGTCATCAGCGAAGCGGAGGTGGTGTAGTTGCCGAACATCTATCTTCACTCCCATTCCTTCCCATTCTAATTGACGCATGATGTTCTCAAGGGTGGCGCTGAAGAGTTTTGGTGAAATGGTATCACCCTGTTGAACCCCTCTTTTGACATCAATGATCACTTCTTTGTAGAATGGTGAGATCCTGGTGCTGAATCCGTAATACAGCTCCACGAAGGATCTTGATGTATTAGGTTTGAACACCCTGTTTGGCTAGGGCTTCGATGACGGCTTCAGTCTCCACAGAATCAAAGGCTTTCTGTAAATCAGTGAACGTGAGACAGAGTGGCATCTTGTACTCCCTACAACCATCAATGAGCTTGGTTACTGTGTGGATATGGTCGATTGTGCTGAATCCTTTCTGGAAGCCTGCCTGCTCGCATGGTTGTCCTTCATCTAGTGTTCTGCCAATTATGTTCAGAATGACTCGTGTAAACAGCTTGTAGATGATGGACAACAGGCAGATGTTGCGATAGTTGCCGATGTCGTGAATGTCTCCCTTCTTGAAAAGTAGAACTGTCCTGCTAGTTTTCCACTGGGAGGGTACCTTACATTTGGACAGGTAGTGTGTGAAGAGCCGAGCTAGTGTATTGATGAGTACCGACGGCAGATTCTTCAGGTGTTCAGGTCTGACTTTGTCTGGGCCTGGTGCTGTTCCCTTCTTTACCAACGAGATGGCATGTCGGATTTCAGAAGGGAGAACATTGGGAATGACATACCCATCCTGTGGAATTTGGTATGTGGGCAGTTGGATGTGGCTATCAAAGAGATTTGAGTAAAAGTCATGGATAATTTTCTCCATTGCCTTTCTGGAAGATGTGATAGATCCATCAGGGCATCGGAGGGCAGTCATCTTGGTCTTAGAGTTGGTGAAGGACAGGCGGGCGGTCGCGAATGCTTTTCCTGGCTTCTGCTGCATCTTTCAGTATTTCTGCTCGTCTGTCTTTGAGGTCTTCTTTTATCACTTCTCTGCACCGTTTAGCAAGCTTGGACGATAGCATTTGGTCTCCTGAGGCTCGTGCTTTACCACGTTGGCGAATGAGCTCGAGAGTTTCTGAAGACAGGTGTCCTTTTGTGTGTTTATCTCTCTCGGCATTCTTTGCACAATCATGGAGGTGCTGAACCAGTCATTTGTATTCTTCATCGATGTCATCAGTGGTGGTATCTTCCCATGTTGCTGCAATGGTGCCAAAGAGTTCCCATTTGGTGGTCATTCTGGTCACTCTTCTTAAACTTTGCAGCTTTTTCTCCCCGTTGTGGGAAGTAGAATTTTGCACGAAGGAGACAGTGGTCTGATCCTGTTTGGAATTTGGGGACGACAGCAACATCGGTAGACAAAACCGTCGATTGAAGATGATGCGGTCAATTTCATTGTGGAACTGTCTACCAGGAGATTCCCATGTCCAACGTTTCGCTTCAGCCTTCTGGAACTATGAGTTCCCATGAATGGTCTTAGTGGACATGATGAACTCAGATAGTCTCTCACCCTGTTCGTTCCATTCTAGGCCATGGGTCCCGATGTGGAGTTCTTCAGCCAATCTTCTCAGTCCTATTTCGACATTAAAATCACCGACTATGATCTTGTAGAAGGTGTGATCTTTTTTTATAGAACTCCTCCAGTTCCATATAGAATTTCTCTCAATTTCATCTTCTTTGTATGTGGATGTTGGTGCGTAGACAATGAAGATAGAAATTGCTGGCAGTGGGCCACATCTCTTCTAGTGTAAACATCCTATCCGGCTTGTTAGGCATTCAAATGAATCAATGTTGATGGCCATGTTCGTGTTGACAAGGACACCAACGCCACTGACGCCTCTTTCTTTGCATGTTCCAAGGAACAATTCTTCTCCAGTGTCAAATAGAGCATGATGTGACTGACACCTCCTCGACTCAGTCAGACCAATGATGTCGTACTTGATCTTTTGCGCTTGCACCACCAGATCCTCAATATATGCTTCCGATGCCAGAGTACATGCATTGAAAGTACAGACAGTCATTTTAGTCCTTCTTCATTTTGGCAGCCTAGGATGGCATCAAACTTTATCAGGCACTGCTTGTTCGCCTTTCTTACTGCTGCCATATTAAGGACTCTTTCGGGGTCAGGAAAACAAACATTTTTGTTACTGGTTTTGACATATTGAACATGCATTGGACGGCTTGCCAGGCTCTGCCATGCAGGCACTGTATTCTCATTCCTTTGTGGGGCTCTCTCAGAGGAGTGGGTAGACTATTCACAGCAATGCGCAGCTGTACAACGGGAAAGCTGGTTTCTGCTCTGCCGGGTGTATCTGTGTCTGAATAAAATAATATAAAATAATAAAGTAAATACATAATGTCACTGTGATGTCTCTGATATACTTCTTTTGGGAATGTACAAATACATCCTTTCTAAAATTTAGCTTTTCAATGCCAATGCCTTAAAAATGTATATCCATTCACCACAATCACCACATTCTTGACTATACCTTTTCCCATATACTAATACCACAATTACTACCTTAGTAATGTTCCTAAATAAAAATAGATTTATGTGAAAGATATATATTATGCCAGGCAATAAAATACCCACTATTTTTAGAATACTTGAATATTCATCTTCTGTTATCATGATATGCTAATAATTATATGTAACAAAAATTACTATAGCTAAAAAATCATTTTAACTTATATTAGCTGAAAAAATATTTATTTTACAGCCCAGATAGGCAGCTCCCAGAAGCGGGAATCACTGGGAATTCGTCAGATGGAGTCAGGGTTCGGCCATTCCCCCTCCATTTTGTCGAGCCTGGAGGCCCCGCCCAGGAGCTGCCCTGGGGACACCAGCCAGAGCATGAAGAGCCTCACAAGCGGTGGGGAAGCTGGAACTTCGGCTCGCCCGAGCCCAGCTCACTATGGGGCCCCCGGGAGGACAGATGGGTTTTGGGGGGGTGGGCCCATCACCTCTGTGGGGTCCTGGAAGCAGCCGGATGAGACTCACTCACAACACTAGCCACCATTTTCACTGTCCAGATGCTGGGAAACTGCCTCATGACCAGATTAACAGAGCAAAACCAGTTTGAGCCCAGGTCGTGCAGCCAAAAGTGGCCACGCCATCCATTAAAATAGTGGAAACAGTAATGTCTTTTAATGCACTGCATTCCAAGATGTGCAGGAAAGTTTGGCGGGAGGGAGAGAGAGAAATGACATACAGAACCCTCCAAGTAGTTGAGGTGTAGGAGGGGGAGGGAGGTGGGGACATTGGTGATGGGAGATGGGTTTGGGTGGAGGGATGAGTGTTGGAACACTGCAGAACCAAACTCTACATGAGCATCTTTCAATTGTATGTCTAAAATGGTATAATAAAATTGGGGGGGGGGAATAAAATAAAATAAAATGAAAAAAATATTTATTTTATGGCTAGAGAGATAGTAGAAAGAGTCAACCTGGGTGTTATACCGAGCACAACATAAGGTTTTCCAAGATTCTGTGGGGATATCTGAATGACTCTCAATGTCTGGGAATAACTCGAGCACAGAGTCAGGAGTAAGCACTGAGCACTGCTGAGTGTGATTACTACCCCAAAAAGCAAATTTATAAAATTTACAGAAAAAAAACTGAAAATAAAATAACATACTAACAATGAGGACATTATGAAAAAAAATTGTTAGGTTACATTTCTAAAAGTATAACCTACTTTTAAAAAAAGAATAACTTATTTCATAATCAAAATAATAAATTTATCTTAACTACCAGAAAATTCTTCACTGATACATTATAATTGAAAAGAATAATGTAGAATGGCAAAATCATTTGTTAGAAATGATGAGATTGTTTTAGAATTATATGGAATAGTTTATAGCATCCAATTAGATCAAATGTGAAATATCTTTCAGACCATAAAGCACAGTGAATGCATTTCTTTTTTACATAGGAAGTAAATTTTTAAGGAAACTGAAATTAGTTCTCCACTGCCAGAAATTATGTAGAAAATTTCTCACATTGGGGAAAATTTCAGCAGGTAGAAAATCTGTAATACAATAGATAATAGTCCTAGAAAAATCACCTTAAATATGATATTAACCCAGCTAACCTAGTATAAAATAAATCCAGTTTAATTTCTTGAAGCTTCTTTTCAGGAAAGTTTTAGAGGGTACATCCAATTTTTGTATGGTATGGAAGAAAGGAAGGATATTCTGGGTTAAGCAACATGAAATGGACTCGCACTGCAAGGCATGTCAGAGTCTTTGATAGACTGAGTTTCACAGATCTCTTCAAGAAGATCACATAATATTCAATGTTTCCAATATATATTTGACCCTTCCCCAAACACACAAAATCTTATTGGGTTCATATTTCATAAAATACTTTGTCAAATGTTACATTAATATGAAATTTGAAGTATAGTATTCATTTTAAAATGATTACGATACAATGAAAGTGTATACAAGAATGGTACAATCAATTTTAGAGTGAAAGCCTTAAGATATTTTTTGCAACCTTGGCACTACTGATATTTGGAGCTAGGTAACTCTCTGCTGTAATGAATTTCTGGGTGTACTGAAGTATGTTTATCCATTTACCTGACTGTTAGTCACTAGATACTAGTAGTAGACACCACCTCCCTGCTAAACAATGACATTAAACAGAATGTCTGTCAGATGTCCCAAGCAGTGGTAAGGAGCACTTATTTGAGAATGAGACTGGAAAACTTTGGCTGACATCAAATTTCCCGTCTCAGTTCTTTAATTTTTTAAAATATAAGCTGTTTAACATCTTGTAAAATGTCTGCTCTAGAAAATGCAGAAGAATGCTATCATGTTACTTTTATAAAACACTATGTCAAAACAAGCATCTGTTAAAATATTGCATTGCACATCATCATCGTCTTATCAATATAACATTTTTATGAATATTTAATTTAAAAGAGCAGTTATGAGCTTTATAAACAAATTGAAGTGCCCTCTGTTTTTGTTAATTTTAACAACTTAGTATGCTCAGGAAATCACTAATTAAAAGTCTTGGTTTCCTCACATACAAAACACAAATAACATTGAGTTCATTGTCCAGAGCCAGTCTGAATACCAGAAGTAAAATAAAGTTATAAAAACTGACTTTTATTTTTCATTCATGATATGAAATATTTTACATACTTAACTTAGTTTCTGGTTATTGCAATGCTTTCAACTAGAAAGTGCTGCACTCTGACATTAAAGTTATCACTTGATCACTTGATCACGTGACTTCCCGTAGATCATCGATTTACTCAAGCGGGCACCAGCATGTCACTATGTCCTGTCACATGTGAGATAGCCCAAGGACATCTGCCTGCTCCAGGAACATAAAGAGTCTCAAACCATTCCATTAAGTCATGGGAATGTTGTCTATAATTGTTACTGGTATTTGGCATGTCAAATACGACACAGGTAGAAACCAGAGTTTTAACCTTCTAATATTTTTGGAAACCCAATGTGCATTTGGGGAAATAAGCAATGAGTTTTCTACAATAATACAACCCAAGGCATTAGAAAAGAGATAGAATTGAGAAATAGAGCTCTACGTTCTGAATCAATGCTATGCTAGCATTAAATTTAGCATAATAGATTTAAAGAATTTTCTAGAAATAGGATGAAAGGAAATAAGTTGCCTAAAGAGAAGCCAAGCTCAGATTTATGGCATAATTTAAATCACAGATCATTCTTCCTATGCCATTTTTCATCCTTTTCTACATTACTTTAGCTCGTCCAGCATATAAAATCCTTAAAACAGGTTGCCTTTTCAAAAATGTTTGTAAATCGGATACTGAAACCTGATTAATATGCCTAAAAAAGAATATTAAAATAACATTTTTACTAACACAAATGCCAAAGTTTCAAGTATAAGTCAGTAAATGATCTACTCTAATGAGCAAAGGAAGGATCTAATAGATAAGTGAGATCCAATGCACCCACTAATTCATTCAACATGTTTATTAAACATCTATAATACAAATAGTGACTCTCAGTGCTTGAAAAATATAAGCAAATAAATCAAAATTCTTGACTCCTGGGAATTATAGCAGGGGAATAAAGTCAGTTATAAGTTATCATAAATGAAGAACACAGTAATTTAGGATTGACAATAAATAATATATAAAAAGAAAAAGGAGGGAAGGATAAGAGGTTCAGAGGTGATAAAAATGTGGACTGCAGTTTTAAATTGTAATGTCAGGAATGGACTCCCCTGAATGACAGCATTTGAACAAATTCATGAAGATGTTGTGGATAAGTGTTTTGAGGACTAGCATTCTGGGAAAGAAAAGCCAAAGGAGCACAAATCCATATTATGTCTAGTAAATTCAAGGAATGCCTGAAAAATATTAGAATGGGGTAGAGAGGCAGAAGAGTAGGATACAGAAAATTAATAGGGTCAGATGCTCTATGCTATAGTCTAAAGGCTTTATAGCTTTTGCTCCTAGCGAAATGGGGAAGATTCAAGGTTTTGAGTCGAGCAATAATTTTAGTGATCCTCATTGTTTAAGAATGACTCTGGCTGCTGTGGTGAGGGTAGGCTCTAGCCAAAAAGGGTGGGATCAAAGAAGGCATATTATTGTATATTCCCCAAACATATAGTTTAGACCAGGGAATCTGTAGTTTAGACCAGGAGAGTGGTGTTATAGAGGTGGTAATAAATAGATGGACTTTGTATATTTTGAAACTTAAGCCATCAAGAATTTCTTTTATAGTACAGAGGCATCAAGCACAACTCCATATTTGTAATCTGAACAACAGAAACAATAAAGTTGCTGTCAGCTGAAACTGGGATAGTTGCAAGTTAAGCACATTTGAAGAAGGAATATTAGGAAATGTTGGAACATACTGTATTTAAAAGAAATTCAGATACCCGAGAAGTGATATCAAATGGGTACATAGATGATTGTTTGGAAATTGGGAAAGTCTGAGTGAGAAATATACATATGTAACATTTATGTAGTTTTTAAAGCCAAGATGCTTAATAATTTCAAGTTTGGAAAGTAATACCTGGCACTTGAACATTATTAGATTGAAGAAAGGACGACAGCAAAGAATGAAAAGAAAAAAAAAGGTAAAAAATAAGCCAGCAGAGAATAATGTTTTATAAGTTAAGTACAATAGAGTAAGGGAGGCTCAACACAAGAAAACCTACTAACATAATCATGTTAACATAATTAATTAAATACTAAATTAAAAAAAATTATTTGATAACTGACAGAAACAAAATAAAATTTAAAGCTATATTAAATATTCACAACCAATAAACAGTCAACACCATATTTAGCATTGACACAGTGAATCATTCTTACTGAACACAGAAACAAGAATGGCATATCTACCAGCATCACAGTTATTGTTTTTCTCTGCAAACTTGTGAGTAAACAATATGCATCCCATGCAAAAAAAATAAATGAGTTCTAAATATTAGACTATAGGATGATAAGATTATCCACATAAAAACCTTTAGAAAAATCCAACGCTTAAATCTTTATCATAAGCAATCATTGAGTCTATAAAATCAATAAGAAAATAACTGCCTACAATATGAAAAGTAACTAACTAAAAATACAGAGAAGACTGGCCTGACTCTACCTCAGGTAGCCTCCCTGGGGTATGCAGCTGGCCAGGCGGGCGCCTGGGGTCGTGGTAGAGCCCCAGTTCTCGGCAGAAGGTGAAACTACAACCCCCAGAAATCCGAGGCGGAACGGGAAGTAAGCGGTCATTTTGAACTCTCACACCGGCCTGACTCCACCTCAGGTGGCCTCCCTGGGGTGTACGGCTGGCTGGGTGGGTGCCTGGGGTCGTGGTAGAGCCCCAGGTCTTGGAAGAAGGTGGAACTACAACCCCCAGAAGTCCGAGTGGAACCGGAAGTAAACGGTCATTTTGAACTCTCACACCGGCCTGACTCCGCCTCAGGTAGCCTCCCTCGGCTGTGCGGCTGGCCGGGCGGGCGGCGGCTAACATGGCCGCTTATTAATACAAAAAGCTAGGAAATTCAACACCAAGAGAAGGTAATACCCTCAAGAAAAAGAAACAGTAACTAGAGGAATCTATCCCTGAACACCACAACACCATGGGGGAAACAACGCAGATCCCCAGCTCGGAAGAACAGATGAAGGAATCGACCCTGAAGACTCAAAAAAGAATACAGATGTGCATGATCTCTCTGACAAGAAATTAGAGAAGAAATTGGTAGGATGTTTAAGGAGCTCAACGAAAAAATTGAGCAGATGTCCAATAAAATACAGGAGAACATAAACGAAGCAGTTGAAAGGGCAGTCAATAAACTACGGGTGGAAATGAGAGCAGAAATGAGAACCATGCAAATAGAAATATCATCACTTAAAAACTCAGTAGATGAAATGAAAAACACAATTGGGGCTCTCAACATAGGATGACAGCAGCGGAAGAGAGAATCAGTGAGACTGAAGATGAGCTGCAGAAAGCACTCAGAGATCTACATAAGATGGAAAAAGACCGGAAAATGGATCAGCAATGGAACAGAGAAGAATGGGATGAAGCCAGGCGGAAGAACATAAGAATCATAGGAGTCCCAGAGGGACAGGAAAGTAACCCCAAGGAAATTAAAACAGTTAAAAACATCCTGGCTGAAAAGTTCCCGAGTTAAAGGACAAAGGCATCAAGATCCAAGAAGCCCGACGCATACCAGCAAGAAGAGAACCTAATAGAAAGACCTCAAGACACCTGCAATTAGGGCAGCGTGGGGGTGGGTGGGAAGGGGGTGGGGTACATTGGTGGGTGGAAATGGGGCACTGGTGGAGGGATGGGTGCTGGTATACTGTATTACCAAGAACCAATTATGAACACCTTTGTAATTGTATGTTTCACGGTGGTATAATAAAAAAAATTTTAAAAAAAAGACACATCCTAGACAAAGTAATGGATGCCATAGACAGAGACATAATTCTTCAGGCAGTAAGATCAAAGAAGGAAATTGTATACAAAGGAGCATCCATTCGACTTTCAGCAGACTTCTCAGAAGACACCCTCCAAGCCCGAAAGCAGTGGTGGGATATAGTAAAAAAACATAATGAAATGAATGCCTCAGCATGAATTCTTTATCCGGCTAAACTCTCACTCAGATTTGAAGGACAGATATACAACTTCTTGGATAAACAACAGCTTAGGAACTTAGTAAAATCAAAACCAACCTTAAAAGGACAAAAAAAGATCTACTATAAAACGAGACATAACCCAAAAGAACAACCAATCTTTTCAGAAAGATGGCACAAAATCCCATGACAATAATCTCTCTCAATGTCAATGGTCTAAATGTACCAGTTAAGAGACACAGAGTGGCACAATGGATCAAAAAATTGAATCCGACATTCTGCTGCCTTCAAGAAACACACCTGAACAATCCAGAGCAAAGACAGGCTCAAAATAAAAGGCTGGAAAATAATCCTTCACTCAAACAATCCATCCAAAAAAGGCTGGGTTAGCCATAGTGGTATCTGACTACATAGACTTCAGGCTGAAGAAGGTCAGAAGGGACAGTGAATATCACTTCTTAATAGTCAAGGGATGCCTATATCAGGAAGAAATCATGCTGTTAAACATATATGCACCCAACGAGGGGCCAGCAAAATACCTAGAACAACTACTAATAGACTTCAAAGAAGACATTGACAGCAACACAATTGCAGTTGGAGACTTCAACACTGCTCTGTCAACCCTGGATAGATCAACAAGATTGAAACTTACCAAGGAAATACTGGCCCTAAAAGAAGAGATGGAAGAAAGAAGGGTGGTAGACATATATAGGGCATTTCATCCCCCAAAAGCTGAATACACTTTCTTCTCCAGTGCACATGGAACATACTCCAAAATAGATCACATGCTGAGCCATAAATCATACCTCCATAAAATCAAGAAGATAGAAAGTGTGCCAACTATTTTTTCAAACCATGATGCACTGAAAATAGAAGTTAATTGTACACAAAAACGGGAGACCAATACCAAGTACCTGGAAACTAAACAGCTCACTGCTGAACAACCAGCAAGTCATAAAAGAAATCAAAGAGGAAATACAAAGATTCCTGGAAACAAATGAGACTGAAGACACGAATTACCAGAACTTGTGGGACACAGCAAAATCAGTGTTAAGAAGCAAGTTCATAGCTCTTTAAGCATTCATCAGAAAAAAGAAAAGGCCATCACAGTCTGACTTCACAACTTAAGATCTTAGAGAGTGATCAACAAAAGGAGCCCAGCCCAAGCGAAAGAAAGAAATAATAAAACTTACAGCAGAAATCAATGAGATGGAATGTCAAAAAACAATCCAGAAGATCAATGAAACCAAAAGCTGGTTCTTTGAAAAAATAAAGAAGATTGACAAACCACTTGCAAGACTTGTAAGAAAAGGAAAAGAGAGAACCCAAATAAATAGAATCAGAAATGAAAATGGGGACATCACAACAGAAACCACAGAAATTCAAAAGATCATCAGAGATTACTATGAGAGCCTGTATGCCATGAAACAAGAGAACCTAGAAGAAATGGACAAATTCCTGAATTCCTATAGCTTCCCAAGTCTGCAACAAGAAGATTTGGAATACCTCAACAAACCTATCTCCATCGAGGAAATAGAATCGGTAATCAAAAGTCTCCCCAAACACAAAAGCCCAGGTCCAGATGGATTCACCAGTGAATTCTACAAAACCTTTAAAGAGGACCTACTCCCAATTCTTTTTAAGCTTTTCCGGTAAATTGAAGAAACAGAAACACTCCCATATAGCTTTTATGAGGCACATATCACCCTGATACCCAAAGCAGACAGAGATGTCACAAAAAAGGAAAACTACAGACCAATCTCCCTGATGAATACAGATGCTAATATTTTCAACAAAATACTAGCAGATAGAATCCAAAGAGTCATCAAAAAGATTATACACCATGACCAAGTGGGATTCATCCCGGGAATACAAGGATGGTTCAACATCCGCAAGTCAATCAACAGAATACATCATATCAACAAAAAGAAAAATAAAAACCATATGATCATATCAATAGATTCAGAGAAGGCATTTGACAAGATTCAACACCCGTTCCTGATAAAAGCTCTTCGAAAAATGGGGATTGAAGGAACCTTCCTCAAGATAATCCAGGCCATCTACTACAAGCCCACAGTGAGCATCATTCTCAATGGGGAAAAACTGAAAGCCTTCCCCTTAAGATCAGGGACAAGACAAGGCTGCCCACTCTCACCACTTTTATTCAATATAGTATTGGAAGAACTTCCCATAGCAATCAGGGAAGAAAAAAGACATTAAGGGCATACAGATAGGAAGGGAAGAAGCTAAGTTATCACTATTTGCAGATGACATGATATTATACCTGGAAAACCCGAAACTCTCTAACAAGAGGCTCCTAGAAATAATACATTCCTACAGTAGAGTATCAGGGTACAAAATCAATACCCAAAATTCAATGGCCTTCCTATATGCAAACAGCAAAAAGAGAAGAAAGGGACATTAAAGAAACTATCCCATTCACAATTGCGCCTCAGAAAATCAAATACCTAGGAATCAGTTTGACAAAGAATGTAAAGGATCTCTACAAAGAAAACTACAAAACGTTACTTCAGGAAATAAAAGAAGACCTGAGGAAATGGAGACACATTCCCTGCTCATGGATTGGAAGGATTAACATTATCAAAATGGTAATACTCCCTAGAGCTTTATACAGATTCAATGTGGTCCCTATAAAGATACCCATGATATTCTTCAAAGAAAATGAACAAACACTCCTGAAATTTGTATGGAATAATAAAACTCCACGAATAGCTAAAGCAATCCTTGGGAAAAAGAAGATGGGAGGTGTCACTTTCCCCAACCTCAAGCTCTACTACAGAGCAGTTGTAATTAAGACAGTGTGGTATTGGTATAGAGACAGACCTGTAGACCTATGGAATAGAACTGAGTATCCTGAAACACACTCTCAAATATACAACCACTTAATCTTCGATAAAGGAGCAAAAAAATATTAAGTGGAGCAAAGAAAGCCTCTTCAACAAATGGTGCTGGGAAAACTGGGCAGCTACATGTAAAAAAATGAACTTAGACCTCCTTCTAACGCCATGCACAAAAGTCAGATAAAAATGGATTCTAGAGCTCAACATCAGACATGAATCTATAAGGTACATCGAAGAAAACATAGGAGAAACGGCTCTACGACATCGAAACTAAAAGTATCTTTAAAGACGACATACCACTGACCAAGCAAATGGAAGCAAAGATAAACAAATAGGATTATATAAAATTGAAAAGCTTCTGCACCTCAAAAGAAATGGTGACCAAGTTACAAAGACAATCCACAGAGTGGGAAAGGATATTCACCCAATACCCATCTGACAAGGGGTTAATATCCAGGATATATCCAGGCACTGGTAGCACTCCACAAAGAAAAAACAGCCAACCCCATCAAAAAATGGGGAAAAGAAATGAACAGAAGCTTCCAAAAAAGAAGAAATTCGAATGGCCAAAAGGCATATGAAAAAGTGCTCTTCATCTTTAATCATCAGGGAGATGCAAATCAAAACAACAATGAGGTACCATCTCACACCACAGAGACTGGACACATCCAAAACAGCAAGAACAACCGGTGCTGGCGTGGATGTGGGGAAAAAGGGACTCTGATCCACTGTTGGTGGGAGTGCCTACTGGTCCAGCCCTTTTGGGAAAACAATATGGGCATTCCTCCAAAAACTAGATATTGAGCTCCCATTTGATCCAGCAATAGCACTCCTGGGAATATACCCAAGAGACCAAAAACACATAGCAGAAACACTATCTGTACTTCTTTATTCATCTCTGCGCTATTCACTATAGCTAGAATCTGGAAACAACCTAAATGCTGGAGAACAAAGGACTGGCTAAAGAAACTGGTTCATCTACACTATGGAATACTATGCGGCTGTCAGAAAAGATGAAATTATGAAATTTCCCTGCAAATGGATGGACATGGAGACTACCATGCTGAGTGAAATTAGTCAGAAGTAAAAGGACAGATATAGAATGACTGCATTCATTAATAGGGCATAAATAGATACCAGTGTTTTACTAAATGTGGGGAAATGGTAATGGCAGATTAAAACTCACCATTGAATATATACACAAAGATACTTAAGTGATAAACTCTAAATATCTGCAGGGCTAGCCACAATGTGTAAAATAAGAGGAAGAGAGATGCAGAGACAGAGAGAGAGACAGAGAGAGAAAGAGAGGAATCTGGGTACCTGCTATTGAGGCAGCCTTTGGGTAGGCGCGAGGGGTGGGGTACATTGGTGGTGGAAATGGGGCACTGGTGGAGGGATGGGTGCTGGAATACTGTATTACCAAGAACCAATTATGAACACCTTTGTAATTGTATGTTTCACGGTGGTATAATAAAAAAATTTTTTTTAAAAAATACAGAGAAGGCACCTTCAGTAAGAGCAAAAAGAATATTTAGAATAATACATACAATAAAAATGTGGGTTCTGAAATTTTCTATTATAAACATGTACTTCAATGAGGCTTAATAAAGGGCATCAGGAGCTATTATTGCCTTGCAAAAGAGTTCATATGCCCCTAAGGTCAGAAGGTGAATGCACTCCCATGCCCCATGTTGAACTCTTGACACTGAATCTGGGATCATGCCCACTACATCACTGTGTATGCAGTCAGTATGCAGTCTAGTTAGTATCTCTGAAGACTCAATATGCTCATCTCTGCAATGAAAATCACTGAAATTCTATACCTTTGAGGTTTTTTTTCACCAATAGAAACTATGAAGTTTCTTCTTTCTTTTTTTAATTACATCACAGTAAGATACATAGTTACAAGCATTTCATGATCAGGTTTCAGTTATATAATATTCCGATACTGATCCCTCCACTAGTTTACATTACTCACCAACAATGTCCCAAGTCTCCCTCCAAGACCCTCCCCTCAAAGCCCTCCCACCTTGTTCCCCTTCTCCCCCACAACCTGCCTCTATGCAAGTAATTGTCTTATTTCTAACTATCTGTCTACTTTTGGTCATTATGGTTCATAATTCAGATAAGTGAGAGACCATCATCTTTGGTCCTTTACCCACTTTCA
>JAJIBD010030856.1:0-17181 GCA_021461705.1 Cryptotis parvus
ATTTGAGGAGATGTGTCAGAATACTCAAGTCTATTCCATAGGTTCACAGGTCTATTTTTAATACAATAAATACTGTTTTAATTACTACCGCTTGTAGTACAGTTTGAAGTTGTTATGCTTCCCATCTTCTTTTTCCCAAGTATTGCTTTTAGCTACCCGTGGGGGTTATTATTCCATACAAATTTCAGGAGCGTTTGAAGAATGTCATGAGTATCCTTATAGGGACACACCTGGCAGAGCAGAAACCAGCTTTCCCCATTGAACCCCCCTGCATTCCATGGACCACGAGAGCAACTTCCAACCCAAGTCCACTATCCCAATTGAGCCTCAGAAGAGCCCAGAGAAAGCCCCACACCTTGCTGGCAGTGATCTTTACCATCCACACTCCGCAGCTCTTAAGATCTCCACCCAACAGATTAATCCAGTTGCCAGCCCAGCTTGTCAGAAACCCAGTCTACAAGGACCTACCCTGCAGAGACCCGCCCTTCAGAGGAGAGTATCTCAAGCCCAGGAATGCTTGAGCCACAGACACAGATACACCCGGCAGAGCAGAAACCAGCTTTCCCCGTTGCGGCGGCCGCTGTGCAGCCACGAGATTTACCTCCAAATTACCGAGAATATTCTACTCACCCCCTCTGAGAAAGCCCCACAAAGTAATGAGAGTATAGCGCCCACACGCAGAGCCTGGCAAGCTGTCTGATGCATGTTCGATATGCCAAAACCAGTAACAAAAATGTTTATTTTCATAACCCCGAAAAAGAGCCCTTAATACGGAAGCAGTTAGAGAGGCAAACAAGCAGTGCCTGATAAAATTTCACGGCCATCCTAGGCTGCCAAAATGAAGAAGGACTAAAATGACTATCTGTACTTTCAATGCATATATGCTGGCATCAGAAGCATATATTGAGGATCTGATGGTGCAAGCGCAAAAGATCAGGTACGACATCATTGGTCTGACTGAGACGAGGAGGCGCCAGTTGCATCATGCTGTATTTGACACTGGAGAAGATTTGTTCCTTGGAACATGTGACGAAAGAGGCATCAGTGGCGTTGGTGTCCTTGTCAACACGAACATGGCCATCAACATTGATTCATTTGAATGCCTAACAAACCGGATAGGACCATTACACTTGAAGAGATGTGGCCCACTAGGCAATTTCTATCTTCATTGTCTACGCACCGTCATCCACATACAAAGGAGATGAAATTGAGAAATTATACATGGATTTGGAGGAGTTCTATAAAAAGATCACACTTTCTACAAGATCATAGTCGGTGATTTTAATGCCAAGATAGGACCGAGAAGATCGGCTGAAGAACTCCACATCGGGACCCATGGCCTAGAATGGAATGAACAGGGTGAGAGACTATCTGAGTTCATCATGTCCACAAAGACCATTCATGGGAACTCACAGTTCCAGAAGGCTGAAGCGAAACGTTAGACATGGGAATCTTCTGGTGGACAGTTCCACAAATGAAATTGACCACATCGTCTTTAATCGATGGTTTTGTCTGACGGATGTTGGTGTTGTCCCCAAATTCCAATCAGGATAGAACCACCGTCTCCTTCATGCAAAATTCTGCTTCCCACAACGGGGAGAAAGGGCTGCAAAGTTTAAGAAGAAAACTCCCAGAATTTCCACCAACTGGGAACTCTTTGGCACCATTGCAGCAACATGGGAAGATCACACCATTGACGACATCAATGAAGAATACAACTGACTGGTTAAGCACCTCCATGATTGTGCGAAGAATGCCGGAGAGTGAAAGATACAAAAGGATGCCTGTTTTCAGAAACTCTTGAGCTCATTCGCCAATGTGGCAAGGCGAGCCTCAGGAGACCAAATGCTAACATCCAAGCTTGCTAAAGGGTGCACAGAAGCTATAAAAGAAGACCTCAAAGACAGAAGAGCAGAAATACTGGAAGATGCAGCAGAAGCCGGGAAAAGCCTTGCAATGCCCGCCTGTCCTTTTGCTAACTATAAGACCAAGATGACTGCCCTCTGACGCCCTGATGGATCTATCACAGCTGGTGATAGATCTGGGCACGACATCTCTGGGCACATCTCTTTGACTCCACTATTGTCCCTGCATTAAAATACGCCTCAGAGACCTTGGCCCTACAAAAGCAGGATGAGAATGCTATTCAGGTCTCCCAGAGAGGAATCGAAAGAGCTATGCTTGGAATATCATGCCTCACTCAAGTGAGAGAAGGAATCTTGAGTTCTGACCTCTGTTGCTATTTCAGAATCAGGGACGCTGTCTCCGTTTGCCATGACATTGAAAATCAGATGGTTGGACATGTAATGCGATTTGGAGACAACCGCTGGACTAGAGCCATTACTGACTAGATCCTACAGGATGTCAAAAGATCACATGGCCGCCCACCTACAAGATGGCCAGACTTCCTTGTCAAGACCGGAAGGAACGGTTTGAGGCTCTTCATATTCCTGAATCAACCAGATGCCATTGGGCTACATTGGCACGTGATAGGGTCCAATGGAAATGTTACTGGTGCCTGCCCCAGTAGATCGATGAATAAAGAGATTCAAGTGATCAAGTGATCCTTATAGGGACCACATTGAATCTGCATAATGCTCATGGCAAGGTACAAAATCAATACCCAAAAGTCAATGGCTTTCCTATGTTAATAATGAAAGAGAATAAAGTGATATTAAGAAAATTATCCCATTCTACTAGGAATGTAAAGGACATGTCCAAACATAATTACAAAATGTTCTTTCAAAAAATAAAAGAAGACATGTGGAAATGGAAACACATTCCCCTGCTCATGTATTGGTAGAATTAACATTGTAAAAATGGTTACCAGGTAATTGGTGGTCAAATTCTCATGCAGAATTTGGGGAAGGGTTTTTATGTGCTTTTTAATTAATTAATCAATTAATTAATTAATTAATTAATTCATGCATTGAATCACCATGAGATACACAGTGGCAAAGTTGTTCATGATTGAGCTTCAGTTATGCAATATCCAAGTTCTTGCACCTTCACCAGTGTGCATTTCCCAGCACCAATGTCTCTAGTTTCCTCCTGCCTCTCTTCCCAGTTTACCTCTATAGAGGCACTTTTCTTCTCTCTCTCTTTCTCTCTCCCTCTCCCTCTCTCTTCTTTTTTCTCTCTTTCTCTCTCTCCCCCCCCACCTCTCTCCTTTTGACTATTATGGCTTGCAATATAGGTACTGAAAGGTTTTAAACATAATTGTTGCCCGGAGAAATTATTATTTCCTTAAAATAAATCCTAAAATTGGGTATTTCTGGTTAAGAAGTGTGAACAATGAAAACATTTGCACATATGCCTTTTTTATATAAAGGTATGCCGAATTAAGATGCCATTGGCAATAAACTTGTCACAGCTAAGTTCCCTCTTTACTTTATGTCACTCTACATAAGTTTCCTCTCTCTCATGGTTAGTCTCTTCTGGGTTCAACAATTCATTATTTAAAAACATTTTTATTGACTTCTTTCCTCTGTTTAAAAATTTTTCTTAACTTCTCTAACAGATACCATCTTATTTATCTTTTAACTGGAGTGCAGGGATGTTAACTGGAGTAGTAGTGCATGTGCCCAACATGTGTGAACTCTGATTTCCATCCCAGAGGCCTCATGCAATCTCTCCTTCCAGTACTACTGGACTACCCTACAGTTTACTATAGCTTAGATAGCCTGTATATTAAAAAACTAACTAGAGTTGTCACCTATCAAAATGCTCTCCCACTAATCTTTCCTTCAGTATTTTGTTTAGGTAGAATTCATTTGCCCCTATTATTTCTATAATTTTTTTATTCTGGAGGTTATTTTAGTAAATTTTCAGGTTGTATTACTATTATGTATATATATTTCTGTTGCATATATTAGAATATGAATTCTGAACACAAGACTTTTATGGTAATGTAAAGTTCAGAACATTACAAATAGTCTATCAAGGGCTTTAATAAGTTTTGTAAAGAACATGAATTAATCCAACAGTAAATACTTATTTGAATAGTCCCATAGGCATAAAATTTATTAAAAGGACTTTATCTCCATTGTCTAGATTAATACCTACAGATCATACTCAATTACAATATACATTGATTAAGTTAGTGAATAAGTGTTGTCCATATTCTCATGAAACATGTTTGGAGCGAGAAGAGAGGATAAATTAACAAACAAGAAAGCCATTATATGTAATAAGTGCTATGAAAAGAATTAAAGCAAGGGCAATATTGCAAAATGCTACTTTTTGTTGAATAGTGATTATGCTGTAGCAGTATTAAACTTAAATCTATTACTAAGACATATTTGGCTATACAAAGATTTGGAGAAGAGAAGAATATGAAGAGCTAAGAGCCTAGAGCAAACACCGACTATTGGAAAGAACCTGGAATTTTAGTAATAGCATAAGTGTTTATTTAGTTAGAGGGTAAAAATATAGTCAGTGTACAAAGAAAATCATACCCCCTATAAGTTCTTTGAGAGGCCAGAAAAATAATGAAATAAGCATCAGACCGATTCATAGAAAAAATTTAAGATCTTTACTAATTACATATATAAATCTCTTGTATGCATGGTAGAGACCCCCCCAGAAATGCTAAATAAATCACTCACATGATTTTATAAACTAAATAATTTTGGCTAAAATGAAAATTATTGGCAAGAACTAAGAGGTCATTACAGGCAAAAGACAGTAAACAAATGTATGTAGATTTAAATTCTACCCTCTCCATTGAAAAGATAAGGATTAAAAATGGATCTTAGGTTAGGTCTAGTACAAAAGAAAACACACACAGAGAAGTATACAGGTAAATATGTTTTCAAAGACAACTTCCATCTTGCCTTTAAACCCTGTTATAAGATTAACATTTGCTAAAGACTCATTGTGGGGGGTAGTAGACTTTCACTCTCATATAGTCTCTTTTTTGGGATGGGGTAGGGGAGTGGTGTTAATTGCTTACACTTAAAAAATCAGTAAAAAACAAATTCTCTGTGGTCTGGGATAGGCCAAACAGAAAAATACATAATTTCAAAATATGTGCACCATTGGAATAATACTACCCCTTTTCTCTCAGCCTCACCCGCCAGCCTCTTTTTTCTACTTTCAGTATCTTTCTTGGATGCAGCCAGAGAAAGTTTTGAGACAGTCCTTTCATCATTCCCATCTTGTTCTCTTCCAACTCCTAATCAGAACAGTCCCTGCCTATTTTTATTGCATGAAATGTAAAGCAGATTGTGTTTTCAGGGAGTCTTTCAGAATTCTGGTACAATGGTAAGACTTGTCAGAGGTTGTTGGAGTGAACTATACTCTAGCACAGGGCCTCCTAAACTAATGCGCCTGCATATAGCTAAAGATTGACTTATAATACTAATTCAGATTCAGCGTGTTTCGAGAAAACTAAAATTGAGGTGATGCTGACATTGCCTGTCACTGTCACCACTAAGAAAAGGGGTTTTGTAACCCCCCCCGCTACCCTCCCATACCCTGCCACCAAGCACCGGCTGCTGCTTATTAAAATCCACTAGAGAGGTGTTTTTTTTATCTGCTCACTCTCAGGCTGCACCCCACGCCAATAGAATCTGAATCTGTAGTAGTGGTGTACAGCAGTAGTAGTTTTTAACACCTCTCAGGTGGATCTGATATTTGAAGCACTGGCTGAAAACTGCGCCTCTTATACATTTTTCCACTAGAAAACTGTTTGCACCCAAGAAATATGATACAGGTGAATGCTGCCAAAAACACCTCAGGTTCATTATGTGGTTGATGTTGAGTTTTCGGTGCCTGCACATTGAGAGACCGTTGCCAGATTTTTAATGCTCCCACCTTCCAACTAGATCCCATGGGATGTTAAAAGATCACGTGGCTGCCACCTACAAGATGGTGAGACTTCTTCATTAAGACACTGGAACGAATGGTTTGAGGCTCTTCATATACCTGAAACAAACAGATGCCATTGGGCTATTCGGGCACGGATAGGGTCAAATGGAAATGTTACTGGCGCCCATTCGAAAGCAAATCGATGAATAATGGGATGTCAAGTGATCAAGGAAGTGACCCCCAACCCCAACATTCAGTTACATGATTCCAGTGGATATCACAACCTATAGTTTAAGAAGCTAGGGCTTATGGGGGAAAAGCTAGAAAATTGTTTCACCCATTCTCTAGGTCATTACTAAACTCTGCCATCCCTGACAAGAGGCCAGGGGTTCTTTGAGAAAATGCACTTTAGGAAGAGAAGCCTTCCCTGTCCAAGGCCTACAAGAAGTCCAAAGATACTTACTTCAAATTTGAAGAATAAAATTATTGGTAATGAGTGTGTTTAGGATTTCTGCCTTCCGGCAGGCAGGGATTTCTCTCTTGCCTTTAGGCTTTCTGAATTTAAAAATTCCTGTTATTTATACTGTTCTCTCTTTGAAAGAACTTTTCTTTTTCCAATACCTTGGGAAAACTGAGGGTATAAATGACTGAGGGTATAAGTGAGAAAAGAAGAAAAGAGGAAGAGGGAGAAGAAAAGAAGAGAGAGAAAAAGAGGAAAAAGAGGAAGGAGGAGAAGAGGGAAGAAAAGATGAGGAAGATGAAGAGAAAAAGGAGGATGAAGGAGGAGGAGTAGGAAGAAAAGGGGGGGGAGGGAGGAAAAAGAGAAAACAGAAAGAAGAAGAAAAAAAGAAGGGATCTACTCATGGGCTTTTGCCATTCGGCCCACAAAAATGAGAACTAGAATCTGGTGTCTGGGATAGGGTCTGTAGTATCAGATGGATGCTCTCTAAACTCCAAACTGATGAAAAAAAATTATACCCTGCTGGAGTCCACTGAAGTTAATGTAGGACAGCATTTCCTTTATAAGCCCCAATTTTAAGAGGTTTGTTACCTAGCTGTAAAATTTGCTGTAGGCTATGACTTGAACATAGACAATTTCAGCTTGAAAGAGGTTTTAAAAAAAAAAGTTCTTTTTTCATTGACTAAATGAAGTGTGGTTTTCAAAGGAATGAAATATTCACTCGCTCAGACATTCTTTGCATTTGCCCCCTTCTTTTTCCTCTCCAAGTGGTCATGATTTCTAACGAAAACCTAGTTTGTCTAATATTTTTCAACCAAATCTCTTTAAATTATCAAATATTTGAGGGACTCTTTGAATTAAGGAAATAACTTTTCAGGGTCACAGCTTAATAAGTTTGAAAAGAAAATTATTCGTTGCTATTTTTCAGATGCAGAAAATGGGTGGAACAGTATTCTGATCTGTGAAAATCCTCTGTCTGTGGCTCTTTTTTTAATAAGACTGTGGAGGGAGAGGTTAAAAGGAAAAGCTCACAGAACAATAGGAAACCCTATTCACTATTTGTGTGTTTTTCACTGAAAAGTTCCCAAGGGTTTCTAAAGTGAATTTTCTGTTAGAAGTGTGGTCAGTTTCATGACAGTCTTAATTTCTGCTTATTGGTATTAGAGAATTTTAAGCAGTGCTCTTCATACTCAATAAAAAATAATTGTCTTTCTCTTACTTGTTCTTCCCATAGATACTTGGAGCAGAAACCTAGATGTTTTAACAATACAGCATTTATTGTCTTTGGTGTCACATATGTTCGATTTTGCCCCTTTGACAATGGAAGCAAGAGTTTACCGAATGACGGTGGATGGATACAAGAGTTGTAACAAATCTATACTTCCATGCTGGTGTCCCGAAAGTACTTTAGGTCTAGAGTACTTTGACCGCTGGTCCACTGTCAATCTAAGGCCCTATAACCATCATGCATCATAATATATGCTATTGAACTATGATTAAACAGCCCTGTCATTACCCATCGGGTAGTTGGTTTTTGCCCGTAGCTGGCCTATGCCAGCCCTGGTTCGATCCCCGCATCCCATATGGTCCCCCCCCACACTGCCAGAGTAACCCCGAGTGCAGAGGCAGGAGAAACCAGTAAATATTACCGGGTGGACCCAAAAAGCAAAAAAAAAGAAAGCAGGTCTATCATTTATAAATAAATTTTAAAACTTAAAGAGATTAGTTCCCATTGGAAAAAATAATAAAAAATTATGATACGTGAAACATCATACATTTTGATAACTGATATAAAAATAAGCAACCAACAATAGGGAAAAAGAAAAGTACTTCCAAACCAAGACACATTTTAGACTTTTTTCAATGATACTGAGAATTTCAGCCATTCAGTCTATTCTCCTAATTTCAGTGCACCTTTTTATTCTAATTAGAAGGCAATATTGTTCTGTATTTGAGATTGGATATCATTGCTAGAATATGCCTGACCATTAGCTCCAAATCCTAATCAAGATAAATTTATATTGCTCCTAGCCCTACTTTTATATTCTATTTCCAATAACCACTCAGCTAAAAAAAAAAAAAAACCTCAAATGTTTCTATCTGCCATTCGCCAATAGAGGCTGAGGCTTGAATTCAAAAACTCTAAAAATTTGTCATTTTTTATGGTTTATTATACTCATCATGAGACATAAAAAATTACAAAGATGTTTATGTCTCGGGTTTGGGTACATTGTTTCGCACCAATCCCTCCACCAGTGCCCACTTCCTACAACTAATGTCCCTGATTCCCCCCCCTCTCCCCCTAGCCTGCCTCTATGGAGAGTTCTTTATCTCTTTTCATTTATATTTTCATCATCTCTTTTTCTCTCTTCCCTCTTACACAGTGTGGACTGCAATACATAATATTTAGAGGTTATCATGTGTATCTTTTTTAGCTAGTATTCAATACTCAGTTGTAGGCTGGCTTTATCACTTCAAGCAACAACTGTTAGCAAATGTTCCCTCTCTGTCCCACCTAACCTCCAACTCCAGATGCTTTTGGGATTCCCACTTTTGAAAATACCTCCTTGAGCTACCTATAGCCCAGCGGGTGGGCATTTGCCTTGCACGCAGCCCGCCATGCTGGCCCCGGGTCTCGATCCCCCGGCATCCCATATGGTCCTTCAGCACCACCAGGAGTAAGCCTTGAGTGTAGAGCCAGGAGAAACCCCTGAGCATTCCGCTGGGTTGGACCTAAAAGAGAAAAAAAAAAACAACAAAACCTCCTGATCCATGTTTTGCCTGACCTTGGATATTGGTATCATAATATGCATATATATATACATAGATATATACGATATATATGTAGAACTCAGAGATCATTTGTCTTATTTATTGCTTCCAATCTTAGTGGCATGTAACACTCCGCTCTAACATCATGCTCACTTGTCATCTGAATTCCCTATGATCGCCCGCATTTTCTTGATCAGGCACCAGTAACATTCCACATGTCCTGTCACATGAGTGTAGTCCATGGGTATTCCATAGCTCCAGGAACATAAAGAGCCCCCAAACCATTCAGGTCATGGGAATGAGGCCTATAATTGTTACTGGGTTTTAGCATATCAATATGTTATACTGGGTAGCTTGCCAGGCTCTGCTGTGTTAGAGAGGATACTCTTGTAGTATTTCTGAGTGTAAGCAGTACATCTCTAATCTCGAGATTTATTGATAAACCATAGGGAGCACTGCACATGCCAGGCCTGTGATCAGCAATTTGCTGAGTAGAGCTCTGATGAGCTGGGGAGTCTGGGTGTGGGAAATGCATGTCCTCATGGTGTGGGGGTTCCTTCTGGCTTCTTGTGCGGCTCTGCTGGGTGCTTGTGTTAGACCGGCCTTCCTCGCCTGGTGCCTCACGATCAGCTGGGCATACAGAGAGCCTGTAGCAGCTCTGCCCCCGTTCCAGGAGTCTCTTGGATAAGCGCATCTGGGCTGGGGGCTTGAAAAAGACTCCGCTGCAGGTTGGGTGTGATGAGCCGGGCTGTGATCAGCTCTTCTGCTGGGTGGAGCCTCTGACGAGAGGGGAGCCTGGATGTGGTGCCGGTGTCATGCTCAAGAAACATCATAACATCATGCTCAAGAAATATTTATTGGATATATAAATAATTAGAAATAAAATCAAGGAAATGAAAATATAGGGTCTTGTGCCTAAATAAAATTTGAATTTTCATTTCTTCTATTTTATTTTTTAATGTTGGTGGCCTTCTCACCGCTTTCTTTGTATTGGTTTTCGATATGATCACCTGATTTTATGTATTTAATTATATTAAATATTCTAGCCCTGACCTGCTACCACAGCAGAGCTTCATGGGGTGAGCTAGATGACCCCCCTGCACTCCATGAGGCCACCATTTTCCACATCCTGAGTTCCCCTCCCGCCAGAAACTCACCCCAGCAGAAGAGCCTATCACAGCTCTGGCTCATACAGGCCGCCAGCCAGCGGTTCATCAATAATAAATGCTGGAGATCAAAGGTGATCGGCAAGAGGATGCCACTCTCACGGTGAACCTAAAGTAAGCACCCATGTCATATTTGATATACCAAATACCAGTAAGAATTATAGACCTCTATTCCTATGACCTATGGAATGGTTTTGAGGCTCTTTATGTTCCTGAGCGCAGATGTCTCATTCTACTCAGCATGAGACAGGACATATGGAGATAAAACATTGGTGCCCGCTCGAAAGCAAGTCGATGATGAACGGAAGACAGTGACAGTGACAGTGATGGGGGGGTGAGATAGAAATGGACTCTTTTAATTACACAGGAGCTCATTGGTTAGTAGCAGTAGTAATAGGAACATATATTTGGGTTATTGTGCTTTACATAAGTCATTGTCTCAAAGCATTTACTGGACATTGCTAGGAAAACTGAAATTTAGTTGATTCACAGTAGCTATGTTACATAAACCCCAGTGCTACAGCTCATGTGTTACAGCATTCATTTTACTGGAGCATCCAGAACACAAAGGAAGAAAAGACTGAAGAAGTAATTGAGCCGTTATGTTCCACACATGAGAAAACTCGTAAATGGTGGGATTTGTCTCCACTGGGTTTTTGTTTTAATTAAATAAGGTGTAAGTTATACAGTTCTGGAAGCTGGAAATTGCTGAGAGGTGATTGGTTATAATTTATATACTGGGTAGTCTTTGACTTGCCTATCTGATTTCACGGGTGGGCCATCTGTAAACATTGCCGGGTGCTTGGCTGTGCCTGGCACCAGACTGTTCATAGCTTTTTGGGCTTTATATGGTTTTAATATTTTGTTTATTTATTATTTCTGGGCCACACCCAGTTGTGTCTTGTGAGACTCTTGGCTCTCGTATGCAGGGGACTGGTGGTGCTTCGGGCATCATATGGGATGCCAGGGATCAAACCCAGGTCAGCGTATGAAGACAAATGCCCCATCCTCTGTGCTGTTTCTCTTGGGTTCCTTTTTCTATTTTAATCAAGACAAAGAATGATTTCATTTTGTATTTTTAAAAATGATTATTTATCAGCAGATAAAGCAAACTGAACTCCTTTCCAAGTCATCGCAGCTAATATTTCCAACAGAGCCATTCTAATCTGAACCACTTTAGGTATGAGGTGGCCATATGATGAGATAAACAGGTCCACTGGCAGCACCTCCTCACTTACCTGTCTCCCTGGCCTCTGTTTCCACATCAGGGGTTGCCAGTTTTTAGTGTTTAGTTTGGCAGTCTCCACACTCCCATTCAAAGACCACTTCTCCTTGATCTCTATTTCCTTGTAGTACTAATACGTTTTTCTTTCAGTTCCTTTCTGTTAATGTTTTATGACTTGGGAAGCTTCTTGAGGAGGTAGCTGTATTGTTAATGAAGCCATTAACACAGAGGTTTTTGATATTTTTCAGAACCCCATAATTTGTTAAAAGTTCTGGTTTGGGTTTTCTCACATCTTACTGCTGAGCCAGTTTTAGCAGTATATACCAACATATCGGTCTCCAGGGTACTGATTGTGATATAAAGATTTCTGTAATTGTCTAAGATCATTTGCCTTTATGTAATACAACTTTCTCACATAGGTACACACTGATTCCAAGTGAATTTTCCTGTAGGCTATACAATCATTTGATGCTGCTATAACTTTAAAGACAGCAGAATATTAGCTCCAAAGAGTTTGCCTAGTTAACTCACATTTGAAGGTTGTTTTTGTCTACTGAAGAAAAGATGACAAACAGGTTCTTCTGTTGGGTTGAAGAAAGTAAATCAGATTCTCTATTGTTATCCTCCTGTCCTGAACCATACTAAGTAACATCAATTTTCAGTGCTAATAAGCTTTGTTAGCCTTCTTTCTCATTTGAAGCACAGATATTTTATTATGGTTAGTTTCTGGTTTTGTTTTTGTTTTGCAAGCAATGGATCATTGCCAAAATCAGAAGCTTTTGGCTCCAAGATTTTCTTGAGTCAACAATCATTTGAAAATCAGTACTGTTCCCAAGACCACACAATATGTTAGGCCTAAATTGAGGGGAGACTGTTGCCCTAAACATCCAGTTCTTTCTCTTTTCATTGACCTGCATTCTCAAAGTGTATTGCTTACAATAATAGCTAGCCCTGAACCTCAGGAAGAAGTTAAAGCCAGTAAATTTAATTGGTTATAAAAGCCCATAAATGTGGATGCCTCGACCGCCTGCGGTAAGAAACGACTACAACAGGATTTCTTCAGAACACGCTTTACTGGAGCTCTTTAGTTTGATACTTATGATGGCGAAAGGACCCAGACCCGTTGTACAAGCTGCTTTTATACAGTGCTATTCGGGCATGTCCGCTTCCCATTGGCTAAGTACCTAATGGTGTGGATTTCATCGTGTCCACTTCCCCATTGGCTACGACATGGTGATTCGACGTGTCCACTTCCCAGCTGGCTGGCATAGGTCGTATGAGCTCGTATGAGCTGACTTAAACATGCCGTGATTGGACAAAGCCCAATCACACCACGCCAGGGGACTCTGCGCATGCGTGGGACACTGGACCCCGCTATAGCGAAAGCGCTAACGTGGGCAGTGGGCGGTGAGAGTAATGGCGCCCAACACATAAAGAGTATCATTCTCAATGGGGAAAATTGGAAAAAAAGCCTTCCCCTAAGATCAGGGATGAGACAAGGTTGCCCCCTTTCACCCTTTCATTCATATAGTACTGGGAAGTACTTGCCATAGCTGTCAGAGAAGAAAGGTTGACATTAAGGGAATCCAGATAGGCAAGGAAGAAGTCAAGCTATCACTATTCTCAGATAACATGATATTATACCCAGAGAACTTAAACTCTACCAAAAACCCTAGAAACAATAGTAGAGTGGCAGGGTAAAAATACCCAAAACTCGGTGGCTTTCCTATATACAAATAACAAAGAGAGGAAAGTGATATTAAAAATACAATCCAATTCACAATTGTGCCACAGAAAATTAAATACCTAGGAATCACTTTGATGAAGAACATAGAGGACCCTACAAAGAGAACGACAAAACATTTACTCAAGAAATAAAAGAGGACAAAAGGAAGTGGAAACACATTCCTGTCTATGGATTGGGAGAACTCAATTGTTAAATGAAAATGTACTCCCCTCGAGTTTTATACAGATTCAATGCCATCCCTGTAAGGATACCCATGACATTCTTCAAAGAAATTGAATTCAAACACTTCTAAATTTGTATGAGTAATAAACCCCCACGGATAGCTAAAGAAATCCTTGGAAAAAGAGAGATGGGAGACATCACCTTCCCAACCTCAAACTCTATTACAAAGCAGTGGTAATTAAAACAGTGGCTTAGCTTGGAAACAAAAAATAGACCTGTGGATTCATGGAATAGAGTTGATTATCCTGACAACCAGCCTCAAATACATGAACAATTAATCTTTGATAAAGGAGCACAAAGTAGGAAGCCAGGAGCAAGGAAAGTTTCCTTCAACAAGTGGTGCTGGGGAAAACTGGGCAGCTACATGTAAAATTGACTTTATGAATTTAGACCTCTGTCTATCACTATGCACAAAAATCAAAAAAATGGATTAAAGATCTCAATATCAGACGACCTGAAACCAGCAAAGTACATCGATGAAAATATAGGAAAACCGTCTACGACATTGAAGCTAAAGACATCTTCAATGAAAAGAAGGCCAAATTACTGTCAAAACAGCCAGAGCAGAAAGATGTAACATGTGGATCATGTATAGAAGCCAAAAATTCTGCACCTCAAAAGAAATAGTGAATTAAGATACAAAGAGTCCACAGAATAGGAAAGAATATTCACCCAATACCCATCTGATAGTGCTGAATATCCAAGCAGGATATATAAGGTACTGGGTAGAACTTAGAAGAAGGAAAAGAACCAACCCCATCAAAATGGGGGAAGAAATGAATGAAAACTTCAGCAAGGAAGAAATTGAATGGCCAAAAGACATATGAAAAATGTTCATCATCATTAATCATCAGAGAGATGCAAACCAAAACAATAATGAGATATTATTTTGCACCAGCGAGACTGGCACATATCCCAAGAGCAAGAACAACAAGTGCTGGAGTGGATGCGGGAAAAGGAAACATCATCCATTGTTAGTGGGAATGTCGACTGGGTATAGCCATTTGGAAAACAATATGGACATTCCTCCAAAGACTAGGAATTGAAGTCCCACCGACCCAGCCATTTCACTTGGGAATATTTGGGGAAGCCAAAACACGCAGCGGAAACACCATCCCTACTTTTCTATTCATAGCAGTGATTATCTTCAGCTAACAGCCAGGTCTGGAAACAAACTAGAGTGCCTGGAAAATTACGACTGGATAAAGAAACTTTTTATACATCTACCCAATGGAATAATAGTGCAGCTGGTAAAAATGAAGCTATGAAATTTGCCTATAAAATGAATGGACATGGAGAGGATCATGTTGAGTGGAAATTAGCCAGTAGGAGAGAGAGACAGATATAGAATGACTGAATTTATTTGCATGACATAAATATATATACATATATATATATATATATATGTATAAGTATATTATGACACCAATATTCAAGACTGTGGCTAAATGTGGATCAGGAGGTCTTAAATAAAGGTGGAAACTACTACAAATGTGTGGAGCAGAGGCTTAGGTAAGACAGAGAAAGGAATTATGGGGCCAATAATTGTCGAAAGTCTATTACAATCCACAAATATGTAAGAGAGGGAAGAGAGAGAGAGAGAATAGTATGGTAAAGTGCCTGCTATCCAGGCAGGCTAGCGGTAAGGGAATCTCTTGTGGGACATTGGGTTGGGGGAATAGCACTCAGTGGAGGGCATAGTTGCTGGAAAAAATGTATGACTGAAACCCAATCATGAACATCTTTTAATTGCATATCACACGGTGGTATAATGTAAATTCTTTAAAGAATTTGACTAAAATAAAAAATCATGAGAACTCATAACTCTCTTGAATTTAAATACTGACAGAATAGCATGCTTGCAATTCTGAAAAGAAATGTAGGGTATTGCCATCATCATATACAATAAAGTTATAGTAATCAAAATGCTAGCTAGAGAGAAAAGCAGATAAAGCAAGAAAGTAAATGGGATAGCATTAAAGGAGAGAAACCCTCACATATATTCACTGTATCACTGGGCCTCCTGCCCATCATCGACTTTGGTCTGCTTGGCACTAGTAACATCTCCATATGACTTGTCTCATGCTTATTAGGAGCTCTGCAGGCATCTGCTTGCTCCAGGAACATAAAGTCTCAAACCATTCCATCAGGTCATGGGTCTTAAAATTGTTACTGGTATTTGCATATCAAATACGATATGGGTAGCTTGCCAGGCTCAGCTCTATGTGGATGTCCTGGGCTAAATGGGAAAATATTTTGCTCACCATACTCAGAAATATTTGCTCACCATACTTCAGAAAATGGTCTACTACCTGAGATATCTAAAGCTAATTTATAAAAACTCAACAATAAAACAGAACAATCCCATTAAAATTGTAGAGAATAACTGAAACATTTTTGAAAAAGAATTCCTCTTTGTCTGAGCAACGATACTGCTCCAAAAGAAATGCAAATGACCCGTAGATACATGATGCATTGCTCATCTTCACTGATTGTCGGGAATCAAGCAAATCAAAAAACGCAATATTACCTTTTATTATCAGAGAATGGCCTTTATAAAAGTCAAAACAACCATTTGCAGGAGAAAATAAGAGCTCTCTATTTCTATTGGTGAGCATGTAGTGTGACTCATTGTGGAAAGCATTTGATAGATTCCTCAAAAAAATTAAAATATATAGCTATATGATCTAAAATTTCTATCCCGCAAAGACTTCAAAACATTGATTTGAAAAGATTTATGTACATTACATTAATTGCAGCACTGTTCACCATAGCAGAGGTCTAGAGAAAACTCATATCCCAAAAGAAATGAATTGATAAAGAGTTCATTGTATATATATATATATATATATATATATATATATATATATATATTACACACACAAAGAAATACTCCTGTCTTAAAAAGATAGGATTGCCTTTTGATAGAATACGAATGAAACAGGCTAAGTGAAGTCAGGAGGAGAAAGACAATATAGATGATATCACTCACAGCACAAAAAGAAAGCAAGGAAATATACAATATTCTATAAAAACAAAGCATTAGACTTTAACAACAGAACTGAGATTACTTAAATGGGTGGGTGGAGGTGGGTGGTCTGAAAGGGAAGGATCCAATAAACTTGGATGCCAAAGGTTCTAGTGGTGGGTGGTAGCATAACATTGCACTCCTATAAGGTACACAGTTATACTTTTATGCAATTATAAAATACAACTGTGAAGTGGAGGTGTCAGTGAGGGTTTAGTGTGGTTGGCTTGGATATGGATATGCACAATTACAAAAGTAGCTTTATAGGAAGAAGATTTACTAAGTTTTATTTCTTTTTGGGTCACAATGGTAACACTCAGGAGCACTATTCTCTCTCTTTGTTTGAATTGTTCTTGCAGTGCGCTCAGGAGACCATATGGGATGATGGGACTGAACCCAGGTTGGCCTAGTGCAAGGCAAATGCCCTCCCCACTGTGCGCGATCGCTCAGGCCTATGAAAATATTTTTTCAATCAAACACTACCAGAAATTAAAAAAGGAGCAAGAAATGTATTTAGGATGCTTTAGGGGTGCAGGGGACAGATATTGCATGGAAAAAACTGAAGTGGGGAATAATCTTTGAAGCCTTTATAGCTATTTTTCTTAGTGTACTGTGTACAATTTAAATAGTGACATCCTTTGTTATGTACCTTCACCCCAAAGGATTTGTAGGTTGTATTAGTTTGGTAAGTCTTGTAACAAAGTACCACAAAATAGTGGTATAAATCAGCGCCATAGGCTGTAGGCTGTA